>OZ036013.1:10580565-10745565 GCA_964035015.1 Corallium rubrum
TCCAAACCCTCAATCAATATTAAAGTACCACTGATTGGTAAGATCAAGAAGTGCGGTGACAGTTGAATGAAGTTTTCTAAATCCAGATTGTCTGGGATTGATCATATTATTAAGTGTCAAAAGCAAAAATAGTTGTTGATAAACTATTTTTTCAAAAATTGGGCTTATGGTAGAAAGCCCTGAAATTGGGCGGTAATTGTTAGGATCGGTCTTATATCATCAGATTTAAGCAAAGAGGTTACCTTAGCTGTTTTCTAGTCATCAGGAAAAACGCCGCTTCTGATTGAAAGATTAAATCATAGTTAATAGAAAATATACATGGTTTGGAAACCCGGCAAACTTCAAAGCGGTTAACAATCAAGCTACGATTCATCTTGAAAGGTACATGAAGTTGCCAAATCTTTTGTTTTAGGTTTATTCATATTTAAACAGTACGGTTGAGTGATTGAACCCAAACGTTGCTATTGGATGATTGCTTCATTATACAGAAAACACAATATGTTCAGTAACCATGAAAGTGCAAAAATTTCCATAAACCTGAACAAAAACATAAAACAATAACTTTTGTGAGCTTCCAAACCATGTATATTTTCTATTAACTATGATTAAATAAGGCCGTTGAATTTTGGTAAATAACAGATGCAGATATTTTTAAGATTTTATTTGTAATACCGTCTAAACCAGTAGTTTTACCAACACGAGCTTTTGATTATAAACGAAGAACTTTTGAATCAGTCACTTCATTTAATTTAAACTTAGTTTGAGATTTCTTCAAGTGTACCGAAGATTCCTGCACCTTAGATATCAATCTAGGTCCAACATGAGTAAAATGTTTATTAATTACAGAAGCAATTTGCTGTGAATCCGTAACATAAATTGACATTCCCCCAGAAATAACCTCAAGCTCATTGATTTGCCTTGATTTAGATTTTGTTCCTAAAATATCCTTTAGAGTTTTCCATGTTTCCTTGGAATTATTTGCACTATCAATAATTCTTTGTTGGTAGTATTTTTTTAGTAGACTTTATTTCAACATTAACCTGATTACGCATTGATCTATAACAATACCAATCTTCGTCAGTGCCTGATTTGATAGCACGTTTTTTTAGTGCATCCCTAGAGAACATTTTCTTTTTAAGCGAGTAATTGATCCAAGCTGCCGGTCTATTTCTGGCTTTATCATAGTTCTCTTGGGAGCATGTTTATCAAATATTACTGTGAATTCGTTTTCCCATTGATTCCAAGCTTCATTGATATCTGAGTAAAGGCTAAATGCCTTTTTCAAATCTTGAATAAACAAATCATTTCTAAAACGTCTATAATTTCTAGTCTCAACAAACCTGGGATTTCCACGGGGGATGTCAATTTTACGAATTGCGAAAATTAAATAATCATCGCTAATTGATAAAGGATAAACACCTTAATTCGCTCGAAACGTTAGACCACTTACGTTCTCTGTTTCGGCAGTATTAACCTACTATACCATATTTCGATTGTTGTTTCAACACTACCTACGCAGCACACTACTTTTGTCACAATACTATCTTTTCTATTAGTGATAAATAATCAAATAAAATTAAACTTGATGAGGAATCCGAAACCGCTAGTGGGCTCAGTTATCAGCTGATTAAGCTGTAGAGTCTCCATCATGTTAACTAAACAAACCGTATGGGAATCAATTGCCTGCTTGCTAAATTACAGTTTATATATTACCCCATGCATAATGTAAATATAGACAAATTCAGTCTTGGCTTTTTAAATAGCCGTCTCGAATTTGTCCAGATATTCGTACGAGGAATGAGGTAGCCGATAACAGCAACAAACCAAAAACGAAGAAGAGTTTTTTTTACGTATTTCTAACATCATCATTTCAAGATCAACGTCTTTGAGATCTGTTCTCCGTTTAATGTTTATAGAATCTCTTATGTATGTTACAAACACCACCACCATTCCAATTACGGTCGTTACGTTCAATAACATAACCCAAAAGTTTAACTTCATTATCTTGAATAGTATGATCTGATCTCGTTTCGTTTATTGCGAGAATATCTTATGGCAGTCCATCCATTAGTACTGTCACTTCATCAATATGTTTAATAGGACTAGCAATATTTATAAAGGCATTTTGAACCCTCGAGTCGATTTAAGTATATCATATATGCTTTAGTGCTGATCTAAAATTAAAGCTTAACTGATATAAACACCTTCTCAATTGTAAATTGCGAGAAAGACGTTGTTCAGTAATGTTTTCATGCGATACAAACGACCACTTATTTATAACGCATAATCCCATGAGCCCAGTGTTGAAATCTTGAATTTTTGAGTTCAGTTTCTTGTCCTTTTTGCGAATAAGTCCTGATATATGTATTTTTGTTGCTGGCATTTCTTGTTTATTTTTCTGACCAAGGTCAACAATTTTCTCAGCAATTTCGTCTGGATTTCGACTTGAAATGTCATTGGTTCCGACATGTAAAATATAAGCTCATAAATTTGCGTACATGAGCATCTTGGGTGACTTTACGACCAACTACAAATTTAGTTATTGAATCAGCTAAGATTCTAACTGATCTTCTATTTGTTTGACCAAACTTATATAGACGGTCTATCCTGGACTTTCGTCTGCGTTGTACTTTCACTATTTTGCCGTTGCTTCCGCTGTTTTGTAGATGGTTGTTTGGTCGACTGTTTTGTAGATGGTTGTTTTAGTAGATGAGGGCCTCGTCTTCTTCTTTTTCTTTTTGGTGACTTCAGTCCAAGGTGGATGGATAGATGGTAGACGGATGGATGGATAGATGGATGGATGGATGGATGGATGGATGGATGGATGGATGGATGGATGGATGGATGGATGGATGGATGGATGGATGGATGGATGGATGGATGGATGGGATGGATGGATGGGATGGATGGATGGATGGATGGATGGATGGATGGATGGATGGATGGATGGATGGATGGATGGATGGATGGATGGATGGATGGATGGATATATAAAACAACTAGGTGCATGTTATGTATATTATATAGCCTGAGTGGAGCTTGACATCTTTGCTCCAAATGTAACGTCAGTCGCTAGTGGAATATGCAATTAAACTATGGTTATAGACAAACCTGCATGTACATACCTTCGTTAGGCCCCAAGATGTGACTTTTAGGGCAAAGTATACGGTATTGGCGGACTCTATCCTCAAGACTTTCCTGGATGAGCTTGCAACAGCTGGACGACTGTCCATCAGGGTTGTAGATGCATTGTTTGAGATAATCAAGACAGTTTTCATAATACTCTGTCAGTCTTTTCTCACAAAAGCTTTCCTCTGCACCGTTACTAACAGCCAGTCTTGTAGATTGCAATGAAAGAAACAGTGTGATTATAAAAAGCGATCTTATCAAAATGACATTTCGTCTTCTGATTTTGCTGTCTTTGGCTGACATATCTTCAATGGCTAGTCGGTTCTTATTAAGGACGGCTTCGAAGCTGTGAAGAAAAGTTTTATTAAAACGCTTAGAATACGAACTATTAAAGATTATAAAAGTGTCGATCACATTTTGATCTTTCTATATATTTATAACCTTTGACATTTTCTGATAGGAATTACTTATTGAAGAAGTATAAATTATAATTATTTGGCAATACATGGTCCCGCACAAATGCTGTTTTGCTAAAAAACCCGCCGATTTCAGCTGTCACAATAAATCACTACAAAAACACATGCTTTTAAAATTGTTTGTAAAGATAGAAAATATCTGTCAGTTTTTCGTTTTGTAGTTAGCAATGCAGATAATAAAAATGTTTTAATAGTTAATGTTAGTTATTGGCCCGATTGTGCAAAAATTATTTCAGTTTTGACAAAAAAATTCCATCTTTTTTAACCTTCTGTTGTTATTGCTTAACCCCACAGCTGCCTTGGAGATTTCATTGTTAGAAAACTATAATTATGAAAAGCTTACCCAGCCAAAGTTGAAAGCTGAATTACTCTATTACTAAATGTCACACGAAGCCAAATTCCCGCTGTTTTGAAGATGGTGCATATGGCGAAAGTTTGAAGTTTTTCTTGGAGCTGAAGGAAGATTGAAAGCCTTTTTAACTTTACTTTTCGATCATACGCCTTTTGCGAGAAGGAACAAAAAAGAACAGGGCACTCTTTCAAAGACTAGATGTCTTAGGCCCTAGCTGTTTACAACTTTACATGATTGGTAGTCCAATCGGATCTGTGCACATTATACCAACATAAATAAAAACATGATAATAGGCTGGGTAACCGAACGAGTAAAATAGCCTGGGGTTGACCAGCGTAAAATACATAAAACTTGAAAGTCAGGTCACTCATCTAGAAATTGTTTAAAAAACACGACGAAAAATATAGAACATACACTGAATATGATGCAGTAATCAAAAGCAACATAACGGTGGGTTTATAAGAAACTGGGCTGTATGCACTTGAGGCATATACTCGCGGCGTCCATGTTCGTTGGTCGCCTGTGCTTGTACTGTGCGTGTTGTTTAGTGCATTATTGATGTATAGTAGATACATAGCGACTTCCTACGGATAAAGTTAGAGAGTGTGATGTCTTTTTGTTGTAATATTTTTGGGTCCTATAGTTTGAGGTCTTGCATTTCCAAATTTGATATTTCTAGCAGTTATATGGGTGACACAAGCTGTCAGCGCGCTGCCTATAGCTCTCACCGCTCACGTTAATCCAAGTGAAAAGGGGTTAGTACTCTGATGGGTGAGCACATTAGCTTCGTGTGAGTAAAGTTGTTGGTTCTCTCTGTGTTAGTTTCTCCAGTTAAAACTAGTTCCATCAAGGGGTGAGGGCCATTGGGTTATCAGTGTCTAAATACTGTCATATCTTAAACTTTCAATAAATATAGTCGCTTAGGGTTTGTTTTGTAAATATCAATCCTTTCTTCTTATAAACACAATATTTAGTTGTTTCTCGATTTTTATAGTAAGAGTATGTGCGAACCTCTGAGCCTTCTTAAATACGACCGTACTTCCCTACATCACACAGTTAACAGTTAACAAAACACTATTTTTACCTTCGATCTTTACAGTTGAAATTTCGGTGATATCTGTGCTGACAGTATATATGGTATTCCAAGTAATTGAAAGCAACAATCCTCCCTTCTTTTCTGGTATACCTTTTGCCGTCAGGGTTAACAGTAAACTAATTTATACGGTGTCATCGTAAGACACTATATACTGTAAAGCCCTCAAAAGTAACCGCCCCTCCGAACCGCCCCACTTCCCGAATTAAAGGTATCGGCCTTTTTTACGACACAAAATATACGCCTAAGTATATAAAGCTGTCTTTCCGCGGTAACCGCCTCATATATCACCCATTCCGCACATTTCATTTTCTTACAAAATTAGTTTAAGGGTAGCAAATATTCCATACAGGGTTTTTCTATTTTTCGGTTTTTTTGTATTCCTTTTAATGGTGATGTAAATTTACATAAGTCTTTGTGATGATCTATTACCTCTCGGGGTAAAAAAAATAAATTTGTTGCCTGACTGTCTCACTCCGCTTACCTATAACTATTGTCTTTGTACTGAAGATTCCTAGTAACAGTTACTATACATGTTATTCTCCTTGTTCGTAATGTATTCTAGGTTAAACTGTATATTTTAAGCATCGTGCTGGCTGTTGTGATATATAAATATTCATAAAAAATGATACAGGCAGGTGTTATGAAGAAATGGCGTGCTAGACGCCGACATCTAGGAGACAGGTATATTTATAGCCAGAATTGGGGCCGAAGAGAAAGTGGTTGCATGCATGCATGGCAACTGAAAATTCTAAGATGTAAAAGATTGGGTAAAAAACACAACTTCTCGTAATGTTTATGAGTAAGAAAATTTCCATGACCACATTTATTTAAAAGTTGCTCAGTAATAAGTAAAATAAAGCCGTTCAGAGTTCATTATCTAAAATGTCAATAGGAATAACCGCCCTTTCGAAAGTAACTACTATAGCTTCACGAATTAAAGTAGCGCCCTTTTTCACTTTTTCATGATGCAAAATAAACGCCTAAGGAAATATAAGCCGCCTTCTCGACAGTTCGCTTCTTGCAATAACAGCTTGTTTAGTAGTCTACGTCGGCATGTACATCGGTATATCTACATAAATGCTAATATGTTCACATCTTGTCGTGTATGTAACTATATATATATATATATATATATATATATATATATATATATATATATATATATATATATATATTTGTGAAATTCATTAATAATTCATGAGTTTTGCAACCAATCCAATTTCAGAAATTACGTCACATATATACCCCTTTAAACCCCATACAAACCACTAGTGCTTGTAACTAATTAGCATCTCAATATGATTATCCCAAAGGGATTTTTACTATTTATTCATTTCACAAGTTGTTTACAACACTCGCGTCCTTGTTGTATTGAATATACAATCACTCGCCTTCGGCTCGTGATTGTATAATTCAATACAACACGGCCGCTCGTGTTGTAAACATTACATATATATTTACATACACGACCACATCAGCATTTTGCTGTCATATATACGTATTGTATAGAATTATCGTGTTTAAATGAATGTTCTAACTAACTATAACTATAACTATAACTAGGCCTATAACTATAACTATAACTATAACTATAACTATAACTATAACTATAACTATAACTGTATAACTGTATAACTGTATAACTGTATAACTGTATAACTGTATGTATAACTGTATAACTGTATAACTGTATAACTGTATAACTGTATAACTGTATAACTGTATAACTGTATAACTGTATAACTGTATAACTGTATAACTGTATAACTGTATAACTGTATAACTGTATAACTGTATAACTGTATAACTGTATAACTGTATAACTGTATAACTGTATAACTGTATAACTGTATAACTGTATAACTGTATAACTGTATAACTGTATAACTGTATAACTGTATAACTGTATAACTGTATAACTGTATAACTGTATAACTGTATAACTGTATAACTGTATAACTGTATAACTGTATAACTGTATAACTGTATAACTGTATAACTGTATAACTGTATAACTGTATAACTGTATAACTGTATAACTGTATAACTGTATAACTGTATAACTGTATAACTGTATAACTGTATAACTGTATAACTGTATAACTGTATAACTGTATAACTGTATAACTGTATAACTGTATAACTGTATAACTGTATAACTGTATAACTGTATAACTGTATAACTGTATAACTGTATAACTGTATAACTGTATAACTGTATAACTGTATAACTGTATAACTGTATAACTGTATAACTGTATAACTGTATAACTGTATAACTGTATAACTGTATAACTGTATAACTGTATAACTGTATAACTGTATAACTGTATAACTGTATAACTGTATAACTGTATAACTGTATAACTGTATAACTGTATAACTGTATAACTGTATAACTGTATAACTGTATAACTGTATAACTGTATAACTGTATAACTGTATAACTGTATAACTGTATAACTGTATAACTGTATAACTGTATAACTGTATAACTGTATAACTGTATAACTGTATAACTGTATAACTGTATAACTGTATAACTGTATAACTGTATAACTGTATAACTGTATAACTGTATAACTGTATAACTGTATAACTGTATAACTGTATAACTGTATAACTGTATAACTGTATAACTGTATAACTGTATAACTGTATAACTGTATAACTGTATAACTGTATAACTGTATAACTGTATAACTGTATAACTGTATAACTGTATAACTGTATAACTGTATAACTGTATAACTGTATAACTGTATAACTGTATAACTGTATAACTGTATAACTGTATAACTGTATAACTGTATAACTGTATAACTGTATAACTGTATAACTGTATAACTGTATAACTGTATAACTGTATGACTGTATGACTGTATGACTGTATGACTGTATGACTGTATAACTGTATAACTGTAACTATAACTAGAAATACATGAACGCAACAACCCCTCGCCCGCTTTATATGCATTTTTAACCCAACTCCCCCCCCCCCCCCCCCCCCCCCCCCTAATTACTGTTTTTTGTTGTATTAATGGCACACAGATCAGAAAACATCCAGAAAATTAGTTAGCAAGGTTCATCTGTAGTCATGTATTGGCACACCGAAAGAACATGCAATGTCAATATTAAAGAAAAAACGAGATGAACCAAATGACAAATTTTCATTCAAAAATATATATATACAGTGGCCAAGAAAAGACACAATGTCAACGTCCTAGTGTAGTTGAAAGACAATTCTAGACAATATATTATTTATATTAATTTTCATTTTCAAGATTTCTTCCGTTTTAACTCAGCTAAACTGGTAAATACGACTCTCCTACCGTTAAACTTTCTTCTGCTTTTGTGACCACAAACACTGCCAATTCAGTCTAGTCTTTTCGGATTGTTTTTTTCATTCGCGGTTTCTTACTTTTTTCGTTGTTGACACATAAATATGACAAGGCATCATTCAGTTCTCTTCATGATCTAAAAAGCCGTTTGTTTCAAAATTTCTTCATCGTTTCCTCTCGAGTTATGTAGAATACATCAGAGCAAAATTCTTTACTGGCTTTGAACAGTTTCAGGACACATCCTTCTTCTTTCAGTTACATTTCGATCGGCATCGTTTTCGGTCTTTATCGTATTAATTTTTAGACTTTTTCAGTGGTTTTAAGTCGCATTTATTGTTGTCTTTTTCTCTCTGCCACATCTCTTGTTAGCCTTCTTTCTTTTGTCTTTTTTCATAGTAATATTAATGTACATTTTAGCTGAAACCATTCTTTCTGGCAAAGATTTCTTTTGTCATGATCGTTGAAAAACTATTTCGTAATCCAACCGAACTTATAAATTATAATTTGCTGACGTAAATTTAAATAATTTGAATAATTTAACAGGATAGTTACCAGTACCCTGCTATTCGAACTGCGCAAGTTGTGGATTTGATAAATATATATATATATATATATATATATATATATATATATATATATATATATATATATATATATATATATACAAACATATATACAAACATGTTTCAAAATTGCTTTCAGCTTTTCATCTCGCGTGTAAAGTGGACTCCACGCACGTCGAGATTAACACCCTCACCGGGCTCCGGGCCTTCGGCCCTCCGACCGGGCTCGGGGACTATCCTCTGAGTATAACAGATTCTCTTCGGTTGCATCGTATATTAGAAGATAATCGTATATATTCCATGTGATGCCAATGGGGAATCCGCTATATAGTTGACAATACTGGCCGCCATTTTGTTTTGCCCGCAGGTGAATAGTGCAAAATATCCTGAGATTGGAATTGAAAACTAATCAGCTTCCGTAAAAAGCACTATTCACCTTCGAGGTATATGTTACAACTCATGAATGGATAACCATTGAACTGACGTAGCTATAGCCTGCATGCATGCATGCATGCATGCATGCACGCATGCATGTAGAAAGCGTTTCTTAGGCAGCTAGTAAGCTATGACATGGCTGAAGACATGGGCGGGTCTCGAACCAGGTTTCTTATACTAAACTTTTCTCCTGAGAGTTTTTTAGAAGTAGGCTTTTTCCTGGTTTCCCGCATGGCATGATGTGAAAGCCATAGCAGACATACTGTAGTCAGAGTTTGTAAACATTAAAGCATGCTACAAAGCTAATAGAGTCTCATATAAACACTTCTTTAGATGCGGTTTTCTACTTGTAATTAAATTTGCGCGAATCTAATTTTTTTTTTCTTGTAAGTTTTCGGCTGAACACCCATACGTTCTCTGTGCCCTAACTCGGTCAGCCGAGTTATCCGGTTCACCGGGATAAACTTTACATCCTGTATATATGAAAGCGAGTTGTAATATTTGAGATGATTATCATCAACGAAAGTGACATAAAGCAACGAATATAGAGAATTTATCCCGCTATGCCGAGTTGCCCGGGTAAAAGTGTTTATATGGGGAAATCTTTATTCTGCCTTGCCGAGATCCTGCGGCTGCCAGTGCGGAGTTCTCGCCAAGGCGAGTTATACCCGCCTGTCTCATATAAACACTGCGGTGGGAAAAAACAGTGTTTGCTCTACCGACCGGGAACTCGTCTTGTGTCAAGTAACTCTCCTCCATATAAACAGGCTCTTAGAGGCGGGTTTTAACCAATTTAAGTGCATGGGGATATTTAATAATTATTTACTGAAGTGAAATTAATTATTAAGTCAATCATTAGTGCTGAATATTTACCGAGCCGCGAAGCGGCGAGCCTGTTAATGTCTATATACAGTAATTGGCAACATTGCTGTTGTGGATACCCTGCCACGATTTTCTCTTTATATTTTGTAATGGCGAAGTTAATAAATTAAATTAAATTAAAACTATATACTCTTCACTATTCACCGACACCGGGGTGAATAATTGTTTTAGCCGATATACCTATAAGCTGATAAATAAAATAACAAGGAGTTTAACATTTTTATATTTTTCGGTATTTTTATCATTTTATGTAAGGAAGGGCCGCTAGCAACTTGGTGTAATCAATATTTAATGTAGACTAAGCGGTTTTTACAACTTTTGGATATATTAATGCCTAGAAAAATTTAAAGAAACATATACCTGCATATATGGACACTTTTGCCTAATTTTGTTGACTTATCTTGTTCTACTATACCTCAGTTTTGTTTACCAACAAAATCTCTTGCTTCTGTAAACAAAGCAAAACTAGTGGCTATTTTGTAATTTCCCCAATTGAATAGTGCAGAATTGCCTAAGATTCAGGAGCCAATCACATTACGTAAAGAGTTCTATTTACCTGCGAGGTGCGAGGTATATTCGAATCTCACTTATTGCGAGGATGTGTAGCGTTTTAGTTCATTATTTCAGAATTATTCTCAGAAACATGAAGGGAAAATTTCACGATTTTTTTATTCATGCATGACTTTCATTTATATATAAAACTTCTTTAAAAAAGGCGTTCTGCTCGGGCTAATTCGTTTGAAAAAATAGTTAGTGGCATTTGTTTTAGCTGTCAACGCAACTTCGGCACGAGTGTTCATAATTACATACCCTGCGAGTCAGAGCCCCTTTCCGACCTACGCAGGCTTCGGGGGAAAGTGAGCTCTGCCAACAAACTCGATCTTCGCCCCAAGTTTGGGGCGAGTCGGTCAGGTTTTGAACTGGTCAAACAAGTTCTAGTTTATGAGCACCCGCAAGCAGGAAAATAGAAAGTAACGCGTTAGAGCCTGGCTCAAGAAGAAATATTGAGTTTGTTGGCAGAGCCCACTTTCCCCCGAAGCCTGTGTAGGTCGGAAAGGGGCTCTGACTCGCAGGGTAATAATTACACTGTTATATAGAAACTTAACTGTTCGTAATTATAATAATTTTATCGGGCATTGTGGTGTATTTTGCGGGAGAATGGTAATGCAGCGGGCTAAAATATATTCTGAGCCTATCAGTTTTAACAATTTTAAATCACTATTGGTTTGTTTTTTGCGGTATTCGATACTTTTCTTGTCAATACTTTGAAGCAAAGATTGTTTTGATGACAAATATTGCGTTTTTCTGCCAAGTTACATTTTAGTTATGAGTTATGTAAATATTTGTTGCAATGAAATACACGCCAACGCGAAGGTGGCAAGTGTTCAAGATACTGCATTTTACCGTATAGTGTCTTTGATTTTCTTCTAAATGCCCTCTACATTCAATTATTATAATAGTAATAAAGTTGATGTTCTTGGGCATAAATATGTTGTTGGCTCTCAGAGCTAACTTTAACCTTCGCCTTCGGCTGGGGCTAAAATGAGCCTGAGTCGGGCCAAAAACATATTTATGCCGACGAACAAAAACTCTATTGTTATTAGAAAATGGATAGAATAACTCATTTCGGACTTTTTAATGTATTTATTCATCACTTTTTTGAGGTCAGCTTATAAAAAGTTTTACTTTTTACAGTTGAAAAATTGATCAAAATTTTGGCAAAAAGTTAAAGTTAACTTTTTTCTTTCATTCGACCATTTTCTCATCTTTTGAAATCAGGTCAATATATAAAAATATGGCTTTTTAGCAAAGTCCAGTGGCGGATATAGGATTTTGGCAAGGGGGGTGACTATAAGGTGTTCAGTTGTTTCTTTCAGAATATTTAACAAGGGCGGGGGGGGTGGGGGGGGGGACATTACAGGCAATACTTACTACGTGGGGTCAGGGGAGCGCCGAAGGTACGAGAAACTTCCAGGGGGTCCGGGGGCATGCTTCCCCGGGAAAATTTTGAATTTTAGAGTCTCTGAAATAGCATTTCCTGCATTTTGACGGGGATTGAAAGAGTTTGGAAGGATATAAATTACCAAACAAAATACCAAAATATATGAATACACCATACGTACAAGGCATACATCATGTGGGGATATGTTTTATAAGTTTATGTTCCAAAATTACTATGTATATTCAGATTTCAGATTGAGATTGTATACAATACGTCGATATAATCGTGATTCTTACTGTTTTAAAATTGTGGTTTCAAATTTACGAGATATTAGCGTATCATGATGTCCAATCTTATTGCAAAGGAACGCCATAGCTACGGCCTGTATCAATAAGCATTGTTATACAATATAATTTATGCACGTTTTACACACGAGTGACTGTTGTAATTTGTATAAACAGCTGCTGGGACAGGGAAGGGGGGCTGACTAGTCACCCAAGTCACCCCCCTGTATCCGCCCCTGACGTCTTTAATTTTGGCAGAAGCACCGAACAGAAGGCTGTGTCTGACCCTTGCTACCCTTGATCTAAATTTACACATTTTGAACGTATTGAAGTGGTTCTCTGATGAAAATATTGTTTGTAATGTTTCTGCATAATCTTAAAGATATTATGGTAGTTGGTAATTGAGCAAAGTTTCATTTCGAAATTCTCAAAAACGAAGTTGTGTTTTACGTGCGAAGTTTGTATTTTGGAGCGCCGCCATTAAATTGGCCGTGTTTGGGCATAGACAATGAAGGGGAACTGGATAGGAAACTTACGAAACCGGAAACGATGTTTGCACAACTTGCTATGGTAATTATACACTTATAAGTGTATAATGCACCTAAGCAGTGCTCCCATATGGCTACATCAGACACTACTGAACTTAAGTGATATTACACTATTGTTTAATTTCAGCAATAGCTGATCGTGGCCGTGTTGGGAGCACTCGTTAGGTGCATTAGCCGCTTATAAGTGTATAATTACCATACCAAGTTGCGTAACATCGTTTCCGGTTTCGTAACATCGTTTTGAGTTTCCTATCCAATCTCGTTCCCAGAGTCCACGTTCCCCTTACCCAGCGGGCGGGAAACGAGAGGCTCTGGGATAATCCGTTCACGCCATCACAGGATTCTTGTTATCCGGAAGAAGAGTTATATAGAGTTCACTGTGTTCATCAGCCAATGAAATATCAATGTGAAACGGATTATCCCAGAGTCTCTCGTTTCCCGGGCGGGGAACGTGGGCTCTGGGAACGAGATTGGTTTCCTATCCAGTTCCCCTTCCATTATCTATGGTTTGGGAAGAATGAGTTGAGGAGAACTTATGACGTCATAGACTCAACAGAAACAAAAGATCATTGTTGTTGTCAACAAAAAGGTCATTGTTGTTTTTGAGTCTATGACGTCATAAGCTTCCTCGACTCATTCTTCTCAAGCGGCGCTCCAAAATACAAGCTTCACACGTAAAATATCACCTTTTCTTCAACGAATTTTGAAATGAAACTTTGCTGCAATTTGGGAAAATACGTACTCGTGAGTTCTTGAAAGACCTCAAATAGCACTCGTCCTTTGGACTCGTGCCATTTTGATAGTCTTTGTAAAACTCACTCGTGCATGGTTTTTTCGCAAATTGCACTCAAAACCATGCTATTACTTTTACATATTAGCATATACCTCGCAGGTGAATAGTGCTTTTTAAGCAATCTGATTGGTTCCTCTCGCTCTGGATATCCTGCGCGTGATCCTCACTGATCTCAAATAATAGACTCATTATACTGGATAGAGCATCTATTGTTTCGCGCGTGGCAAAAATTGAAGTCGGAAGTGAGGCTAAAAATCTCGCGGCAGCCATATCCGGTGGGACCCACAATATTGCTGAATCATAGTTTTCGCCTCTGGTTTTCGATTTAAATTATCGGATTTTTAACGAAAACCAGCTAAATTTTTGTGACATGTATCTGTCGCTATGGGAGAACTTGAAAGTGGCTGTATGAAAACCAAGTGGGTCCCACCTGAAATGGCCGCCGCTAATTTATTCCGACTTCACAGCGAGCACCGGATGCTCTATCCAGTATAATGAGTCTATTATTTGAGATCAGTGGTGATCCTGCACTATTAAATCGCCTGCGGGCAAAACAAAATGGCGGCCAGTTTGCCTTTGTTTACCGAAGCAGGAGATTTTGTTGATAAACATGGCTAATGTCATATACTAACGAGAAAAGTCATCAAAATTAAGTAGAAGAGTGTCCACAGGTATGTTTCTTTACAATTTTCTAGCCATTCATATATTCAAAAGTTGTAAAAACCGTTTCGTCGACAAATATCGAGTACGTCAAGTTGTTAGCGGCCATGTCTCGTGTGAAAATAGCGAAAAATATAAGAATGGTAAACTTGTTATTTCATTTATGAGGTATATGCTAAAACAATTATTCACCTCAGTTTCGGTGAATAGTGCGATATTCACCTCCACTTTGGTGAATAATTGTTAAAGCGCCTATGAAACGAAAATTAAGTTTGTCTTTAAATTTGAAAGAACACTTAAATATGGTGGGGTAACATTTTGCAGTTTTTCGTTCCCTTGCTTCGTTTTTGAGATATTTCAAGTTTGTTTAATATGCAAATTAAACATTTTGACGTCACACGTACATAATGAGTTATCGAAAAAGTTCCATCCATATCTTTGCTTATTAATCAAATATAATAATCGCTTGAAGATCTACATGTTTAGTGTTGTGGGCGAAACACATCCACATGCTTCATTCAAATTAATTTGCTTTGATAATAGAAAATATATCTAACCTACAACTATGCACCTACGACGTCATAATGTTTAATTTGCATATCAAACAAACTAAAATATCTCAAGCACGAAGCAAGGAAACGGAAAACTGCAAAATATGTTACTCTATGATTTGAAGTGTTCTTTCAAATAAGACAAACTTAATTTTCGTTTCATAGACATTTTAACTATAAACGGTTTCCACCACCAAAAACACTTAACGGGTGTTGTCATGAAGTACCGCACCACTGACCACTGACCTCAAATAACGCGACAAAATCGCTATCTGCGCATGTGCGGAACTGACGCCATATTAGTTCTCAGTCTCTCAAGCAGGTCTAGGCATTGCCAAGCTGGTCAGACTCTAAGCGTAGTTAAGCAGGTCTATGCAAATCAAGGCTTTTTACACGTTACAAAAATCCTGATACATAATGTTCAGGTTACTTGAAGTACCTGCCACATTAGCGTATCGCAGGCACCGGCTCTGGTGGCCGAAGGGAACCCGAGCGCGTTCCGAGAATTTGAAATAATGGCGGAAGGAAGAAAAATAGGATGGGAGTGAAACATCAGAGAATTTGTAATATGAATGATGCTAGGAACATTTCTAGTTATGGTCGATGTACATGTATGATGTCACTATCCAAACAGTGAAATAAAAGCAGTCTGCTGCAAGGGCAGTGTTGAAATACAAGTCGAAATATAGCAAGGTTGGTGTACTGCTGAAACATGAATCGTAATGTCTATTATGCACCTATCAATGTTAAACCCAAGGGGGCAGGGGACGGGCATGGGACGGGCAAGGGGTGGGGATTTTGACATTTCCCATGACTGAAAATTGTCAAAATCCACACCCTGTGGACACCACCATTAGTCAAAAAACAGTAATATTCCCCACCTGGGGGAATTCATGTTGGTCAAATTACTGGCGATTCCCAATATTTCAATAAAAAGACTAATTCCTTGTGACAACAGTTTACACAGTAGCAACATTACACAAGCTGAGAGAGCCATCACTTTCAGTCTCAACTTCCACAACTCCAGACCTGCCAAGTCTCACAGTTTCGCCGTGAGACTCACGATTTTGACTACAATCTCACGGTCTCACGATTCCGTACTCGATTCTCACGATAAATGAAAATCCTAAAACTAGATTCTAGATTCTTCATTGGTATGATTTCAGTATTTTAATTTACCAAAATTTAGCCACAAAATAAATATGGACATAGATTGTATAGTCTGTGCTTGTAGATGTAGGACAACTGACAAGTAACGTAGTAATTTAGCAGTCACGAAAAATTCATTTCCACATCCGCCATTTTGACGATGGTATATACCATCGTCAAATAAAACAAAACCTAAAAAACAACAAAAAGTCTTATCTTTTATTAATACTACTGTATTTGTTAAAACTATTACATGGGAAAAAAGCAAAATGAATTGATTTGAACATGAACGTTGTTTTCTCACTATTTTTGCATTTTTCTTACTATTTTTTGAGAGGAAAAAATTGGATCTCACTGTTTTTGCTTGGGGTAGGTTGGCAGGTCTGCAACTCTTTCATCCTTGGAAATACCAATTCGCACAAAACACTAGCAAAGAAAGTTTAATGAGAAACCCTTTCAAATTGACATGGTTTACATCTCGGTTTACATATTTTAATACCAAAGTTTTATGAATTATGTATGGTATGCTATTAAATACTTCAAGTCCAATACTGGCAAAGCCAGACAATAGTAAAGTAAAAGGAAATTTCCTTACAAACTGTAAGTTGACGCATAAAAATAAGGATTATTTCTTGAGATGCTTAAAATATACCATTCTCCCAAAGAAGCCGTCTAGTGATCAAATTAACTCATTTCCATGCTTTTGCATGTCTGTCAATACTACCCCAGCTGCATGGGGTCTGACCATTTCAAATATCCACACCCGGGATGATCTTGTGACATCAAAGTCCTCACTGTTGGCACAGCAATGTTAGTCAAATACCCACTGTTTGCCCACCCCCTGCCCCCTGCCCCCTCAGGCTCAACATTGATAGGTGCATAATGTTTTGACTTGTGATACCCTCTCCCTGTGCTGAATAAAATCGTCTGGTGTTAGCCTGAATAAACCTTGAGTGTTAAACCTAAAGTGTTAAAGAGATATGTTTTAACATTTTGAGGCCTGGACCTGACTCCCTGTGCTGAATAAAATTGTCTGATGTGGCTTCAAAGTGTTAAAGGGCCTTCACTTACTGTGGGTGCCAGAGGTTTTTCGACGCTCGTGAGGGATAACAGGGACATACGAGGAAGCCAGGTGGTAAAGTTGTGGTGGCCAATTTGCTCCAATCTTTCAAAACGTGAAACATCTACGTGCTATGTTTGACTTCTGGGTCATGAATTGTAACTTCTGGCAACTTATAAACATTTGTTGAAACAACATAATTGATTACTGACATGTTGACAGATCAAGGGCTACGAGCGTAGCTAGATTTCAAAACACAAATAGTGCATCACCATTAGTCAATACTACATCACGTGACGGTTGTTTCACACCCCTTCTTTTCTCTTCCCTCCTATTCTCTTCCCTCATTTTCTCTTCCCTCCTTTTCTCTTCCTTCCCTTTCTCTTCCCTCCTTTTCTCTTCCCTCCTTTTCTCTTCCCTCCTTTTCTCTTCCCTCCTTTTCTCTCCCCTCCTTTTCTCTTCCCTCCTTTTCCCTTCCCTCTTTTTCTCTTCCTTCCTTTTCTCTTCTGTCGTTTTCTCTTCCCTCCTTTTCTCTTCCTTCCTTTTCTCTTCCCTCCTTTTCTCTTCCCTCCTTTTCTCTTCCCTCTTTTTATCTTCCTTCCTACTCTCTTCCCTCCTTTTCTCTTCCCTCCTTTTCTCTTCCCTCCTTTTCTCTTCCTTCCTTTTCTCTTTCCTCCTTTTCTCTTCCCTCCTTTTCTCTTCCCTCCTTTTCTCTTCCCTCCTTTTCTCTTCCCTCCTTTTCTCTTCCCTCCTTTTCTCTTCATTCCTTTTCTCTTCCTTCCTTTTCTCTTCCTTCCTTTGCTCTTCCCTTCGTTTCTCTTCCTTCCTTTTCCCTTCCTTCCTTTTGTCTTCCCTCCTTTTCTCTTCCTTCCTTTTCTCTTCCTTCCTTTTCTCTTCCTTCCTTTTCTCTTCCTTCTTTTTCTCTTTCCTCCTTTTCTCTTCCTTCCTTTTCTCTTCCTTCCTTTTCTCTTCCTTCCTTTTCTCTTCCTTCCTTTTCTCTTCCTTCCTTTTCTCTTCCTTCCTTTTCTCTTCCTTCCTTTTCTCTTCCTTCATTTTCTCTTCCCTCCTTTTCTTTTCCTTCCTTTTCTCTTCCTTCCTTTTCTCTTCCTTCCTTTTCTCTTCCCTCCTTTTCCCTTCCCTCCTTTTCTCCTTAAAAGAAAAAATATAGATAAAGTGAAAACAAAATAAAGTGAAAACAAAATAAAGTGAAAATTCTGTTTTTATGTCCGCCCTTGCTAAACAAAAACAGCGTCTTCAGAAGTGTTAAATAAATGAAAAACGTTCATTGAGTCCGTGAGGATGAATGGCACACTACTTTTATGTCACTATTTGTAAAATAAATAAGATATTCAGTTTGTTCTCGACTCAACTCTTTTCTGTCGGTAGGTTTTTCTGTGTTGAGTAAAATAGTTTTCTGTTTCCCAAATTCAAATTGTTTTGCGTTAGCCAAAGTAGAATACTTAATATGTTGTAGTGCATGTGGTACACTTATGAGCTTGGTGTAATGTAACAGATGTTTGATAGGCGTTCGTCAAGTTCAAATACTCAGAAAATGATTCCAGCTTCAGAAATGGATAGAATCTGAAACCTTCGAATGATTGAGCTCTAATCATTGAGCTACTGAGTCTCAGATGATTTGAAAGTAGATTGAAGATGTGTACAACCCACAACCTTGTGATCACCAGTGAGATGCTCTAACCATTGAGCTACTAAGACTCAGATGATTTGAAAGTAGATTGAATATGTGTACAACCCACAACATTGTGATCACCAGTGAGATGCTCTAACCATTGAGCTACTGAGACTCAGATTATTTGAACGTAGATTGAATATGTGTACAAAACCCAACCTTCTGATGACCAGTCAGATGATTTGAACGTCGATTGAAAGTAATCATTGAGCTACTGGGACTCAGATGATTTGAACGTAGATTGAATATGTGCAAGCCACAACCTTCTGATGACCAGTGAGATGCTGTAATCATTGAGCTACTGAGACTCAGATGATTTGAACGTAGATTGGATATATGTAGAACACACAATCTTCTGATCACCAGTGAGATGCTCTAACCATTGAGCTACTGGAACTCAGATGATTTGAACGTAGATTGAATATGTGCAAGCCACAACCTTCTGATGACCAGTGAGATGCTCTAACCATTGAGCTACTGAGACTCAGATGATTTGAACGTAGATTCAATATGTGCAAGCCACAACCTTCTGATGACCAGTGAGATGCTCTAATCATTGAGTCACTGCGGCTCAGATGGAGAGCTACGGTTTTAAGTTCAGTTATCCACGAACCCGGGCGTTGGGCCGAAGGCCCGGAGCCCCGCGCGGTGAGGGTGCTAATCTCGACATGCGGGGAGTCCACTTTAGACGCGTGTTAAAAGCGAATCAGTTTGAGCGATTTGAATATTTGTATATATATATATATATATATATTATTTTTTTTTCTTGACAAAAAGACTTGAGAAAGGAGTTTTGGGGATACGTACATCCTTTTCGATAGAACAAAAACAAATCAACGTTTACGGATAAAGTCTTGACTAAAAACCCGTCAAACCGAAACTCGAAAGAAGGAAAAAGAAATATTCAAAATAGAAAAGGCCGAAAAGTTTAAGCTACGGTGAAAATATAGAGTAGTCGCTTTCAGTAATCACGAACATTTAGTTCCTTTCACTGTTAATTTTGTTTTATATTTTGTGTGTATCATATCCAATGCATGTTTTTTCTTGCCAATGCCCGTTGTATTTTTTACCTGTGGCTGCCGTCTTATCTTCTTTTAAATAGTTTTCTTATTGTAAAACTACTTATGACTTGGCGGTTGTTTATAATTTAAAATAAAAAATGGAGAAGGAACACTTTTTCTTTTGTAAAACGTACAAATGCTGTTGAAAACATTTTCAGCAATTCAGATTTCGAAATGAAAAATTGTTTTTGTCTAGCTTATATTAGTTTAAATAAATTTAAAATGCCATAAATGAATGTAGCCGTGGCAGCCAACCAGCTAGCCACGCACTTTGAGTAGTTTTCAAAAAGCAAATAGTTTTAGATACCAAGCAATGGGAAGAAAGAACTGTAAAGCATAACCCTAATATTTTGATAAAATTCTGACGCCTGCTTCAGTAGTGTGGTGGTAACATCGTCGGTTTGCACGCGAACGAGATCGAGTTCAAACCTGGGATGCGACGTGCAATTTTCTTCATCTCAATATATTTTACGAAATATCATCCTTAAATTTTTCTTTGTTCTTTGTTGCATTTTTCTTCAAAAAAATAAAGTTTTGTTTTTTTTATTTCAAATATTCTACCTTAATTAAAACTATATTTTCATCGTTCCGACAGGAGTAGCTATTTCCAGGCCTCCAATAAAAAAGAGCCCAAGGGGGGTTGCTGTAAAAGCGGGCGAGGGGTTAATTGCATTTATGTATTTCTAGTACGTTTGAAAGCTTTCGTTCAATTCAAATACTCAAAAAATGTTTCTGAGCTCCATTGGTGAATTCTCCCTTTGTCGAGTAAAATACCAGAGTAGGGAGTTAAAATTTTGAATTCTTGACTGTTTCTCGGCGTGGCGTCTTTTACAATCCTTTATAATAGATTGGAGATTTTCTTGCCAAAACTCAAGCAGGATTGTGTTCATCTCCCATCCCAGGAAGTCCGTTTATCTTATTATACGCAGTTACCTCAGCCAAATAATTCTCGTTCTGTACGAGTCATGACAGAGATCACAGGTGTTTTCCTTCAGTGGTTTCATACTAAATTTATGGTGGGAGCCTGTTCACATAAGGCGAATTATCTCGGGGGGGGGGGGGGGTGTATCCACCAAAATATCTTGATGTCAGTTCATTTGCATGTTTAACAAGACGCTTGGGATAGGCGTTCACTCGGGCTATTGGCAAAAGTGCGGAGAGTCTCTATACCGCCCGAGCAAAGGTGGGAGTGAGCCGAGGAAGATCAGATCGAAAGCTGACAGAGGTGAACATATTTACGATCAAGACAGTTGTCAGTCACATCTGAGCATTGTTAAACTACAAAGTCAGTCTATTCCGAAATCTACCAACAATGTGCAAGAACACCTTGATCAAAAGGCAAAACTGTTCAACGTTTTGTCCAACTCCAAAAGCAAAAGGAGCAAAGAGCTTACAACATGTCTCACGGCCTCACTCCATCACACGGCTAACAACTCACTGGAAGTATGAATAGTAGCGGAAATAAAAAGTGCACAAATGCAAAATCGTGACACCAAAATTTTTTTAAAAATAAACCCGAGCCGAAATCTAGACCACAGAATAAGGATCAACCAGAAGTCCAACTCTCTGTCGGCACCTTTGATGTAAGCGTCCTCGGGAAATGTCGGCCTCGCGATCCCGGCGCCATTTTGAAAGTAAGTGCACCCGGGAAATTAGCCCTCTCGTCCTTGCGACCCTCGGGCTCCTGTATTCAATTACTCTTGGCCTTGGTGTGACCTTTAATTAACTTTATATTGTTATCTATCTATATAAATAATATTTAGTTAAGTAAACAAGTAATTTACTTTAGAAAACGTTTCGTTGGAGATGAAATTCTTTCACCACGAGGTTATTAAAACTTCAGTACGCGGATACTACGGGTAAACGTCCGTGGCAAAAACGTCCTGTACTCACGAAGCGGGGTTTTACATTTCTCGATTTTGCCGACACATTTGTTTATAGAAAAAGATGGCTAAAATTTTCGGAACTACGCATTGCTGAAATACATGGAGTACGTATGTTGTTAGAAATTTTATTAGCTTTCATTCGGTATATAGTTCAAATTTTAGTGTTACCTGTAACTTTTTAAAATGTTCAAAATGTTCTCACCATTGCTCGTAAAATAAGAATTATATAATGGGAAATGGACTCCTCACAAGTGTTATATAATTTTGGATTTTGTTTTTAAATACTAAACGCACAGCGCTGAACAAGATATTAAACAAAGGGTACTGTCAAGTGCTATTCATGTCAGAACTTTTAATTTTCTTGCTGGGAAGTATTTTAAAATATGAAAAAAACATCACTATTTTGACGTGGACCGTCTGAAATGGATGAATTTCTTAAGTTTGTTTTGCCTTTTGTTGTTTTGGTGTTTGCTATAACCTCAGAAAGATTTCTGGCATGAACCTAAGATATTTCTTGAACAGAAGCTAATTCAGATATGAAAGGAGTGGAAAAGTTTGCAGATTTCTAGTTGAAGTTGAAAATGTTTTTGGTGCAAATTAGTGATCATACCTTTTGAATATATGGAAAAATATTAAAACTTTTATGGTCAATGGTCAGAACATTTTGAACATTTTAAAAAATTACAGGTAACACTATGATTTGAACTATATACCGAATGAAAGCTTATAAAATTTCTAACAACATACGTACTCCATGTATTTCAGCAATGCGTAGTTCCGAAATTTTTAGCCATCTTTCTCTATAAACAAGTGTGTCGGCATCATCGAGAAATGTAAAACTCAGCTTCGTGAGTACAGGACTTTTTTTGCCACGGACTTTTACCCGTAGTATCCGCGTACTGAAGTTTTAATAACTTCGTGGTCAAAGAATTTCATCTCCAACGAAACGTTTTCTAAAGTAAATTACTTATTACTTAATTAACATTATTTATATATGTATAGATAACAATATAAAGTTAAATAAAAGGTCACAAGAAGGCCAAACGTAATTGAATACAGGAGCCCGAGGGTCGTAAGGACGAGAGGGATAATTTTCCGGGTGCACTTACTTTTAAAATGGCCGACTGGCGCATGCGCATAAAAATAATGGGACACTTTTTTCCGCGAGTTGGACTTCTGGTTGATCCTTATTCTGTGTCTAGACTTGGTCTGTCACAGGTAGCCCGAGTAAAAAGTAAACCGTTCACATGAGACCGAGATAACTCGGGGGATAGGGATAAGTCGACCAGAGATAGCGTATTAAACCCTATAGGGCCAAACGATTATCTCGCTTCCATGTGAAGGCTTCCATCCGAGTTATCCCTACCCCCTTCCCTCTAGTTTCACTAAATAACTTCATCTAATGTAAACAGGCTCTAAGGGCCACCCTAGCAACCGGGTAAAGTTAGGGTCGCCCTGCTGCCCGGGTTAACTTTATTAGACGTGTTCACCAAGCACTAATAACAAGAAGCCTGGAACTAGTAAAAAGTTGTCCTGGGTAGGCGAGTTATCCCCACCAAACGCATTTACAAGGACAAAACATAACCCTTAACATTAGTGGCGTGATAGGTTACCCTACCGTCCTTGTAAACACGACAAGCAAAAAAACAACAATAAATGTACGAGAGCTAGGGTATAAGCTTGTTTGACCTCATGGCGCACGCTGATTGGTTGATTACGGACTGCTAAGTTTTGGCGGGAAAATTTCCGAGTTGATTTAAATGAAAACAACAAAGTTTTAGGTATGTTTTTTGTTGGAAAGTTTGGACAATATTACGTCCCGAGACATTAAGCCCTAATCAAACGAGAACGCAAGTCATCGCAAGTTGGCAGTCACGCTATCTCAGCCAGCCGCTCTGAATAATTTCCCGAAAATATTATGTACCGTGACAAAGTTAAAACTTGTTGAAAACACTCATGAAACCTTTATTTTGTTAATTTGGGTGTTCGAACGACCGCCACAGAAATTCGTGACTGCCAACTTGCGATGACTTGTGTTCTCGTTTGATTAGGTCTTTAGTCTTTCTTTTTTTTTAAAGATGTTTATCTTTAAGAGAGGAAAATAAACGTTTAAGGTGCATATAACCCCAATTTTTTTATAATCTAAATACGTTCTACCTTTGGCAAAGAGTTGGACAACGAAATATTTTTTAGATTGGAGCAACCTTTGCTTTAATTTCAAAATGGTAATAAAATGACGCCAAAGTAGTCATCATTTTCTATACAATATTTATTTGCAGGAGTGACATGACCCAATTCTTCCATTAATGGTGTGTTTGAACAACATGTTCTATATTATATGAGTTTTTCCACAAAAATTCTCAGGTAGTTTACCTTGCCAAAAAGAGAAAGAAAGCCAAATGCGTACATAGACATCATCTCATTACCATACTAGAAATGGGAATCGCCAAAAGAATAGCTCCAATGAAAAAAATATTTCACTGAACAACTGTTTCCTCTATGTAGAACGTATTCAGATGATAAAAAACTGGGTTTATATGCACTTTAACAGGTGTAAACATGAAGCGAAGCGAACAAGCTCAAAAGTAAGGTAAACGTCAACATTTTTAAGACGAACGCATGGCTAAAAGCAACAAAGGAAATGAACCAAAAGCTATACAGTAACTGCCTTATTAACCTCGTTTTTTTCAGTTTTTTTACTAGAACTTACAATAACTATTTTTCTTCTTAATTTAAATAGACTATGGACTATTTTTCTGCTAAAAAGAATCTCCTGTAAAATGGATGATTGTGTCTTGCTTCGTCGGCACACTGGATACGAACCACCAATACAAGGTACTCTTTAACGTTTTAGTTGGAGTATATTTGTACTTTTAGTATACCGTGAAAGCTCTGTTAAACCTTTATTTACTTAATGATATTTATACACGGTAGCACATCAATCCGTAATAAGGTTTCTTTTTCACGAGTCCGTAGGTTAAGAATTATATTTTAAGTAATGGTTCATGGTTTGGCGTGCTCCATCGAGTTTTAGTCTACACCCAACCATCGTCTATTACAAATCCTGCATTCTGATTGGCTACTCAACCGTTGTCTATCCGTGATGGACAACGTTTGAGAAAAATGAAAACAAACCTGAAAAAATATGGCAGTAAACTCTCGTTTTGCAGACGTTTCGGAGGAATTTTTTGAGAGTTTGATAGAAAATTCTATCCCTGAGAAAACTAAAAACGCCACAAAATATGGCATGAAGATTTTAATGGTAAGGAACGAAATACAATTAAACCGTATTTTATTAATTAAATCTGCTTTTACTTGCCGTTCACGAGTGGTTAAATAACACAACATTTTCGTCAGTTTGCACTAGAAAAACTGTATTTTTTAGAGTAGGTATAGGGTGTACACTAAAACAATTAGACAACTCGTCCTCGTTGTCCATGCGCGAATAGTCAACTCAGGCTTCGCCTTCGTTGACTATTCGCTTATAGACAACTCGGACTCGTTGTCTAATTGTTAAATGGATGCACGCGGGAAGTTCGGAGTCTCTCTCCTCCGCAGAGGCTCGGAGGGGCAGGCGTGCGGGTGAGGGAAGACGCGCTGGGAATGATGGGAAGAGGGAAAGAAAATGAGCCTCTGCCAGATAATGATGTCAATATGGCGCCCAAATTCCGCGATGGACTACGCGCCAGACTCGGGATTTCATTATATAATCAACAAATCTACTACGCAAAAGTCGGAAATCACTAAACTGTGGACAAAAGACACATTTAAATCGCTGATACTTCTCAACTCGACAATGTTACTGCAACACAAGGACAGGATTTTCCGGTTTTGAATTTATGCAAATAAAAGTATAAAACAAACGCTACATGAGAAAGTTTATCATTCATCTCAAAGGACGAACTGTTGTAAACATAGATCTTACCATTATGTCGTAGAAAGTTAGCACCGAGAATATTTCTAGCGCTGTTCGTCGGCTTTGTTTATCAAGTTAATACTTAATCAGGAGTGGAAAGCTTCCAGGCAGTTGACAACGTTCGATGAAACGTTTGTCAGTCTGGCAGCGTTTCGAATTTTTCGACCCGTTCGGCAGGTGATTCCATAGAAAAATTCAGAATAACATCCAGAAGTACATTCTAGCCTTAGATCTTGAAGAAAACAATGTACTTCGTGCAAACTATCGTCGCTGTCTGCCATGACCAGAGAACCGCGGATTTGTCCAGAGAACGGCACATTATCTGGCAGAGGCTTCTTTTCTCGTTTTCCGTCTTCCCAGGGTTCACCGCACGCCTCTGACCTTACGCCCACGTTTCTTCCACTAGCGGTTTTCCCTCGTAGCACGTAGCTACTTCATGTTAGACCTCATTATCCACGCAAAGCCTCTGCGGAGGAGAGAGGTTCGGAGTGCAGGTAAAAAGCGTAAGACTAGTTGGTCGAGGCGTAGCCGGCGAACAACTCTCGAGTTTTGAGTGTTCTCCAACTTCCCAAGTGCATCGATAACGCAATGGAGCTTGCCATATCATGAACCATGTGTTTTATAAAAGAGAATCAGACACAAAACAACGGAAAACAATATTTATTTCGCCGATTAAAAATGAGTTACTCGTTACGTTTGAAATTACCGTGCTCCATCGCGTTATGGAGCACGCACGGTAGCCAATCAGAAACGCCGTTATATAGCGCGTCCGTTGTATTCATTCAACGGTTTTGATCAGCTCTACTGTTTGAGGGGCCCAAACTTCCGTCGCATACCTAAGATGGGCGACGGACAATTGCCAGGTAGATGGTGGCATTAATGCTTTTGGTGGTTCGTCTCACACACCCCACGATGCCGTTTGCTTTGGCTGCTTGTGGGTGGACTTGCTACATAACATATACTATTTAACAATTAGTCACCGAAGTCGAGGTGACTATCGGTGACTATTTACCGAGCCGCGAGCGACGAGGTAAATACACCGATAGTCACCGAGGCTGAGGTGACTAATTGTTTTAGTATAATTTCAGAGGTTGATAAAAAACCCAATAACGTTGAAACAAAAACATTTAAACAACTGCTTTCATTTTAGCAGTGGTGATTATATTTATTCACAGACGATGTTAGCAAGCCGCAGTCTTTGTTAGTAAATAATTTCAAAAAAAGAGTAAACATCCTACTTTGGCACTGAACTTCAAATATATGCTAAAAAGACTTTTATTCTGGTGTTTTGGGTCCTGTGATACGGCTTTTTTGCACTGAATTCATGTTCAATATGTTCTTCACTCATGACGAAGTTTTCGAAAACATCGCTACGACCAAAACCTAGCCAAAACATACAAAAAATACGAAGAATTATAGAAAATATACTTCCTTACCTTTATAAAGTTTTGTTTTTATGATATTTGATATGTACAACATCTCAGTGATAAATGTTTTCAGTATTATGCTCTTTTGTTTGTCTCAAAAACTACAGACCCCATTTTGAAAAAAAAATCAACAGTTCAATGAATCAACAAATTCTAAAATCTCATACTTCAAAATGACAACTCCGAGGAGGAGACTGAAACGAGTAAAGTCAGTGCAGTGTTGAATAAGTACTTGTCTCTTTTCCAAAACTACTTTTGAAGAACAATTTCTTGTGATGCAATAGTCACCGCGCTAAGGGGTGACTATTACCTCAGATTCACCGCTGAGTGGACCAATCAGAAAGCTGGAAAGCCTCTTTTCCACTATGAAATTATACTAAAGGCGGATAGTGGGAAAAATTGTGCACTTTGTGATACACGCATGAAACTTCCCACGTTTGTAGAGATATAAGTACTCAGTAACAATACTGGACATGGAGCCATATCGGCGAAAAGTCCTGCAACTAGAATGAATTGGGTTTAAGTAAAAAATACTGAGTCAGCAGGTCTATTTTATTAATTTTCTCTAGATTATTGTTACACTAAGGTCTATGTACACGATACATTGTTGTATACAATTGTCATTCTGGCGTATGAGTTTTTGTGTACGTCACACAATTCTACGGAGGTTTGAATATCCGAGGAAGAAATTCTGTAAATACTAGAAGTTACTATCGCGAGTGAAGTGCTGCCTCAAATGGGACGAAAACCTTTAGCCTACTCCGCAGGCAACTCTGTGCAGTCTATGGCTAACATGACATCCCACTCCACATCCAACATCAAAATTATATGTTATTGCCTCGGACTACATGCATTTCAAAACCACGCGACATATCGCTATCCAAGAACTCAATATTATATGTTATTGCGTAGTTATATTTCAAAACCACGCGACATATCGCCATCCAAGAACTCAATATTATATGTTATTGCGTAGTTATATTTCAAAACCACGCGACATATCGCTATCCAAGAACTCAATATTATATGTTATTGCGTAGTTATATTTCAAAACCACGCGACATATCCCTATCCAATAACTCAATATTATATGTTATTGCGTAGTTATATTTCAAAACCACGCAACATATCGCTATCCAAGAACTCAATATTATATGTTATTGCGTAGTTATATTTCAAAACCACGCGACATATCGCTATCCAAGAACTCAATATTATATGTTATTGCGTAGTTATATTTCAAAACCACGCGACATATCGCTATCCAAGAACTCAATATTATATGTTATTGCATAGTTATATTTCAAAACCACGCGACATATCGCTATCCAATAACTCAATATTTAACAATTATTCACAGAAGTGGAGGTGAATAGTGCTGGATATTCACCGAGCCGCTTCGGCGAGGTGAATATCCACACTATTCACCGACACTGAGGTGAATAATTGTTTTAGCATATACCTCATAAATGAAATAACAGGTTTAACATTCTAGATCTTATATTTTCGGTACTTTATACAAGACACGGCCGCTAGCAACTTGGGCACTATATATAACGGCACTTGGCGTACTCGATATTTGTCGACAAAACAGTTTTCACAAGTTTTGAATATATTAATGGCTAGAAAATTGTAAAGAAACATACCTGTGGACACTCTTCTACTTAATTTTGTTGAGTTTTCTCGTTATTCTACAACATGAGCCTTGTTTATCAATAAAATCTTCTGCTTCGGTAAACAAAGCAAAACTGGCCGTCATCTTGTTTTGCCCGCAGGTGAATAGTGCAGGATATCCCGAGCTAGAGGAACCAATCAGATTGCGTAAAAAGCACTATTCACCTGCGAGGTATATGCTAATATATGTTATTGCGTAGTTATATTTCAAAACCACGCAACATATCGCTATCCAAGAACTCAATATTATATGTTATTGCGTAGTTATATTTCAAAACCACGCAACATATCGCTATCCAAGAATTCGATATTATATGGTATTGCGTAATTATATTTCAAAACCACGCAACATATCGCTTTCCAAGAACTCAATATTATATGTTATTGCCTCAGTCTATTTCAAAAATAGGTACGCAGCGCGTACATGTGTCTGCTGATGTTGGAGCCACAGAGTAAAGTGAGATAAGTAAGTTCATTGGACAATGGAAGTTAAAATATGAGACGAACATAGAAATGCAATGGTACACAATATTTACATGCGTATATAGTGCTGGGAAACAATGCAAATATGCAAAGATCAGGCAAATTGCAAACATTAAGGTATTGTAAAATATTAGAGGAGAAACTGGCCCATTTAATGTGATGAAGATAAAACAGTTATTATTAAGAGCTTCGTATATGATACATATAACATCCTAATATACAATAGGTTACATTGAATATTTGAATTCCATATTGATTTCTAAGTATGATTGCAGCTAGAGAGGTCATTGAAACACACTGCCAAAATAGTTACTGTCACTAGAAATTGAAGTCATTGCTGGCAATGAAGTATAGTTTACTTATAAAACAATTGATTGTCCATAAATTGACCACTGGAAATGTAGATTAGAAATTTAACAACAAGGTTATTAATATTTGTAAATGAAATAAGTTTGCATGTTCAATCTTGCATGTATCTTGTTGTTCATCTGTTGAGTAGACAAGTTTTGCTCTGACATTTTAATTGTAGCGGTCTCACAGCAAACACCACCTGTATGTTGATGGTACCATGCTCTTTCTCAAATGCACACTGGTCCTGCTGTAAAAGTCCCTGTTCAAGGTGTGCTGTGAGTTGGTTTAGCAAGTTTTTGGCAAATATATTTTGCCTGCAATGGAGAGGAAGGATTTCCTCCAGTGGTTATTGTAGGCCTGGTGGTTCCCTTTCATCTTGTACCAGTGTATGATAGAAGCATGTTTGAATTCCTGGGGGATTATCTCATACTAGCACATGAGTAGAAACAGCTACTGTAACATGAAGAAGATTTTAATTTGAAAGGTGGGCTGATAACTTCAACAGTTCAGTCAATTTCCAAATGCATAAGAATTTTGTGTTACTGTACACGTGTAAGAAATGAAATGTCACTGCCATAAAGACTAGTTCTGATGCAGCATGGTGATTTAACCTATTTTATTTTTGGTGACCAAGTTCGAAGTTTTGTAGTGTACAGTGAGGTATCTCTCAATGTTAATCCTCAAACCATGTGATAATAATTGATTTGAGCTGTTGGAATTAGTATTGTTGGAGTTGCATAAGTCTGGATAGGCACAGCTGTGTCATACAGGCAATCTCAATGAGTGACAGTGCAAATGACATGGCAGGCAACTTATCAGAAGAAAGTATTACTGAAATCTTTCCATCCCTGCCAAAATTGTGTATTACATACGACAACAAAACAAATGTTGTCCAAGGTATTACTAAGTTAAGTGGAGCATCTCTGTAAATTCAATGGATATTTAACCATTTGTTGGTATTGAACAGCTTCAGCTTTTAGTTACAGTTACAGTTACAGTTATAGGTACTGACAGGGGTATCATTAATTTTGAAAGTAGCAGGCTCATTTTAGAAAGTAGGCGGCTGAACATGGAGGTAGCAATTTAGTGACCGCGTTTGTTGGGGTGGCGCACCCGGGAAATTTCTAAAGTCTAGAACCTCGGAAACACCATTTCCAGCATTTTGAGCGAACTTTTTCATCTAATTAAACAGGCTACCGCGAGCATAGTTCAAATGAACAAACACCAACAAATATTAGGCCTACTATAGGTGTTTAAACACAATTATTACGATTCCTTTTGAAAGGTGTAATAAGAAATGCTTACACACATGTATCTGTACTCGGCGACGGTCTTGATCTCTTGTTAAAATAGTTTAGTATATTATTATTGCCTCCGGTGCGCATTCTTTCCGCCATTTATGATAATGAATAAACCATAAATAAACATTTTCGTTCTGAACATTCTCGTCCCCAGCCCCTTCCGTGTTAGAGTGGTTCTTCACCAGTCTTTCTCTTCTACACTGGCAATCTTAAGGTCCCTATTGTTTATTATTAAACAAGGCGCTAAGACGACGACGGCGGCTAAAAAGCAACATAAATTTTACAATTTAAAGAAGTCACGGTTAACTACTATCTTTGATATTTGAAGCTAGTTTATTGACTTCTAAAACGCCCTTAGTATTGCTAAAATTATTGCAGTGTCTGTATTGAAGATTTGAAGTCAATCTTAAGCAACAGTTCTCATCTTTTAGCCGTTGACGTCGTCCTGAAGATGAGAAAATGCTCTAAGTGGCGTTGTATAAAGAACGAGGACGGTGTTGGCGTTACTCTAGGGAGTAAAAATTATCCATTGTTGTTTTGCAAATATAATTCTTTTGTTTAAATGACGTCGTCGTTGAGGTTGCCGTCCTAGATCTTAAGGTCCCTAATACAGATTTAATACAGAAAATTATCAAGCAAGAAATTACAAATTTCCACAGAAATCAGCTTTCTTCACGTTCATTTAGCTTTCAAGAGAAAATGGAACGGCTCCAAGTGAACACGTATACGGTATTTACTATTAAAATTTAAAACAATGATTATGAAAGTAGCCGGCGATGATTTGGAAAGTAGTCGCCGGAGTTCGCTGGTTGCCGGCTTCTAATGAAACCCCTACAAGTTCTAGCTGTTGTTGAAAGAAAAGAACACTTACAGTTTTAAATGGACATGGTAATTTAGTTACAGTTATTACTTGTGTTGTTGAAAGAAAAATCTTTTCAATTTGTAAATAATTAAGTTCTGATTTTAATAACAATTATCTCATGAGACACCCACAATTCATTGTTCCAAGAGACCCGTTAAATGTTATTCAACTTGATTAGCATGCAGATTGTATACATAGTGGGCCCAGTGGTTATTGCATACTAATGAGAATTTTTGTTGTTCTTTAATTCGGCTCAATAATCTCCAAATTCTAACTTTCACAATTCTTTCTCAATAAAAAAACAATTTCATTGTGGGTGAGTCATGAGATAAGGTGGTTAATCAATGTCTACTCGTGTGGTATGAGATTTAACATTGCTCATGAAGCTTAACAAGCACTCGGGGGCCTGTGGCCCCTTGTGGCCATTAAGCGTTACTCGCGATGTTAAATCCCATATCACACTCGTAGCCATTGATTAACCCTTACTTACATCTCTGATATTTTTAAAATTGACTACAAATTAACTGATTTTCAACTCTGTCATAACTGTGTCATTTTAGTTTCAATGGGGAAGATAAATAAATTGTCAAGATAAATTATCTATTTATTCCTATTATTATATATTCCTAAACAGTATATGATAAAATCCTGAAAGCCAAATTACATTTTGTAATACTAATTGTAGATATTGCACTACACTTCCATTCTTCACTGGCAATTACACAATCCCTCTCCTTCACTTGTAGGCAAAATTTAATGAGACACACACATGCCTCAGCCAGCCCTGAATCCAGGTTACAAGTGCCATTGTGCTGCAAATAATGAGACCTTAAAAAGAAGCTGTAAGAATATTAAGATGAATGTTAAAATATTAACATTTAATTAAGATGTCAGGTTGGCCCCATGAGAAGCAAAACTGAAATAAGAAAATGCAGGCGGTAGTCTTAGGTGACGCTGGCTTAAAGTAACTCAGCTTATAATTTAGTTTACATTCCTAACAATAGAAAATGGCTAATTAGGAAAACCTTGAGGGTGAATTTTGTTTTTTCTCTGAGTTTTGTTTTATAAATAGTAATTAACTATGCTTGGCTATTTGATCACCAGACATAGTTTGTGTTAAAGACTTATGAATAGTTATTGAGTGCCAATTGCGAAAAGAGCAAGAAAGCTCCTCCATTTACTGCATCTTGGGGGGAGAGTTCACAGAATTTTGAAGGTATAAACTGAAAGGTTTACATGTAAGAATGGTTGTGTTCTCCATATCCTTTTATAGCCCGAGCGCCAATCACCAATTTGGCAATTTTATGAACAGAAATGAGAAATCATACCACCCAAGAATATTCTCCAAAGATTTGAAAAGGAATTGGTCTTTAAGAGAAGTGAGGCCCATGTATAGTACCTGTACGTGGAAATTTACACACAACTGAACTTGACCAAAATATTGCAGTTATTGTCGAAACGATTGTTCGAACGCCATTTTAGTTGGTCAACCGTTTCGGCGAACTTTCGTAATCTTCCGTAGCGTGTTCGTTAGCTTGTGACGTAGTTGCCTCAAACCATCAAGGCCCAATCTCACACAGGCCCAATCTCAAGCAACATATGTCACGCATACAACAACATTTTCATCTTCAAAACTGTTTCGCAAAAAAGTGGTGAACTTGCGATGCGCGAGAAAGGGAAAACCGCTAGTGGTAGTGTGTCAGAACCAAACAAAGTGCTAAAAAGCGGTGCCCTGTTTAGCGTCAAAAATGTTGGGTCAAAAATACCGAACCAAAAACGTCGCGTCAAAAATACCGCGTCAAAAATATCGTGTCAAAATTATTGCGTCAAGAACGTCGAATGCTATTGATTCCGCACGAACCCACTTGGCAATGCAAGAGTTATATAATCCCCGAGCCGGGCGGAGGGCCGAAGGCCCGGAGCCCGGTGAGGGTGCTAATCTCGACACGCGTGGAGTCCATTTTACGCATGTAGAAAAAGCGAGGGAGACGAAATCTGGGAAATAGTCCCCGAGCCGGGCGTAGGGCCGAAGGCCCGGAGCCCGGTGAGGGTGCTAATCTCGACATGCGTGGAGTCCACTTTACACGCGTGTTGAAATGCGAATCAGTTTGAGCGATCTGAATATTTGTATATATATATATATATATATATATATATATATATATATATATATATATATATATATATATGTGTGTGTGGACGGACCACGCGCGGTGAAGATTGTGGGGCACTGGAAACAATATAGTTCTTGACAAAAAAGATTTGAAAAAGATTTGATATTCTTCATGACAAAAAGACTTGAGAAAGGAGTTTTTGGGATACGTATCCTTTTCAAAAGAACAGAAACAAATCAACGTTTACGTATATAAAGTCTTCAGACTTGACTAAAAGGAAACCCGTCAAACCAAAACTCGAAAGAAACGAAGACAAAGGCCGAAAAGTTTATAAAGCTACGGTAAAAATATAGAGCAGTCGCTCTCAGTAATCACGAACACTTAGTAGCAAAACTGTCGAGTTTCCCTGTTTACATCTATCACTGTTAATTTTGTTTTATATTTTGTGTGTCCTTGAAGTACGTATCATATCCGGCATTGCATGTTTTTTCTTGCCAATGCCCCTTACGTTGTATTTTTTACCTGTGGCTGCCGTCTTATCTCCTTTTAAATGGCTTTCTTATTGTAAAACTACATATGACTTAGCGGTTGTTTATAATTTAGCATAAAAATGGAGAAGGAACATTTCTTCTTTTGTAAAACGTACAAAGACTACAAATGCTGTTGAACTGAATATTTATTAACATGTATGTGAAAACATTTTCAGCAATTCAGATTTCGAAATGAAAAATTTTTTTGTTGTATTAGTTTAAATAAATTTAAAATGCCATAAATGAATATAGTTTGAGTAGTTTTCAAAATGCAAATATTTTTAGATACCAAGCGATGTCGTTTGTAAACATGGGAAGAAAGAACTTTAAAATATAACCCTAATATTTTAATAAAATTCTGATGCTTGCTTCAGTAGTGTGGTGGTAACGTCGTCGGTTTACACGCGAACGAGATTGAGTTCAAACCCTGGTGGCAACGTGCAATTTTCTTCATCTCAATATATTTTACGAAATATCATCCTTAAATTTTTCTTTGTTCTTTGTGGCATTTTTCTTCAAAAAAATAGTGTGTTTTTTATTTCAAATATTCTACCATATATAATTAAAACTATATTTTCATCGTTCCGACCATTCGCGAGGATCTGGGTACGAGAATGCGTTCCGACAGGAGTAGCTATTTCCAGGTCTCCAATAAAAAAGAGCGCAAGGGGGGGGGGGGGGGGGGGGGAGGGGTTGCTGTAAAAGCGAGCGAGGGGATATTGCATTTATGTATTTCTAGTTTATATATATATATATATATTTATATAAACGAAACGAAATGGAGCACGAAGAAAAGAAGGATACAAACAACTCGTTTAATATATCTTGAAGAGAAACCAGAACCAAACGCCGTATGGTAAACAAAAACTCGATCTGAATTGCACTGTTTCAGTCTGTTTGTAGTAACTCCGTGGTCAAAATACGGTAGGATTCTTGTTGTTTTCATGTTTTCGCTTATTAACCTAAACAATATACAGCTTCACGTTTTCATGCTTTCCCTTTGCTCGTCCAAACCATAAATCAGCTTAATTAAGCTAACTTAAAACTAAAACACTATTATTACATGTAAATACTCATGGGCTTCGGCGATTTTTTTGGCTGTATTTCCAAATTTTCGACTGAAACGTTGTCTGTTTAATACTTCTTTCTAGAATCTGATTCTAGCGAATTGTTTTCATCTCGGACTCTATTTTAAATGTAATTTTTGAGCTGTTGACTTTTAATTCTGCCTTTGCAAAACATGCATGTATATGCATAGGGAAGCCATTATTTAAAGCTTGTTAAAATAATCCCTTTTAACTCCTAAAAACATATTTTGTACAACCAGAGTTTAACAATGAAATCTAAGTTTTGCTTTTATATGTAGAATTATCTTGAGGATTATCATTTGTTTATATATCTGTTTGTTTTTATATTGGCTGTACATCAGTGGTTATTTTAATCAGGGTGGGTGGGTGGGTGGGGGATGTTTCAAAAAAGCATTTAACTAAAAGCGGGTGAGGGGTTGTTGCATTAATGTATTTCTAGTTAAATCTACAACTTCAGCTCATTTCTTTTATTGTTCACACAAGAACTACTGAACTAAACGTCTTTTTACATGTTTTAAACGTAAACATAGCTATAATCCCAACTACAACAATTATAAGCGCTATTTATAACATAGGCTCAAAGTTTTAAATTTAAACATTATATTCCCAAGACTTAAGGCCTGGCCAAACGCTTTCAACATTTCATTCAACGTCGTTCAACATTGTTGAATTCAACCGTTATTCAACATGTTGAAAGCGTTTGGCCACCGCTGTTGAATGATGTTGAACGTTGTTGAATGGTGTTGAATGATGTTGAACGAAATTTGAACATGTTCAAATTTTTATTCAATACGCGTTCAACAGTGTTGAACGATGTTGAATGAAATGTTGAAAGCGTTTGACCAGGCCTTTACTACCGAACAACAGTTATAAGCGCTATTTATAACATAAGTTCAAAGTTTTAAATTTAAGAATTATAATCCTGAGACTTACTACAATTATAAGCGCTATTTATAGGATAGTTTAAAGTTTTAAATCTAAACATTACAAACTCAAGACTTACTACAACGACAATTATAAGCGCTATTTATAAGATATGTATGGTGGTGGTTCGTGGTTGTGCTAATCCTAACACTGTCCCAAGCCCGAACCCTAACCTTAATCCTAACTCCAAACGTGCCTAACCCAGTGAGCTATATATATAACTGAAGTGTTATCTTCTGATCATTGACCAGGCAAACCAATAGAAGACATGTAGACCTGAAGTTTGTATACCTCCAGTCTTTCACGCAGAGATGAAAATTCAGCCTCGCTACTTTTAGAATACAGTGAAACCTCTATTAAAAGTGCTTATAAGGTGAAAATTAAGTCTGTCTTAGTTAAAACAACACTTAAAATGACAAAGTAACATCTTTTGCAGTTTTTCGTTTCCTTGCTTCATTGTTGAGATATTTCTGGTTGCTTGGATATGCAAATTAGACATCTAGATGTCACACGTGGATAACGATTTATCGAAGAAGGTTATCAACCGCGTTCCAGGGCCATTTGGGGGGGCTGGGCAAAGATGGAGGCCAAAAACAAAATGGGCCTGGCACAGGCTGCCAAAAATCACCATATAATGCCTCATTTTTTACTCGTACCCAATTTTCACAAAGTTTATTGCGCCTAGTCAGGCTTTCGATTGACGTGCAAGGTTCAAGATGTCGCTCACGTTAAATGTATTCTTATACTGCGTTCGATATGCTTTGGATAATTCTAGCCACCATAGCTTCTTTTGCCACCTCAATACTAAAATACTCTTTGACTTTGTTCACCAAGTATTTCCAATCGTTTCTCCTGATTAAGAAAACAATTTGGTCGCCTCATGGACTTCGTTGTATGGCAGGACACAGAGACGACACAACCCATCATTACATATTTTCTGACGTTTTTTTCGGGTGTTTCGCCAGCTTTTCTCTCATTTTCATTCATTTTGAAGTTGTTTCTACATTTAGCGCCATCGCTTCTTTATAATTGAAACCTTTTAACTAATGCCCGAGAGTTAGCCTGAGCGCCTGCCTTGTTTCCACCAATCAGAATACCTAAAACATCCAATGTTATCTCGACCAATCAGATGTGGTGATGGTTCAGTTTGTGCCAGGGCCATTTGTTCCCGCCATTTTGCTTTTGCCCGCCATCTTGGCCCAACCCCCACAAATGGCCCTGGGGACAAGGTTGCATGGAATGTTATATATCTTTGCTATTATTAAACCAAATTAATTCGAGGGAAGTGCGTGGGTGTGTTTCTCTCACAACACCAAACATGTAGATTTTCAAATAATAGCGTACCGTCAAGCTGCTATTTATAGCCCATAATGCGGACAAACAAACCAAAATTGTCTTCCAAATGATTGCAAATGAGCCATTATCTATTCTTCGCACTGCGAGAATTATGGGTAAAAACCACTGACCTCTATAATATAACTGGACTGCGGGGTCTCATTGCAAATGACTGACGGCGGGTGTCTGAAAAATGATGGCGTGAGCAGAGGTTATTTTTCTCATTGTAGCGACCACTGACCAAGATTGTTGGCACAGGTTCTGCCAATAACCAATCAAATTTGTTTGATTATCCGCCATTTGCTCTTTAAAATGCTTCTTTCCAAATGGATCGGTTCAATCCAGTGGTTCAATCTAATTATATTATTTATATATCTTAACTATAATATCTCATCTTATTCTCCGACTTCGACCTGCTTTGAAAGACAATAGCGATTTATCTACACAGTCAAGGGAACTGCACATTCAAAGCTACTAATCAAAATAGTAAATGGCGACGGCGTGCTATAAAAGTCAAGACTGTTTTGTGCTTTGAGAGATACAATACGGTAAGTGGTTTATTCCAGCTTATTCCTTGTATGTGTATTATTCTTTAATAAAAAACGACTATTGACATTCAAGTAGATCAGTTACTGCGGCCGTAGCCACGATAGGCAGTGATTTGGCCTTTCTGGTGAAGAGGTCGAACTCGAAGACGAAGCATCAGTATTTTGTTATCATGTTTTCATTTCCTTATACATTGAAAAATCAAACGAGTTGGCTGTTGGCTTTGCCGAGTTTATCACTGCCTATGACAAGTCGATGTTTGTAAAAAAAATGTCAAATTTAATAATCAATGCCATGTCTACATGCCCGGGCTTTGCACTTGGCCGTCCCCAAATCAAGTCCAATCGCTAGTGATTTCCGATTTAATTTTCCTATTTTAGTTGATTTTTTCGTTTGGATTACCCAAGTCACAAAGCGCGTTTACCACCTAGCTTGTATGCTAATGCAACTTACTGGTGAATTGTAAAGCCAAATTCAGAAATTCTAACATTTGGACTATTAAAATGTATTAAACCCAGGCTGAAAATACTATCTACCCACCAACAAGAGCTATGCACCATCCTCTATTAGGTAAAGACCATTCAATTGTCTTGCATTGGTAAAATCTAAAATTATGGTCAACCACTGTTACATTTCATATCACTTGATGAGCGTACATGATTGTTATTACATTTGACGGTATTGAGTCTGGACAAACCATTATAATTATATAGTATATATGTACTTTGTAGACTTAATGATAGCTAAACAGAATTAGCTTTGATAATTGTTTTCTGACCTTTTTCTATTGCAGCTTTGATGTATGAACTCTGGCCAAGTGATGCATGCAGATCTTTGAGAACACTGGGAACAACACTTGACCAATATGAAGCAATGTGATTGTTTGTTGCTGTATACAGGCATACAGTCATGTGCTCATCCAAGGCTTCAAAAATGTCTGATCCAATGCAAGTGGATAGTACAGTACTACGGTGGTTGCAATTGAATTGACAATTCCAGAACACTGGTAATTTTCCTGATGTTGTGTTCAGCATTCTCATCAAGCACTTTTGTGTTTCATGGCATTCAGTTTCATTATGTATTTTTCTTGGCAGAAGACTTGTACTGTTTTTGCCAGTCCTTGGTCTTGAAATAATAATTTCAACTGTTTTAAGTGTTAATGTTTCAGATCCTAGGACTTACAATATGAATACTAATTGATATTGTGAAGTATTTGTTTGTCTTTATATTAACGTTTACCAAATATAGAGTGAATAATTTTATCTTTAATACCAATTTTGCTTGTAAAGTAAAGTGCAATTAGCATTAACCAACAATAAAATGTGCACTTACACAGAAAAGAAATCCCCTTTTCTTGCTTCAGCTGGTGGAGTGGTGGGATGCCTTGTTTGTGCAGTGTGCACCCAAAAGCAGGGGTGTAGGAATGGGGGGGGGATATGGGGCATGTGCCCCCCCCCCCCCCAACTTTGTCATGAAGTGCCTTTTTTGCAACAGAAAAGTGTCCTTTTATGATAAAACATGTGTTTCAAGTGTCCTTTTGAAGTCCTACCCCTGAATAAAGTGCCCTGTTGAAGCTGTGCCCCTCCAAGATCAGCTTCCTATGCCACTGACCAAAAGCATGGCATTTTCCCTCTTCATGAAGACAGCTCGATAAAAAAATACTCAAAACAAACTGCAACAGATGTACTTTATGACCACAAAACTTTTCGCTATATTTTTTTAAGCCTCAATATAAATACTTTTGAACACTCTGGATATGTGACTTCCTGTTTTGTGACCTTTTAATGTTTTGACATTTACAGCGGTTGAAAGTATGATTGTATTGAGGTAAGTGGACAATTGTTGCTTTTGTTACATGAGGGTTTTTTATCTATAATATATGTGCAGGAAGAAATGCATAATAGGTATTAAACAAGTGTTTATTAAATAAGTTTTTTTAGAAAAAAACTAAACTGCAGATGCTATCAGCTTTACAATTGCATGCTTCGAAGGCACGATTTATATTACGGATTATAACTTTAAAACTCTATAGTTTATATTTATACTGTCAACAAGTCCCAAAAGGTTGCTGAATCCTGGTTCCCTCGTTTGAAAACCATTAAAGAGCATGAAATGTTTAGTTTTTGCCGTGGTTTTTGGCAGTTTTGCAAGAGAAAAACAATTATTGCCGTCAAATAATAGTCGCCAACAGTCAAGTTATATATAGTGGTCAGCGGTCACTACCATGAGAAAAATAACCTCTGCTCACGCCATCATTTTTCAGCCACTTTTTCGAGAGACCCCGCAGTCCAGTTATATTATAGAGGTCAGTGGTAAAAACGGCAAACTTAAATAGTGACGTCACCACGACTGAGCGCTATTATGTTTGATAATAGCAAAGATATATAATATTCTCCAATGGCTCATTATATACGCTAAGATGTTAATTTGTGACGTCAAGACGTTTACTTTGCTTATCAAACAACCAAGCAAAGCTAAGAATAAAAAAAATGCAAAATATTTTTACTCTGTCATTTTTAGTGCTATTTCAAATAAGACAGAGTTGATCATACAAATAAGACGGAGGTTTCTTTTTCCACACCTTGGTAGGAATTAATAAAGCTTTTATTGTCTGTGAAGTGAAACAGTCAGTCTGAAAATACTGAAAACAACATTAATGCTTAATGCAGATTTACTGTCAAACAACTTTTGAAATGTTAGGTTTCCCGCTGCCATGGGTTACGCGGAAAACATCACGCTCAAATTTTGTGACTGTCACGCAAAAACTGCTCGCCCAATCAGAAAATCAGAACCCTAGAACAATGGATTTTGACACCTGATATACAACAAAAGTAATTAAGGTTATTAAATGAGCTTTTCTCTAACAATAACGCTGTTTTGTGTGAACAAAGATATTCTAAAAGTTGCGTGGCCTGATTTTCATTTCAGTTGTCTTTAAAGAATAGTCGTATCCTTTCCAGTGATACCAGACAACGCCTTGAGCTTGTTTGGTGTTAGTACCACGAAGATACAAACCATTTAAGTTGGAGTTATGACAGGCATTGTGCCACCAGGCTCCTTTGTAATCCACAGCACAGTTTCCACCACTCCATCCGTCATTATCTTTATCTTTAGTGCTAAACTTCATTCCATTGTGCCAACCAAGTGAGTCAGCACCAGCATTACCTTGTAAAGAGAAAAAATGCACCATGTCCGTGGAAAGACGCGTTCACATAATTCGATCTAATATATGCAACACTCGTCAGTGTTCTTTCTCCAGTTTCTAAATGCAGCCAAGCAAGTTGAACATACGAGGCAAAGCCGCGTGTTGTTTTAAGCACAGTTAATAGAACATATACATGGTTTGAAAACTCGTCCAAAGTGATTGTTCTATGTTTTTGTTCAAGTTTATTGGAAATTTGTGCAATTTCACGGTATTGTATTTTCTGTATAATGAAGCAGTCATCGAATAGCAACGCTCGGGCACAGGGAGCTCTAACATGTATTCTTTTTGTTTTAAACAGTATATACATCCATACACATATACATATTATATATAAATTACCGTATAGTTTAGTAGTGTCCTTGCTCTTGCCTCTTGTTGCTCCAAAAACAGGCCGAATCAAGGATTCAAGGATTTTCTCGTATTCAACCCCCGCTCGGCCAACTCGCCAGGCGGAGAGAAGAAAGAATAAGAGAAGGGAGGAAAGCAATTCACGTCATGGCTTGATGATCACCGCATATAGCATGGAACGGAAGTAAAACGTCGAATTTCAAATTCAAATTTTAAACGGATTAACGGAAGTTAGAACAGCTCGTAATTTGTAAACAATGAATAAATTGTATGAACAAGCGATCCCCTTTAATTATAAATGTAGAGAAGCAAGAATAAAAAATCATTAATATTCCCTTCCGTTCCAATGACAGCCAATGTTCCTTGCGATTTGCGGTGATCATCGAACCATATCAAACTATAGTTCTGTCTTTATGATTCTGATCTTTCTCGTCCGATTTTCTTCGTAAAACTTCACACACTTGTTTGTCTATGTTATAACATTACACAGAGCATAAATTGTTCCACGTTTGTAAACTGTAACAATCGATATGGGGTGATCATCAATCCATGATGTGTTGCTTTCCTCCCTTCTCTCTTTCTTTGTTCTCTCTGCCTGGCGAGTTGGCCGAGCGGGGGTTGAGTACGAGAAAATAACCAAAAGCATCGCAGGCTCTGGGTACGAGATTGTTTTGAATCCTTGAATCCTTGATTCGGCCTGTTTTTGGAGCAACAAGAGGACACTACTAAACTATACGGTAATTTATATATAATATGTATGTGTGTATGGATGTATACACTGTTTAAAACAAAAAATACATGTTAGAGCTCCTGGTGCTTCATCGTCACGTGTCCATACAATTTACTTTTCACCATGCTTCATGTTGAAAGACAATAGAGCTTCCAAACTAGGGCGCCTGTTCCAAACCATGTATATGCTCTATTAACTATGTTTTAACGAACTTGGCTGTATTTAGACATCGGAGGAGAAACACTGACGTGTGTTGGATATAGCTTCTTCAACGAATCAATATTTTAAGACAAAGTCGACCAATCAGACATAATCAGATCTGAATCTTCTTTTAAGGTGGCTCCATACAGTTTCTTGGAAAGTGGAAAGTACAAGTTTGAAAGTCCAAAACATGTGCATAAACATTTTGGAAAAAGAATAAACCTAAATGTTATGCGCAGTTAAAAAGTCTTACAATCAAAAACTGTTACCAAATAAATAGCAACCGTTGTTGCTATGGCAACAATGAAGTTTCAAAATGGCTGCAAATTACCCTTCAAACTAATTTAATTCGAAAAAAACTTTGGTGACCCCCAATTTTTTTTTGATTAAAACTTTTCTTGAAGCATGAGTAATCATTTGGCCGATTTAAAAAAAAATTCTGTAGAACGAATAATTTTTTTTTCTCGGAAAAATCATGTTTGTTAATTTTAACGACCTACTGATTACTCTTTACTTGGTTACTACTATTTATTTGGTAACAGTTTTTGATTGTCAGAATGTTTAACTATGCATAACATTTAGTTTTATTCTTTTGCCAAATTTTTTATACACGTGTTTTGGACTCTCAAACTTGTATTTTCCATTTTTCAAGAAACTGTATGGAGCCACTTTAATGTATGTGATTTACATATCAAAGTAAAAACTGTGGTGTTCGCAAGCAAATTACTCGACACTCTTGTAAGTTAAAGTAGTGTGACGTTTATCTCTGACGAAAGGCCTTTGTTCGAATCACTCGACTTCTAATCTACATGTACGTTCCATATTTCGGTAGTATACCAAACCATACTATATTTCAACTCTTGTAAGTCACTCTAGTCAATCACATACATACATCAGCACAAAACTCGGATCCAATTAATCAGATTGTGTGACTGACTTGCAATAACAAGCCCTTTGCCATTTTGTACAATACCCAAAATCTTCGCGAGACAAGTTTCTACAATCGTCGCACAGCGTAGAAAGTAATTCTTCTGCAATACTGCAATTGTGGCGACTTGTCTTGCACAAATTTGTCCAAGCGTACGACACGTTTCAATTTTCTAATACGCAACTACAAACAAATATCTTTGTACTTTGTTAATAACTTTCTCAAATAAAATGTTTCTCACCTGAATAACCTGTTACTGTCAGCTTATATAGCTCTGTTTCATCTGCCATGGCAAATGTGTTGTACTTAGCGTAACGTGTCTCGTTTTCAAAATCTTCCAGGTCAACTCTCAAAACATCTTGACCACTCTTTGACAAACGATTTATCTTGTCCAGTCCTAGCCAGAACTCTCCACTGAGATTACCAAATCCATTTTTGTAGTCCGCCCAATTTAGATAAAAATCCACGCTTCCGTCCATTCGTCTTTGAAAAACAGTCCAACCTCCTTGATCAGTTGTCATGTCACACCTTACATCAAAAGCTCCTTGATCATCTGGATCAATTGTGTACACGGCATTTTCTTTTATTCCATTTTGATACAAATCGGCGCAACTTTTCTGCAGTACTATATGTAAAAGATTAAGTGGAAGAATGTCACAAATATATAAAAGTGTAAATCCAACTTAAACGTGCATATGTTGTTGTATTGTAAAGACACATCTAGAGCAAATATACATTGAAAACGTAATGTGTCTGTGCTATGTCTCCAAACATTTTTTCGCTTCCCATAACCAGAAGCTATCTTGATCATAAGCACACTCGCGGCATTATTGCTGTATAAGCTCTGGCCCCAGGTCTTATAATTAGAATTTTACAATGTGTGCTTAGCAAATACAATACATTTTTCCATGTGTGTGCTGCAATAGATTACAGATGATGATCACTTGACTGAACGCCTCAACTGAGCACATGAGCGGCGTGGCCCACAGCGACACCGGGAGATTTCCTGGTGGGTCCTGAGGATCTGTACCTTGTGGGCCCCAACTTGACTTTTTGAGCTAAGTTAAAAAAACTTTTAAACCAGAGTAGCGCAAACTATATCCGATTCTTGACCTGCTAATAAGGTGATATTGTGGCTTTGAATCAGAATATGAATGAACGTACTGGAAATAAAGCTGTGAAATAATCAAATATTAAAAGTTAAAAGCGGCTGCGAGGGAGATCAGAGGTTCTCTGTTAGTTCCGCTTCAGTTCCCAGTTTTTAGGAACCAAGGTGTGAATGGCTAATCGTCGAAAGAAATGTTGTGCTCGGGTAGAGCGGTTGAGATAAGTACTAGCATATCCATGACAACATGAAAATTGTACATTCATGTCGCATAACATGCGCTTCGAAATCTCTGCTAATTATATCTACTGAGCTATGTTTATAACTAGAAATTACTATCGCAAGTAAAGTGCTGCCTCAAGTGGGACGGAAATCCTGATTAGTTTCCTGATGTTTTACGAAATTCCCAATATAAGCCCTGGCTATATATTAATTGCAAGAGACAGAGGGTATTTACCATTTTTAATTATAAAATTTAGAATTAAACATTACTCTGACTTATCTCTTGATAGGGTTTTGACGGTAAACACTATAGTATACAAATAATAAACCACGATGTCTCTTGCTGTTACAAAACTATCAATGCAGTTCCAATAAGACATTGTCGATGGCTGTCGAGTTCCACTCGATAACTGGAATAGTTTGTGCTGTTAACAGCGCCGATAAGCTCATGAAAGAGCACTGCTTTCCTCGAGTCTGGCCACTGAAACCTTCATGGCCTTGATGAATACTTCCACGAGAAAGTAAAGACATGATGTATTGTTCTTACCGTGAATTTTCTGTCGAGGAAGAACTTCGAGAAGCTCAACCAGAACCGAGTATGGAAGGCAGCGACCGCAGCGTGGTAGCGGAACATGCGCACTGAGTCACATCAGCTCATATATGGATGACGTAATGCCGACAAACAAACGCAAAATTTAGCAAATCGAGATCTTGGTCGACTATATATATAGCTCGGAAAAAGGCCTGGGCACGAGGCAATGTCAAGAATAGTGTGCTGCCTCCCTTCGGTCGGCAGCAATAATAGAATTTATAACTATTAATTTTACCTTTTAAAGTGTTTATCAGCCCCAAATTATAAGTTAAACACGTAAATTAGTAAAGAAGAAAAGAGTGTTTCTTTACCTTTACTTTGTTTTAGTTTGCTTGGTTTAGCTGGACAATATAAACTATCATCGTTCTAAAAATATGAAAGAATAAAAACCTTTTATCTACAAATGAGGTGAATTTATAAATGTTTCGTTGTTCTTAAAAAGTGTGCATGAGAGAAAAGAAGATTAACATCAAGCCCGATGACCAACACAAGCATGAGCCCAAGCAAAACACAAGCACAAGAACAAGCCCTGTACAAAAGCACAAGTGCAAACGCAAACACAAAGGCAAACGCAAACGCAAGCCAAAGGTAAAGCAAACACAAGCAAAGGCACAAACTAAAGCAAAAGGAAAAGCAAAAGGACAAGCACAAGAAAAAAAACAAAGTACAAAGACAAGCATTTGGAAAATCACAAACACAAATAAAACCTAAGGCAAAATTTAACAAACTTACCATCTCCTCTTCCCAATAGTCAAAGTCTTCATCAACAACAAGTTTTGATCTATCACAAGTCGCAGTACTATTATTCAGCTGACATTTTCTTTCAGTTTTTGAACTCGTTCCGTAATTAATAGACTTACATTGAGGACTTTTGTCCATACAAAGCCGAGTGCAATCTATCGGATCAGAAGCAGTTTCTTCTTTTATCAGAGATTTCTTTAAACGATGTCCTTTAATTAGAATAATAAAAACACAAGTGTTACATTTTACAAGATCAAGATAGAGCAGCGTGGAGCATGGTATGGCAAAATGGAGCAGGGTGGAGCAAATTGTAACATGGTGGAGGAGGGTGGAGCAGGGTGTAGGAGGGTGGATCAGGGGGACCAGGGGGACCAGGGGGAGCAGGGGGACCAGGGGGATCAGGGGGAGCCAGGTGAAGCAGGGTAAAACATTTTGGGGCAGAGTGGAATAAAGTGGAGCTGGGTAGAAAAAAGCTAAAGCAAGTTGGAGCAGGGGGAGCAAAATAGAACAGGTTGGGAAAAGGTGAAGTGAAGTAGAGCAGAAAAGGTGAAGCAGAGCGCAGCAGGATGGAATATGGTGAAGCATGGAGGGCAGAGTGGAGTAGCCTGGAGCAACTTAGAGCAGAGTGAACCCGGATGTAGAAAGATAGAGAAGGGTGGAACAGGGTCGAGCAGGCTGGAGCAAGGTGAAAGGTAAAGCAGAGTAGAGCAAAATTAAGCAGGGTAAAGCATGAGCAAGGTAGAGCGGCAAAGTAGGATAAAACTGTCTAGAACCGAGTGGAGCGAGAAGTCTAGAACAGGGTAGAGCAAAGTAGAGTATGATAAGCCACGGTAGAGCAGTGTGGAGTAAGGTGGAGTACCGTGGAGCAGGATAGATACAAATTAGTACGAATCAAAATGGGTCGGGGTGGAGTGGAGTGGAGTAAAGTGGAGTGGAGTAGCTAGAGTGGAGTGGAGGAGGGTGGTGGAGTGGAGAAGAGTTAGACAAAACTAAAGAATGAAAAGACGCGAGCGGTAAATTGAAGAGTTGAAGAACATACCACGAGTAAGAACATACTGCCCATGTTTACATCCCCCATCCAATGCTTCGGAACAAGTGACCAAAGTTGAAACTGTCGCAAATACCAGTATCCCAACAGCAAGTGGTCTTGGAAAAAAGCCTTGATTACGTTTTTCAAACGGCATTGCGTCCTTTTACGATTTTTTGCCGTATTACGGTTCAGAATATCTGTTAATGTCTCCCTCAGTAACCGTCCGTCGAAAGTTCGAGATTCTTCGCCAAATTCACAATCGGATTCTGAAATGAAAATATTAGTTCTTTAATTTACTCCAGTCTGTCTATTTACTCAAATGTTTGGGATTTTACAATATGCTACCATATGGACTTTGTTTTGTGTTGTATATTTTTAGATTGTTGTTGAAAAAAATGTAGTTGGCTTAAAGTTACCTTATATACCTTTATGTGTGTCTCCAGTCTAAAGAAGATACCTTAATTTCCGCATTATATTAAAACTTATAAAATTTGCAATTACAACTTGCCAATAAATTTTAATTTTACTAAAGGAACGATTTTTGCACAATTTCTCTAGACGATTGTCGAGATCGACTTTCACACGCTTAACTCAAAGCGGTTTTTATTACATGCGCAATATACTTAAGATAGTGTTAGTATACTTGAGAAAATTAGTCTATGTAGCAATATGGGGTTTTCTATAAGAAGTCCCGCGAAATTCTGCTTAAGTGCGAACCTTATTCAAATCCATCTACTCTCTTCTTCGCTATTGTGCCAACCCAGCCCTGGTGGGACCCAGATCAGTCTAAATTTTAAAGTCTAGAGTAAACAGCTCTATACTTTGAAACATTATTTTCTAAATATCAAGTAGTTATAGAACAACTTACAGTATTAGTATTGCTCTTTAGAAAACTCGTCTTCGTTCATCAAAAACACTTTTCGTTATGGAAATTTAACCAAACACTTCTGGCTTTTAAGAGTGTTGAAGTAATTATCCTATTCCCCGTTCATAAATATTTGAAAAGGCAGACTGCGCATGTTTCAGAAAATTGACTGTAGTTCGCAAATACTGCTTCAAATTTATTGAAACATATTTAAAAAGTTGACATAAAATGATTAAATTAAATTAAACACTTAATAGAATAGAGAATACGTTAATAGGAGTTAAAATGCCAAGCCAACGTATATGCGTCTTCATAAAAGTTGTTTTGTAAACATCAGCTTTTAAAAGTGAAATGCAATGCAAATTTTTTCTTTATTATATTAAACTATATTATAGCGTAAAGTATCTGACAAAATTTTCACTGAAAATAACTTAAAGATTTAGATATTAATGTTTTTGTAATTGGAAATCTTGTCAAATTCAAAATTGCGCGTTGTTGGAAATGCCTTCGGACAATGTCACTTAAAATACACTGAATTTCTCAACAAAATTTATTTTACGTACTTTATAATTTACTATAAGTTTTCGTGTCGATTTGTGTCTAAGGCACATTTTATAAAATGTATAACAAAATAAATACAAAAGACAAATATAATTCATATTCTTTTGTTTTACTACCTCGGCCAGAAGGTTATATTTTTACTTCAGTTTGTTTGTTTGTCTGCAAATACTATATATCTCAAAAAGAATTGAACAAATTTCGATGTAACTTTGCAAAAACGTTGCTCACATACCAAGCACCAACCGATTAAATTTTCGTTTACTTTAGTTTAGAATTATAGATAAAAAAATTTTACACAAATTTGACGGAAGGTTCTACATGTAAAATAAATGAATAAAAGATAATTAATTGCACTCAGTGTCAGTATATTTTCAAACTCTTAAGTGAAAATTTAGTTGAATGAACAAATAACCGTAATAGACTTAGCAGATTCATTGTTTTAGATTTGATATTTACTTAAGGTTTATACGATAAACCAGCTGTGCACTGAAAGACACGCAAAGTTCGTTATTTCTTTTTCTCCTAAAAACGAATATAATGAAGCATTTTATATTTATACAGGTCTGCTAATCTTGCCTGGTTAATAGCGGGATTGCTCGTTTCTCTTAATAATCCGCTGGCAGAAGTATGCAGTCTCTGGGTGCCTTTTACTGTGTTTACACTTATGGTAATCGCCTAGAACATTTACACTAGATTGTTATACTTGCTATTGCAAAACAACAGTCTAAATGTATATTGGCTACAAACCGTGTTTTGAATTAATGAAGACATCCGTTAAGCGCTAAAGTTGTCATTGGAAATACGCTTTGCAGACGCTTCTTTTTATTACTCCAAAATGGCATACTGCATGAGTGATCTTTTTTTGAAATATAAAGCTAGATCCAAAACCTGTGTTTTCCTACCTTTTTAAAGATCTAAAGCTTCACGTAATATATCGGAATAAAATCGGAAAGTTTCTTACTGTCGTCGAAAGAATAGATGTCAGAAGTTTAAGCTTATATAGTTCTTGAACTACACCGAATTTTTTCAACAAAACTTTGTTTTATACTTATTTCATAAGTTACTTTAACTTTTCATGTCTATTTGTGTTTAGAGCTCGTTGTATAATATATGTATAATTTATCAGTATATAGCTGAACTTGTTTTTTCATTACGCCAAATGGCTCACGTCCATGAGCGGTTGTTGAGAAGTCCAATTATAGAAAAGCGGTAATGCACTTCCAGCACTGTGGGAGAGCATTACACCCTTTTTAATAACTTGCATGTTTTGGCAGAAAATTTCTGAGTTGATTTGAATGAAAGTAAAAGAGAATTAGACATTTTTGTTGGAACATTTTAAACAATAATACGTCCTGAAACATTAGGGTTCCCTTTTATAAAACGTACTTAATTAAAAGCGCGGAAATTGAATGTTTAACAGATGTAAACATGAAACGAAACGAACAAGAATAAATAAATAAGTAAATAAATAAATAAATAAGATGAACGGGATTATCTGAAGATGCAAACAATGAGTTGAAAACAAATAAGAACACAAATTACAAAACCCTTCTGGCTTATGAATCTTGTTTGCTTGGTCTGTACTAGAAAGTATTTGCCTTTGGTGTTTTCGAATAAACCTCGCTTCTTTGTCGCTCGGTCTGTACGAAAATCTTAGCTAAATGCTTTCCCGTGCGGACTTCACATTTGGTTAGTTGGTCTGTAAAAACAAATGCAACAGAAACTAAAGTTGACATTGTTTTGTTTTACTACCTCCATCAGAAAGTTATGTTTTTAATTCTGTTTGTTTGTCTGTCTGTTACTAAGATAACTCAAAAAGCATTGAACCAATTCCGATGTAACTTTGTGAAAATTTGCCCACAGAACGAAACAACTCATTCAATTTTCGTTTAATTTAGTTGAAAATTTGATAAAAATTTTATAAACACTTGACAGAAGATTTTCCGTGTAAAAGAAGTTAATAAAACTGAGATACTTAATTAATTGCGTTCATTGTCATTATATTATGCGAACTTTTAAGTGAATATTTAGTTGAATAGATAAATATATCAATAGACTTAACAGTTCCATTGTTTATGATTTGATATTTATGTTAAAGTTTATACAATAAAACAGCTGTGCAGTGAAAGACACGCAAAGTCCGTTATTTCTTTTTCTTCTAAAAACGAGTGCAATGAAGGACTTTATTCATACATGCGTAGATCTGGCAAGTTAGCCTGATTAGCGTGGCTCGTTTCTCCTAATACCCCGCTGGCAGCGATATGCGGTCTCTGAGTGCCTTCTACTGTGTTTACACTTACGGCAAACGCCTAGAACATTTACACTTGCCATCACAAAACAACTCTAAATAATGACTAAAAACTGTGTTTTGAACTAACGGAGTCATATGGCTAGACTTAGCGTTGCCGTGTTTGCTTAATGTATTATTATCATACGAGAGCAGATGTAAACATATAAAATATTAACGTGTCTATAATAAACATGACATTTAAGACACTTTCGTACGCATTATTGTCGAACAAACTTTATCTTTTTCACTGCGTCTATAGGACCTGTTTATCATGATCGCGGTATACCGTGATGTCTCACTGTACCGGAATCTCGGCTTGTAACTTGGAAAATAACAGTAAATTATCTATATGGAGACCGGGACGTGCCGCCTGACCGGAACCCGGTGGGATCCTGGTCAGGTGGGACAAATGACCCGCGGTAGACAGGGATGAAGTTTATTGAACTGCAATGCTTGTAACTTTGAATATTACGGTCAGAATTTCGTCCACACGAAATAACTTCTATAATCTAGTGACAATTAGGATGAGTTTTTTCTCTTTTGCTATTTCCTTAAATTCCCGCGCTTTTTGACCCGGATGAAATTCATCTCGGTCAACCGGGACGAACAATTTTTATGCTCCATATTAACCCGGAATGAAATTTATCCCCGGCCACCGCGACATCCCGGTATACCGGGATCATATAAACTGTAAAAACAGGGGTGTTGAAGCAACACTATATCGCGTGCTATATTGCTTAAAGTGCCTATGAAACGAAAATTAAATTTGTCTTATTTAAAAGAACACTTAAAATGATAGAGTAACATATTTTGCAGCTTTTGGTTTCCTTGCTTCGTTGTTGAGATATTTCAGTTTGTTTGATATGCAAATTTAACTTAGATATAACTTTACGTCACTCTTTGCATAATGACTTATCGCAAAACATTATACATCTTTGTTATTGTCAAACAAAAACACTTAAAATTTACAGACTCTGTTGTAGGAGAAACACTCGCACATGGTTCCTAATTCGCCAAATGCTTTTGTTCGATAATAACAAAGATATAGAACACTTTGCGATAAGTCGTTATGCAAACTGTGACGCATAAAGTTATCTTATAAGTCAAATTTGCATATCAAACAAACTGAAATATCTCAAAAACGAAGCAAGGAAACGAAAATCTACAAAATATGTTATATTGTAATTTTAAGTGTCCTTTCAAGTAAGACAAACTTAATTTTCGTTACATAGGCACTTGAAGTGCGTTGAATCGACACTCACACGTGTGCTTAAGTTTTAAACTACAGTGCCGTTGAAACAAGTAGTTTAAAAACAACACAGCACGCGTACTGTTTTATAGAGAAATGTGTTAAGTTAACACAATCACGTGTGCTTGCGTGTTAAAACGACACCGTTGGGAAAACTAAAGATCATAAAACAGCACACTGTGCATGTGTTGTATTACAAGATACACTAGAAATCTTAGCGTGTTGTAAGCGTGTTTTAAAAACATTGATGTGTGTTCTAAATACACGTAGGCGTGTTCTAAATACACGTAAGCGTGTTGTTGGCGTGTTGTGATATGTTACACGTGTTGCGCTGTGTTGTAACAACACGTATGTCGCCAGAACACTGACGTGTTGTTATAAACGAATGTGCGTTACAACACGCATGCAACACGGCTTCAGTCCACACAAAGCGTGTTGCAAACCAGTTAAAAACACACTGGCGTGTAAAAAGTCATGCGTGTGAAAAGGGAGACATTTTTAACACTATCAGAGGAAGGGGTAGGGACCGTAAGTAGCTCGACCAATCAAATGCGAGAACAGATTACTGCCAAAGGAAGTTTATCGAAGCAGGTTACTGCACTTGGACAAGAAGGCCGAGCAGTGGCGTAGGAAGATGTGAAATATTGGGGGCAGGTGGGAGGCGAAGGCTATAGCAAAGTTAAATTTCGGGGGGGGGGGGGGGTTAATTTTATTGTTACCGATACTAAGGACTATATATTTTTCTTTTAAAACTAGATGCATGGTATAATTTTGCTTAATCGATCCTCTGTTAGCACTCATGCGACTCCATCCATTTGCTCAGCTATACCCAACGCAAATTGACTAATAAATAGCGAGCCTCGTAGTGTGGTACCCAGTCTCCTCGCCTCTAAAATCAACAACGCCGCAGCAGCTATATACATATGAAATAGACTGAAACATTAACTACTTTCTGCCTCAAACACTTAATAGTTCTAGAAACACGTAATAGTGATGTTGAAGGAATGAAAACCACTGTTGGCAGACTAAACAGTTTAGTTTTTGAAGGGTGGGGAGATATTCCGGTCCAACCCGACGTCGTCGACTCTGGCTTAAAAACTGTACTAGAGTAAATCCTAACGAAGATGACGAAGATTAATGACATTAATCAGTATATTGCTGCTATTTTACTCATCCACTTATAAGAAACTAGAATAACAATATGCATTATAACAGAAAGACCAAACTATGTATGTATGATAGACTTGATAGTCAATAAAGTTTGCTTTTTTGCGCTTTTCTCTGACATAACGGTCCGATTTGTCTCCTTTTTGGCTTCTTTTCAACAAAAAGTAGTTTGGCCTCCTTTGGTAGATTTTGGCTACTTTTCAAACGGAAATTGGCTCTGAACCTGCGCTGGAGCCTACCAACCCTGGACACAACCGTGAAATAAACTGGAACGATAATTCGCTTGCACGTTTTCCGGGCTAACCAACATGGGGGCCGCCATGCACGTCAACCCCAGTCCCTTTTACTCTATAACCGAAAGAAAAAGAAGCTGAATTTTGGCGAACTGGGTTGCAAAAACAGCTTGAAATCAAAGAAAAACTAAGCTTGTTTACCACTTTTATGCTTAAATCAAATTCCAGTATACCGTAAAGTAGGTGAACACTGACATGACGAGTAAAAACAAGGAAAACAGTAAAAATATAAGCTCTCAAATGAAAGTCAACAATACGCAACCAAAATGCCATTGGTTTGGACAAATATAAAGAAAATACATATGAAACCCAGGTTTAAAATGAAGATGTTGTTTATAAAAACAGTTGGGTTTTAAATTTCTCAATTTTCGTTAGGAAAAAAACAACAAAATGCACATTACCGTGTCTTATTGCAGCTCTGGAATTACTCTTCATAGAAAAATGTCAAATTTAGCACTTCCACAACTGAAACTTGAGTTAAAGCTACAATTTAGCATTATCTTATTACTAATTCTTGGCAAGACAACCTTCAAACGTTTGAGATAACAAAGAAAAATAAGAGAAACCTGCATTTTCCGTACGAGTTTCGGACTCGAATTTTGCTTTTGTTCGGCAGATATTTCGTCATTCAATCCATTTTCGTGTGTAGAAATTGTTCAGGTACAAGGCCAATAAGCCCAATGCATACTATCTTCTTCGTTATCAACTATAAAAAAACTTTAGGTCTAAAGAATGGTTGTTTTTTGCAGCGAGTTTTCAGTTTTTCAGTGTGCCCCTCATTGGTTCTGTTGACGTCAGACCTGCAATGGCGACCCTAAGCGGCTGGAAGTTTGACTTCACCCAATCATAGGGCCTGTCTTATGGAGTTAGCGTTCCAGTTTATTTAGAGTTCAATGGACACAACACAACAACGTTTGACCGCTGACCACCCGAAATAGTGTCTCCCAGCACGAGGACTTACTTTAATTTGTTGTTCGAATTAGTTGAACAGAATGCCCCATTTATTTAACGAAATAGAAGGATTGCTAATATTCTCCGATGAGAAAACACTTTGGATATTGCAAAATATCTCAAATAATGAAAAAAGTGAAAATAATGAAAAATTTCTTGCGGTGGAAAAAACACATGTGGGTGGGTTAATACGGTAATACCTCACTTCCAATCTTCCATCGGCCTAACCAATCAATTGTAATTTTCGAGGTAATTTTGTTGTTAACCGTAAATGCAAATTTTATATTAATCTAGTTTATCAATATTTCAAATCTTAATTTTATTACAATTCATTGTTCTTCAGTTCCAATCAGAAGTGGATGTTTATTTAATGACTGAAGTGGTCTGAGTACATTTCCCTCACAATGTGGTTTTTATTCATGCACAATTACTGAATTACAAGTGAGTACATATTAACTTTGGTTGCATGAAAATTGTTTGTAAATAATTGGTCTTTACAATCTTTTCTTAATTTATTGTATGTTAATTAGGACTTGTGTACATTAAGGCTCAAAACAATGTTTAACACAGTGCTTCTCAACCTTTTTTCTCAGATTCCCCGCCTGGGCAAGTATTCCTTTATCACACTCCCGTCTCCCTTAACCTGCAATCAGGCTTTCTATAGATCATGATTGCAGGCTACTTCCCTCCTAATAATAGTATAACAGTTAGCTGAATTTTCAGTCCATATTATACAATTGCTTTCTATAGAGCATGATTGCAGGCTACCTCTCTCCTAATAATAGTATAACAGTTTACAGAATTTTCAGACCATATTATACAATTGCTTTCTATAGAGCATGATTGCAGGCTACCTCTCTCCTAATAATAGTATAACAGTTTGCTGAATTTTCAGACCATATTATACAATTGCACAGTTCACTAGTCAGCTGGTATCAGATTACACATCTTTTATTTCTTGCCTGATCTTGGCATATCTAAATTATATTATAGTTAATGATTAAATCATTAACAATTAATCTATTGATTCTATTCTTTTTGTAACTCCTTATAAAAAGCATTTGCCTCTTTTAATGTCCTTGTTATTCAACTGTAATATACAAATACAGTAGCTGCGTTTCCAAAGTTTGACAATCAGGGATTTCACTGTGGTTCCACATGCATGCTATTTTCAGACTTTTAATGTTCAATACATTTTTTTCCCTTCAAGGAGCGGATTTCTCCATTATTAAGCCATTCACCCGCAATTCCCCCTCTCCTTAAAATTCACCCCCAAGACTTTGTAATTCCCCCCTGGGGGTGCATATGGACCTGGGTTGAGAAGCACTGGTTTAACACTATGCCAGTCAAATGGTGTATATTGCTACTCTGGTTTAAGGTGTAAACCAGTCAAGTTCTTTATCATAAACTGAGGTTATCACAATTTTTGTAGATATTTCTTAATTTTCATCAATAAGATATAAAGGAGACTATATGGAGTCACCACATGGAGTGGGTATCTCCTCAAATAAATATTTGTGGCCCCATTTTTCGATATAATTATATTTTCAGGGAGATCTCATATTAAGTGGTCACCCCATATTTTTATAGTAATTATAATTATTTAATTTTGTGGAGATACCCACGTTAAGTCATGGTGACCCCATATTTTATATTTACACTATTTTAGTATTGGGGAGATACCCACACTAATTGTCCAAAAATTTTAGTTTGGGGGAGATACCCACTCTTTGTGATGACCAAATATAGTTTCCTTTTCATCTTATGTTTTTTATTTAATTTCTAAGAGATATGTCCACAAACGTTGTGATAACCAGTGGCATAGCCAAGGGGAAGGGGGCGATGGGTGAGGGGGGTCACCCCCCAATGGGCTCCAAGACCGTTCTCGTGAAAAGTTTAAATCCGTGGAGAAACTTGTTGTAAGGGGGTGGGGGGAGTGGGGGGTACAGTTGGTTTAAGGCCAAGTGAGTAGACTATTAATGTGTTATATAATTATATATCAGGCACGCATATGCTATAAATTACAATACTAAGGTCTATACCAAATGCCTCCCACTTGTTTTTACATTTACAACTTGTTTAGAAATAAATCTAAAGATATTCTGACATGTATCATTCTATGTTCTGGTTTTATAACAACAAATTTATGTAATTTATGGCTTTCAGAGTACTCTTAAATACTTGTCTCCAAATGCAGGAAATAGAGTTTCAGAGTCCCTAGAAATGCAAAATTTTCTGCGAGGGCATACACCCAGACCCTCGTAGGAGATCGATGTTCTTGCCCCCCTCCCCGCCCCCCACAACCCAAGACCCTTGTGATAACCTCAATTTATGATAAAGGACTTGACTGGTACACCTTAAACCTGCAGAGTAGCAATATATACACCATGTCTTATCCATGATAATTTCTCTGGTTTCTCACAAAAACTGTTTAATTTTAATTTTTATTTTAACTATTCAAATTCTATTTTTATTTGTAACCAACATAACTGCAGGTTACATTCCAACAATTTTTGCCGTTGACTGGTATCTACATGTTCTGGCTGTTGTTTTGATTTCTGTATATGTCCATCTGCTAAGGATAGAACATATTCTTTTGGATTGGGTATATACTATATAAAATAATCTATTTAATCCTATAGAATATATGTTTACAAGGAGGTATAGGGTTACCAACCGGGTCAGACAAAGTTAACCTGGGGTTACAAGCAAAATTTCACAGGTAGGATCACCCTGCTGCCCGGGTTAACTTTATTAGACGTGATCACCAAGCACTAATAACAAGAAGCCTGGAACTAGTAAAAAGTTGTCCTGGACAGGCGAGTTATATCCTTACCAAACGCATTTACAAGCGCAAAATATAACCCTTAACCTTAGTGGCGTGATAGGGTTACCCTAGCGTCCTTGTAAACACGACAAACAAAAAAACAACAAGAAATGTACGAGGGCTAGGGTAACCCGGGTGCTAGGGTAACCCAAAGGGAAACCCTACCTTCTTGTAAACAGGCCCTAAGCTTGTTTGACCTGTCATGGCGCACGCTGATTGGTTGATTAAGTTTTGGCGGGAAAATTTCCGAGTTGACTTAAATGAAAACAACAAAGATTTGGGTATGTTTTTTGTTGGAAAGTTTGGACAATATTACGTCCGGAATTATTAGGCCCTAATCAAACGAGAACGCAAGTCATCGCAACTTGGCAGTCACGCCATCTCAGCCAGCCGCTCTGAATAATTGCCTGAAAATATTATGTACCGTGACAAAGTTAAAACTTGTTGAAAACACTCATGAAACCTTTATTTTGTTTATTTGGGTGTTCGAACGACCGCCACAGAAATTCGTGACTGCCAACTTGCGATGACTTGTGTTCTCGTTTGATTAGGGCTTTAGACTTGCTTTTTTCTAAAAGATGTTTATCTATAAGCGAGGAAAATTATCGTTTAAGGTGCATATAACCCCAAATTTTTTAACATCTAAACACGTTCTATTTTTGGCAAATAGTTGGACAACGAAATAGTTTTTAGATTGGAGCAACTTTTGCTTTAATTTCAAAATGGTAATGAAATGACGCCAAAGTAGTCATCATTATCTATACAATATTTATTTGCAGGAGTGACATGACCCAATTCTTCCATTAATGGTGTGTGTGAACAACATGTTCTATATTGTATGAGTTTTTCCACAAAAACTCTCAGGTAGTTTATCTTGCGAAAAAGAGAAAGAAAGCCAAATGCGTACATAGACATCATCTCCGCGTTATACCATAGGCCCTACCAGAAATGCGAATCGCCAACAACCATTGAAGAATTGCTCCAATCAAAAAAATATTTCACTGAACAACTGTTTCCTCTATGTAGAACGTATTCAGACCATAAAAAACTGGGTTTATATGCACTTTAACATGTGTAAACGCGAAGCGAACAAGTTCCAAAGTAAGATAAACGGCAACATTTGAAGACGAACCCAGGGCTAAAAGCAACAAAGAAAATGAACCAAAAGCTATACAGTAAATGCCTTATTAACCTCGTTTTTTTCAGTTTTTTTACTAGAACTTACAATAACTATTTTTCTTCTTAATTGAAACAGACTTTGGTCTCTTTTAAAAAGAATTGCTATGGCTAAAAAGAATCTCCTTCTGTAAAATGGATGATTGTATCTCGCTTCGTCGGCACACTGGATGGAAACTGCCAATACAAGGTACTCTTTAACATTTTAGTTGGAGTATATTTGTACTTTTAGTATACCGTGAAAGCTCTGTTAAACCTTTATTTACTTAATGATATTTATATACCAATAGTATTTTAGTAATTACAATGCTATTTTATTTGTGTCATGCAGTACTAAAAAAATTAGATTAAAGTCTATAAAAGGGGTCACTCAAAATTGCTTGCAAATTTCCGTGTTTGGATAGCCTGATCCAAACATGGGTATTGACCAATCAGCGCTTGCGTAGCATACATGTTATTTTATAAAGAGAGATACTAAATAAGACTCTAAAAAGGCTGGTATTATCACAGCTGTTGGGTTAGCGATTATTGCTTTAGTGACTGGACTATCAGTGGGTCTGACAAGAAAGGGGGCAGATATGAGAAACAACGCTAAAAAACTCACTCCAGCCAAAAAAAAAAAATTCCGTGGACAGACATAGAAAAGGCCGGCGGAACTGCCCTTATTTTCACCGGAAGCACTTGTTTCTTATCGGATTAGCTTCTACGGTGGGTTACGTCTTATATAAAAGAAAACGACCCAGTAAACCACCTGCTACATAGATCATCTATAACCATCTACATAGATCATCTATAACCATCTGCGTAGATCATCTGTAACCATCTACATAATCATCTATAACCATCTACATAGATCATCTATAGCCATCTACATAGATCATCTATAACCATCTACATAGATCATCTATAACCATCTACATAGATCATCTATAACCATCTACATAGATCATCTATAACCATCTTCATATATTAAGATTATCTAGACTACTATATAAGTGACACTAAAATTAAATAACTACTGAAGTAAAAACAAAAGATCCCAAGCGGGTTGAAGCAGGTAAGAAACTGGCAGCCTTATCTAAAGCAGCTAGAGAACGAAAAAAAGAAAAACCTAAGGAAGTAGAGGATAAAAGCAGTTTCAGAGAGTATATCCCCATAGGAGTGCTAGGGTTAGCAGTAGCAGTTGCATCCTTATATTATACATACGCTGCATACAGGCAGAGTAGGGTAACAGTAGTACCTACCCCTCCATAAGGAAAAGACGCCTCAACCAGTTGAACCCAAGCCACAGCCAAAGTTGAAAAATCTACACTAAAAATATAATATCCCCTACTTTATGGAAAAGAAAGTATTAAACAGTGTTTACGATTCTGTACTTATTACCCTAGGAGCCGTAGGTATTTCTATGGTCAGTAAGAAAATACTAAAGGAACCCCTGAATACGCCTGAGTCACTGAAGGGTACGGCTAAGTTAGCAGCGGCTGTTGCAACAAGTAGTTACCTAGTCAGTTACGCACAAGATAAGAAAATCATCCCAACTGACCCGTTCAAGTCAGTTTGACTTGGACAATGTAACCCGTCAAGAATGTCTAGTCAACCCATTAGACCAACAGGCAAATCTACCTAATGAGTATGGCAAGCACTATAGTAGGTGGAGCAATCCAAACACAATTTGCAGCAATTAGTTTCGCAGGTGCTGGGTTTATGTTTTCAAAGCTGAACCACACTGGTTATGAAGCAGAAATGGAGAGGCACAACCATGCATTAGAACAGTTAGCAAAAAGTAAGGAATAATTTTATGAAAGTGAAATACTAAAAAAAGATAAAATAGCTCAGCTAAGAGCGGAATTATGATATTAACGACACTAATAGGTCTCTCTCTATGTTAGCCCGACTGACCCATCAAAGAGACCCGCCACCTACCCTAAGTAATTTTTACACTCCTTCAAAAGAAATGCAAAAGTATCAGTCTGTGACAGTAGGCCTTATTGGGGTGGGGTGTGGATACGTGCTGCATAAAATTATCTAAACCTATAATAGCAAAACGTAAGAAAATGGCTTGGCGAAAAATTGACTAACGTAAAGAAATGGCTTAGCAAAAAAATGGCTAACATAACCACTAGTACCGTACCAGAACCAGTACCGTAGCAGTACCCGGACCGTATTGTACTGTATTGTACTGTACTGCACTGTACTATACCATACCGTGCCGTGCTTCGCTGCGCTGCGCGCCGCACCGCATCGCACTCTACTCTACTCTACTCTACTCTACTCTACTCTGCTCTGCTCTGCTCTGCTCTGCTCTGCTCTGCTCTGCTCTGCTCTGCTCTGCTCTGCTCTGCTCTGCTCTGCTCTGCTCTGCTCTTCTCTGCTCTGCTCTGCTCTGCTCTGCTCTGCTCTGCTCTGCTCTGCTCTGCTCTGCTCTGCTCTGCTCTGCTCTGCTCTGCTCTGCTCTGCTCTGCTCTGCTCTGCTCTGCTCTGCTCTGCTCTGCTCTGCTCTGCTCTGCTCTGCTCTGCTCTGCTCTGCTCTGCTCTGCTCTTCTCTGCTCTGCTCTGCTCTGCTCTGCTCTGCTCTACTCTACTCTACTCTACTCTACTCTGAGTGAAGTGGAGTGGAACAGACAAAAGCAGAGAATGAAAAAACGGAACAGTAAATTGAAGAAGAGTTGAAGAACATACCACGAGTAAGGACATACTGTGTCTGTTGAAATCCAACCAATGCTTCGGAACAAGTGGCCAAAGTTGAAACGATCACAAATACCAGTATACCAATAACAAGTCGTCTTGGAAAAAAGCCTTGATTACGTTTTTCAAACGCCATTGCGTCTTTTAAAATTGTTTTCCGTGTTACGGCCCAAAATATCTCTCAATGTCTCCCTCAGTAACCGTCCGTCGAGAGTTCGAGATTCTTCACCAAATTCACAATTGGATTCTGAAATGAAATTCAAAATATTAGTTCTTTAATTTACTCCAGTCTGTCTGTTTACTCAAATGTTTGGGATTTTACAATATGCTACCATATGGACTTTGTTTTGTGTCGTATTTTTTTAGATTGTAATTGAAAAAAATATGGTTGGCTTAAAGTTACCTTATGTACCTTTATGTGTGTCTCCAGTCCAAAGAAGATGCCTTAATTTCCGCATTATATTAAAACTTATAAAATTTGGAATTACAACTTGCCAATAAATTTTAATTTTACTAAAGGAACGATTTTTTCATAATCCATCTAGACGAAAGTCGAGATCGGCGTTAACCCGCTTTAACTCAAAGCGGTTTTTATTACATGCGCAATATACTTTTGATAGTGTAGTATACTCAAAAAATTGGTGTATGTATAGCAACACGGGGTTTTCTATAAGAAGTCCCACGAAATTCTGCTTCAGTGCGAATTTTATTCAAATCCATCTACTCTCTTCTTCGCTATTGTGGGAACGTAGCCCTGGTGGGACCCAAATCAATCTAAATTTTAAAGTCTAAAATAAACCGTTCTCTACTTCGAAACATTATTTTATAAATGTCAACTAGTGATAGAACAACTTACATTATTAGTATTGCTCCATAGAAAACCAGTCTTCGTTCATCAAAAACACTTTTCGTTATGGAAATTTAACCAAACACTTCTGGCTTTTAAGAGTGTTGAAGTAATTATCCTATTCCCCGTTCATAAATATTTGAAAGTGTAGACTGCACATGGTTCAGAAAATTGACTATAGTTCGCGAACACTACTTTAAAAAAGTTGACATAAAATGATAAAATTAAACACTAAATAATAGAGAATACGTTTGGTTATCTTCCCTACACAATAAACGTAGGTGGAGTTAAAATGCCAAGCCAACGTATATGCATCTTCATAAAACTTGTTTTGTTAACATCAGCTTTTAAAAGTGAAATGCAATCCAATTTTTTTTTTCTTCATTAAATTAACGCCTTACCGGGCAGATCACCAGGTCTCCACTTAACGAGTAAAATCATTAACGAGAGTAAAATCAATAAGTTGCCAAATGGCAACAATGTTCACTAAAGGGTTAGTGTACATATTCTTTAAACTATATGATAGCGTGAAATAGCCGACAAAATTTTAACGGAAACCTTGTCAAAATCAAAATTGCGCGTTGTGGGAAATGTCATGTGTGACATCATAGGTGACATTGCGCCAAAGTTGTCATGGAATACGCTTTGTATATACGCTTCTTTTTATTACTCAGATATAGCATGCTGAACGATCTATATTTTATATATAAAGCTAGATTAAAAATTTAGGTGTTTCTGCATTTTTGAAGATCAAAAAATGGTCGGAATATATCGGAATGAAATCGGGAATTTTTTTTACCGTTGCCGGAAGTAGATTTTCAAAATTTGTAAAAGCTTATAGTTCGTGAACTACACAGATTTGACAAAACTTTTTTTCACTTACTTTATAACATTCTTGAACTTTTCGTGTCGATGTCTAAGGTATACATTGTATAATATTTATAATTTATTATATAGAGATGAACTTGTTTTTATTTCATTACGCCAAATGGCTCACGTTGAGCGCTTGCTGAGAGGTCAAAAAAAAAAGCGGTAATGTTCTCCCAGCACTGTGGGAGAGCATCACGCCTCTTTTAATAACCTGTTTGTTTTGGCGTAAAATTTCTGAGTTGATTTGAATGAAAGTAAAAGAGAATTAACCGTTTTCGTTAAAACATTTTGAACAATAATATGTCCTGGAACATTATACTTTCTTCTTATAAGAACTATACTTATTTAAAAACACGGAAAATGAATGCTTAACAGTGTAAACATGAAACAAAACAAACAAAAATAAGTAGGGTAAACGGCAACATGCGAAGACGCCAACAATGAGGTAAAAACAAATTACCAAAACCCGTCTGGCTTATTAGCCTTGTTTGCTCGATCTGTACTAGAAAGTATTTGCCTTCGGTATTGTCAAACAGACCTTGCTTTTTCGTCGCTTGGACTGTACGAAAACCTCAGGCAAATACTTTCCCTTGCTGACCTCACCATCGGTTAGTAAGTGTAAAAATAAATGCAACAGAAGATAAAATTCAAAGTTTTGTTTTACTACCTCACCAGAAAGTTATATTTTTACTTCTGTTTGTTCGTCTGCATGTCAGTTAATTACTATGATATTTCTCAAAAAGAATTGAACCAATTTCAACGTAACGTGAAAAAGTTTCCTTCAGACCAAGAACCAACTCATTAAATTTTTGTTTAATTTTGTTGAGAATTGGATAAAAAATTTTATAAACATTTGACAGAACATTCTCCGTGTAAAAGAAATGAATAAAAAGATACTTAATTACAATTGTGCTCATTGTCAAAATATTATGCAAACTTTTAAGTGCATATTTAACTCAATAGGTAAATATCAATAGACTTAACAGTTCCATTGTTTATGATTTGATAATTATGTTAAGGTTTATACGATAAACCAGCTATGCACTGAAAGACACGCAAATTCCGTTATTTCTTTCTCTTATAAAAACGAGTGCAATCAAGCATTCTATTCATAGATGTGTAGTCGTGTAGATCTGGCAGGCTATCCTAATTAGCGTTGCTCATTTCTGCTAATACCCCGCTGGTAGAGATATTTGGTCTCTGAGTAACTTCTACTGTGTTTACACTTACGGCAAACGTCTAGAACGTTTACACTGGGCTATTATATTTAAACTAATGAGCATTTACACTAGACTTTGGAGTCATGGCTAGACTTAGCGTTGCCGTGTTTGCTTAATGTATTGTTATCATACGAAAGCAGATATAAACATATACACTATTAACGTCTAGAACGTTTATACCGGACTATTATATTTGCCATTACAAAACAGCTGTGAATATAGATTGGCTAAAAACCTTGTTTCGAACTAATGGAGACATATGGCTGACCCACGCGACGTACATTGGGCCAAGGTGGTCATAAAATACGCTTTATATAGACGCTTCTTTTTATCGCTCAAAAATTGCATACTGAGTGATTTTTATTTGAAATATAAAGCTAGATGGAAAACTTAGGTTTTCCTACGTTTTTAAAGATCTAAAACTACTTGGAATATACCGGAATAAAGCTGGAAAAATTTCTCACTGTCATCGGAAGTATATATAGACGTCCGATGTTTGTAAAAGCTTATAGTTCTTGAACTACACCGAATTTCTCAACCGAAAACTTTACTTTGGAACGATATAGCTAGCCTAAGCATAGCTAAATCTGTCCGATGTTTGTAAAAGCTTATAGTTCTTGAACTACACCGAATTTCTCAACCGAAAACTTTACTTTTGAACGATATAGCTAGCCTAAGCATAGCTAAGCAGGGCTAAGCATAGCTATAAGCAAAGCCAAGCAGGTCTAAGCATAGCCAAGCTGTTTAATACCCGTTACAAAAATCCTGATACGTAATGTTCCGGTTCCTTGAAGCACATGCCACATTAGCGTATCGCAGGGAAGAAAAATAGGAATGTGTATTAAAGATGAATGATGCTAGGAACATTTCTAAATATGGTCGATGTACATGTATGATGTCACTTTCCAAACAGTGAAATAAAAGCAGTCTGCTGCAAGATCAGTGTTGAAATACAAGTCGAAATATAGCAAGGTTGGCGCAGTGGCGTAGCTATACCCGGGCCTGTACCCGGGTGAAACCTGCGTGTGCCCGGGTGAAATATTGAAGACAGATCTAGCTCTCATTATATAGGCAAAGTAATTTAAGTATAGAGTATAGCCACTAGGAAGATTATGTATAAGTTTACTGTTTACAAATTGACTATAAAATCATGATTTTCACTGGTTTTTATTTTAACTTTTTTGTTGTTAAAATTGCCCCCAAAATGCAGGAAATAGCATTTCCGTGGCGTAAAAAATCAAAAATTTCCTGGGGGAGCATGTTCACACCCCAGAGGTTTCCCGCATGTTTGGCGCTCTGAACTGGCACTACCAACCGGACATGCTGTACTTCAAAATTGGTGGCTTCGGCCCTGTGACTGTAAATCACTGTAATAACAAAAAACCCACCAGAGAATGTTGAGACCAGTGCCGATGTTGTGCCCACATGACATCTGCTTTCTGGCTACGCCACTGGGTTGGCGTACTGACGAAACATGAAACGTAATGTCTAACGTTTTGACTTGTAACACTTTGAGACCTGGACCACTCCCTGTGGCAGTGCTGAATAAAATCGTCTGACGTTAGGCTTCAAAGTGTTAACCCTTTATAGCCCAAGACCTTCCCATATGCTGAATAAAATCGTCTGGCGTTAGCCAGAATAAAATTCTTGAAGTGGCCGATGGACTATACAGGGTTAAGGGGCCTTCGCTTACCGTGGGTCGTGGGTCGGTGGGTGCCAGAGGTTTTTCGACGCTCGTGAGGAATAACAGGGACATGCGAGGAAGCCAGGCGGTAAAGTGGTAAGGGTCAATTCGCTCCAATCGCTCGAAACAGGAGACATCTACGTTCTGTGTTTGACTTCTGGGTCATGAATTGTAACTTCTGCCAACTTATAAACGTTTGTTAAAACAACATAATTGATTACTGACATGTTGACAGAGCAAGGGGTACAAGCATAGCTAGATTTCAAAACCCAAATAACGCAACGCCATTGGTCAATACTCCATCACATGACAGTTGTGAGTTGTTTCACTCCCCTCCTCTTCCATCCTTTATCCACCCTTGAAACGCTTGAGCTTTGGGTTTCGTTTGGCTACTGCAACCTTGTACTCAGGGTATTATCTCCGGGGAGCAATGTGTGTGTGTGTGTGTGGGGGGGGGGGCCCAGCGGAGATAATACCCTGTGTGCGAGGTTGTGGCCACCGTAGCCCGCGCCTGCGCACGTTATCCTCACCCCTAGTATGATGATAATATTTTATTGCTGCACGTTATGTTGTATTGATAATAATAATCATAATAATGTCAACTAAATAAAGAACTAATTCCCAACCTCCACCTCTACCTCTAAACCCGGCAACAGTTGTGTAACTTTACGAAATATTGGGGGGGGGGGGGGGGGAAGGGGGGGCAAAGCCACTCAAACTCTGAAAAAGTTGTGGGAAAATTATAAGTTATTTGAAGGCTCTAATCACATAGAAGTAGCTTATTCAAGCAATAGGACACAAATTACAGTATAATTCTATTTAATCTAATCCGAGTGGCTTAATCCAATGCCAGGAAATTGAAATTTCACTAACTTGGGCACATTTTTGTCGATGTTGCAGCACCGCCTGCAGGTACGCTGTTCTTTGCTGTATTAATACGAGTACAAGAATATTTGAAGTTGAGTTTGTGGACTTGGTTGACTATGCATTTTAATCAGTTTACCAGCATTTCAATAAGCTCAACTGTGGCACGACATGTGAAACCATCAGGTTCGGCAGTCTGAACTCTGAATTTGAGCTTTTGATGTTTTGATAAGCTCTGCTGTGTAAGCATGTCATTAACTAAAGGTATGAATCACTATAAAAGCTGAAAATGCATTGATTCGGCTGGTTTGTGATTGTTTTTTTTATTTGAAACAGTTAGCATTTTTTCACCATCGTGATAAAGTGGGACCATTTAGTTACTAAGCCAATGAGCTATCCTTGAAATTTTAATATGGAAATTATTGATGGTGTGCTCCCCTTCCTTTGCACCCCTAGTGTCCGCCACTGCCTGGCAACCCTAAATCTAACCACAACCCCCAGTGGGCCTAAACCTAACCACAACCCTCCGGGGAGACAGTCACACCTCTCAGGCCTCAACTCACAGCACTCCTACTGGGTTTTTTTGGTTATATTCTTTTTAGTTCAACTATGGTCTGAAAATATGGTCTGAAAACTCAGCAAAGTCTTTGTTCTATCTTTTTGTTGGCCTTTATGCATTTTTGTGCACGGTAGACCTTAGAATTAATAAATACTTTCTACCGAGTCAAGTTTGAGGTTTTCCTGATCAATTATTTTTTTATGGTTTGAACCCTCCACTATCTCGGTGTAGCGCATTTAACCCTTCCGTTAGCTGCACTCTAATAATTATAATAAATAGTGATTTATATTGCGCATTCTTCATGATGTAATGATCGAATGGACATTACAGTGTACAACATATATATATATATATATATATATATATATATATATATATATAGAATGCTGTGGTTTAGAATAGCTAAGCCAGCATCTTTCATATATTATAACATGTATAAAATATCTTTCACCTCTTTTGATGTTTTAACACTTTTACCTTTTTTTTTGTAAATAACTTTGAACTGACAAAAACAAAAAACTTAATATCTATTATAAACTAGGGGTCTCAAATAAAAAGCCTATCAAGGTTTCTAGTTGGCCCCTAACCTTATCAAATTATATAGTATATTGATTGCATTGTATATATAGACTCAATATGGGCGAATTAATAAAATAAAATAAAATAAATTAAATTAAATTAAATTAAATTAAACAATACATGAAATAGTTATTAAGATGTACAGTAGGTGTTGATTTTTACCGAGAGAGGAAAACCGGAGAAACCGGCGAAAAACCCTCGAAGCACAGGAGAGACCAACTAAACTCTACTCACATGAGTCGCAAGCTCGAGAACAGGCTTATTCTCAGACGGTCACCAATCCAACAACTAACCCCGTCCAACTGGGCTTAAGTTTGGACTACAGCGGTGAGAGGCAGCGCCCTAAAAGCACATGCCCACTCTCCCGTCCTGTTACGAGTAAGATTGTCTAGCGTTTAGCCATAGTAAAGTAAATAAGTTCTATTTATTCTCGACTCAACCCTTTCATGCCGGTAGGTTTTCCTGTAACGAGTAAAATAGTTTTGTGTTTGCCAAATTCAAATTGTTTAAGTTGTACGTATATACATGTTATTATTATTCTTTATTTAAGGAGGATTAAAGAAGTACCAATGCAGTGGCGGATACAGGATTTTTGAAAGGGGAGTGACTATAAGGTGCTCAATCGAAATATAGTAAGGTTAGATATACTGCCGAAACAGAGAACATAGGAGTCTAACGTTTCGAGCGAAAGCCCTTCGTCAGGGAGAAACGTGTTCGCTCGAAACGTCAGACTCCTACGTTCTCTGTTTCGGCAGTATATCTAACCTTACTATATTTCGATTGTTGTTTCTACACTGCCTACGCAACACGCTACTTTTATTACACTCATTACTCGGCTGACTCATGCCGAATGCAACGCGAGTCGGGCACTTCGCATCGCCCGTAACGTTGGTGGTCAACTTGGCCAATTTCTAGAACCTGTTTGCAAAGATTACTATGGCTAACGCTACACTGCAAAAAATCCTTGAGTAAATTAACTCAAAAAATTGAGTAAAACCATGCACCCACAGTGACTCCAAATAGCGAGTAAAATTGACTCAATAGTTTGAGTAAAATACTGTTTTACTCAAACCTTTGAGTCAATTTTATTGAACGAAAAAATTGAGTAAAATGATGATTTTACTCAAATGTTTGAGTAAAATTACTCAAAATTTGAGTAAAATTGACTCAATCAAAATGCACCCACAGTGACCCAAATTATTGAGTAAAATGATTACTTACTCAAAATTTTGAGTAAATTTACTCAACATTTTGAGTAAAATTACTCAAAATTTGAGTAAAATTGACTCAAACAAAATGCACCCACAGTGACCCAAATTATTGAGTAAAATGATTACTTACTCAAAATTTTGAGTAAATTTACTCGGGTTTTGAGTACAATTGACTCACACCAAATATGTGATTACAGTGACCTAAAACCCTGAGGAAAATAAACATTTTACTCAGACTGTGAGTAAATTGACTCAAAGATTATGCAAACTTCATTTTAAATCAGTGAAGATATTGAGTGAAATAAATATTATACCTTTCTAAAACTGACAAAAACATAGAAATGTTAAACAAAATATCCACTTGAAAAGTTTGCAAAATTATATATTGAATAAAAATTAATGGCTAGAATAGATAAAGATACAGAGGTCTATCATTTTTAGATATTTCAGTATAACAGCCCTGTGATTACAATATTCATTCAGTAAATCACTTGCTATGATTTCAGTGTACATATTCATGTAGTATTTAAATTATTAACAAAATGAATAATGGAAGCAGGTAACTTTCTTGCATCCTGTATATTTAAAATGCATTTCTGCATATATATAAAAAAAATATTTAAAGAGTTCGGATATTTAAACATAAAAACATAATATGTAGCCAAAAGTCCAAGGCACGCTTCAACTATTCCACCACGGATGGAAAACAGCATCTGACGATCTGCAACGATGCTTATATCATCTGGTGATTCGATAGTGCCAGTGACCAAAATTTTTGGGAACGGACTTGACATCTGGCTTAATGCCTCTTCTACTTTGGCACTTTCCTGCAACAAAAAGCACAATGTTTCATATAAATGAGGACATAAGTTCTAAGAGCTGATCTACTGTCTAAGAATGTGCAAAGCCTAATATAATGACTCAGTATTGCAACTTCAAAGTGTTTGAGGACAAGACTGGACAAGTGTAGAAAACATGAACCTACTTATGTGAAACTTACTGAAACAATCTGGACAAAATCCTCATAATTTGGTTTGGCCAACTTTCTTTGCAAAAGAAGTGGCAGAATGAGCATTGCCACCTGAGCACGTTCATCTACAGAGAGAAGAAAAAAATAACATAAAGTGATAGACTGACAATATACTTACACACTTATATATAGTATATATACAGAAATCATTAAGAATGCTAATAATCTAAATCAACTCAGTCTGCATTGCACTTGTAGTTTCACTGGATGAAGAGACAAAACATATTTGCAGTATCTGGCATTAGATCTGAAAGAGAATTTTATTGCACATGTATAAATTTATACCTCTCCCCTTTAACAAGTGGCTTGCATATATAAGCATGCCACCCAAAAGAGGTGCTACGACAACATAAATGTACAGGGTAGGCCACTAACCAAAAATACTATTTTAGGCCTAACTTTTAAATTTGTAATAGTCTACTATAATTAATGTGCCAAGTACTTAATTGTTTATTTCAAAATATATTAGCAATTGTGGATTACTATAAATTTGTGTATCTCCTCTTCAACAGGCGGCTTGCATAAGCATGCCACCCAAAAGAGGTGCCGGTACAAGGCGGCCATAAGCCACCCTCTCGACAACAGAATTAACTGCAACAACATAAATGTATAGGGCAAGCCACTAGCCAATAATACTCTTTTGGGCCTAACTTTTAAATTTTTAATAGTCAATACTATAATTATTGTGCCAAGTACTGAAAAAGAATTGTTTATTTCAAAACATATTAGCAATTGTGGATTACTATAAATTTATGTATCTCCTCTTCAACAGGCGGCTTGCATAAGCACGCCACCCAAAAGAGGTGCCGGTACACGGCGGCCATAAGCCACCCTCTCGACAACAGAATTAACTGCAACAACATAATTGTATAGGACAAGCCACTAGCCAATAATACTCTTTTGGGCCTAACTTTCAAATTTTTAATAGTCAATACTATAATTATTGTGCCAAGTACTGAAAAAGAATTGTTTATTTCAAAACATATTAGCAATTGTGGATTACTATAAATTTATGTATCTCCTCTTCAACAGGCGGCTTGCATAAGCATGCCACCCAAAAGAGGTGCCGGTACAAGGCGGCCATAAGCCACCCTCTCGACAACAGAATTAACTGCAACAACATAAATGTATAGGGCAAGCCACTAGCCAATAATACTCTTTTGGGCCTAACTTTCAAATTTTTAATAGTCAATACTATAATTATTGTGCCAAGTACTGAAAAAGAATTGTTTATTTCAAAACATATTAACAATTGTGGATTACTATAAATTTATGTATCTCCTCTTCAACAGGCGGCTTGCATAAGCACGCCACCCAAAAGAGGTGCCGGTACAAGGCGGCCATAAGCCACCCTCTCGACAACAGAATTAACTGCAACAACATAATTGTATAGGACAAGCCACTAGCCAATAATACTATTTTGGGCCTAAATTTTAAATTTTTAATAGTCAATACTATAATTATTGTGCCAAGTACTGAAAAAGAATTGTTTATCTCAAAACATATAAGTAATTGTGGATTACTATAAATTTATGTATCTCCTCTTCAACAGGCGGCTTGCATAAGCATGCCACCCAAAAGAGGTGCCGGTACAAGGCGGCCATAAGCCACCCTCTCGACAACAGAATTAACTGCAACAACATAAATGTATAGGGCAAGCCACTAGCCAATAATACTCTTTTGGGCCTAACTTTCAAATTTTTAATAGTCAATACTATAATTATTGTGCCAAGTACTGAAAAAGAATTGTTTATTTCAAAACATATTAGCAATTGTGGATTACTATAAATTTATGTATCTCCTCTTCAACAGGCGGCTTGCATAAGCACGCCACCCAAAAGAGGTGCCGGTACAAGGCGGCCATAAGCCACCCTCTCGACAACAGAATTAACTGCAACAACATAAATGTATAGGGCAAGCCACTAGCCAATAATACTCTTTTGGGCCTAACTTTCAAATTTTTAATAGTCAATACTATAATTATTGTGCCAAGTACTGAAAAAGAATTGTTTATTTCAAAACATATTAACAATTGTGGATTACTATAAATTTATGTATCTCCTCTTCAACAGGCGGCTTGCATAAGCACGCCACCCAAAAGAGGTGCCGGTACAAGGCGGCCATAAGCCACCCTCTCGACAACAGAATTAACTGCAACAACATAAATGTATAGGACAAGCCACTAGCCAATAATACTATTTTGGGCCTAACTTTCAAATTTTTAATAGTCAATACTATAATTATTGTGCCAAGTACTGAGAAAGAATTGTTTATTTCAAAACATTAATTATATAGCAATTATGGATTACTATATAAATTTATGTATCTCCTCTTCAACAGGCGACTTGCATAAGCATGCCACCCAAAAGAGGTGCCGGTACAAGGCGGCCATAAGCCACCCTCTCGACAACAGAAGCAACTGCAACAACATAAATGTATAGGGCAAGCCACTAGCCAATAATACTATTTTGGGCCTAACCTTTAATTTTTAATATTCAATACTATAATTATTGTGCCAAGTACTGAAAAAGAATTGTTTATTTCAAAACATATTAGCAATTGTAGATTACTATAAACTTATGTATCTCCTCTTCAACAGGTGGCTTGCATAAGCATGCCACCCAAAAGAGGTGCCGGTACAAGGCGGCCATAAGCCAACCCCTCGACAACAGAATTAACTGCAACAACATAAATGTATAGGGCAAGCCACTAGCCAATAATACTCTTTTGGGCCTAACTTTCAAATTTTTAATAGTCAATACCATAATTATTGTGCCAAGTACTGAAAAAGAATTGTTTATTTCAAAACATGTTAGCAATTGTGGATTACTATAAATTTATGTATCTCCTCTTCAACAGGCGGCTTGCATAAGCACGCCACCCAAAAGGGGGGCCGGTACAAGGCGGCCATAAGCCACCCTCTCGACAACAGAATTAACTGCAACAACATAATTGTATAGGACAAGCCACTAGCCAATAATACTATTTTGGGCCTAAATTTTAAATTTTTAATAGTCAATACTATAATTATTGTGCCAAGTACTGAAAAAGAATTGTTTATCTCAAAACATATAAGTAATTGTGGATTACTATAAATTTATGTATCTCCTCTTCAACAGGCGGCTTGCATAAGCATGCCACCCAAAAGAGGTGCCGGTACAAGGCGGCCATAAGCCACCCTCTCGACAACAGAATTAACTGCAACAACATAAATGTATAGGGCAAGCCACTAGCCAATAATACTCTTTTGGGCCTAACTTTCAAATTTTTAATAGTCAATACTATAATTATTGTGCCAAGTACTGAAAAAGAATTGTTTATTTCAAAACATATTAGCAATTGTGGATTACTATAAATTTATGTATCTCCTCTTCAACAGGCGGCTTGCATAAGCACGCCACCCAAAAGAGGTGCCGGTACAAGGCGGCCATAAGCCACCCTCTCGACAACAGAATTAACTGCAACAACATAATTGTATAGGACAAGCTACTAGCCAATAATACTATTTTGGGCCTAAATTTTAAATTTTTAATAGTCAATACTATAATTATTGTGCCAAGTACTGAAAAAGAATTGTTTATCTCAAAACATATAAGTAATTGTGGATTACTATAAATTTATGTATCTCCTCTTCAACAGGCGGCTTGCATAAGCATGCCACCCAAAAGAGGTGCCGGTACAAGGCGGCCATAAGCCACCCTCTCGACAACAGAATTAACTGCAACAACATAAATGTATAGGGCAAGCCACTAGCCAATAATACTCTTTTGGGCCTAACTTTTCAAATTTTTAATAGTCAATACTATAATTATTGTGCCAAGTACTGAAAAAGAATTGTTTATTTCAAAACATATTAGCAATTGTGGATTACTATAAATTTATGTATCTCCTCTTCAACAGGCGGCTTGCATAAGCACGCCACCCAAAAGAGGTGCCGGTACAAGGCGGCCATAAGCCACCCTCTCGACAACAGAATTAACTGCAACAACATAAATGTATAGGGCAAGCCACTAGCCAATAATACTCTTTTGGGCCTAACTTTCAAATTTTTAATAGTCAATACTATAATTATTGTGCCAAGTACTGAAAAAGAATTGTTTATTTCAAAACATATTAACAATTGTGGATTACTATAAATTTATGTATCTCCTCTTCAACAGGCGGCTTGCATAAGCACGCCACCCAAAAGAGGTGCCGGTACAAGGCGGTCATAAGCCACCCTCTCGACAACAGAATTAACTGCAACAACATAAATGTATAGGACAAGCCACTAGCCAATAATACTACTTTGGGCCTAACTTTTAAATTTTTAATAGTCAATACTATAATTATTGTGCCAAGTACTGAAAAAGAATTGTTTATTTCAAAACATATTAACAATTGTGGATTACTATAAATTTATGTATCTCCTCTTCAACAGGCGGCTTGCATAAGCACGCCACCCAAAAGAGGTGCCGGTACAAGGCGGTCATAAGCCACCCTCTCGACAACAGAATTAACTGCAACAACATAAATGTATAGGACAAGCCACTAGCCAATAATACTACTTTGGGCCTAACTTTTAAATTTTTAATAGTCAATACTATAATTATTGTGCCAAGTACTGAAAAAGAATTGTTTATTTCAAAACATATTAACAATTGTGGATTACTATAAATTTATGTATCTCCTCTTCAACAGGCGGCTTGCATAAGCACGCCACCCAAAAGAGGTGCCGGTACAAGGCGGCCATAAGCCACCCTCTCGACAACAGAATTAACTGCAACAACATAAATGTATAGGGCAAGCCACTATAGCTAAATAATACTATTTTAGGCCTAACTTTTAAATTTGTTAATAGTCAATTTGTTTTATATTTTTGGAAGTTGCTATAGCTAGCTACAAGTAGGGTTATGTGAATATAAAAGTATATTATGAGCTACAAATATAACAATATTTAGAAAAATCAATGATTCACTGAAAACAGCAAAAGTTTCTTATTTTTTATTAATAAGTTGAGATACAAACCTGACTTCGTCATCGATCTGGACAACCTCGTCCATAGCCTCACTAACACCTGAGTCTATACGAGGGTAAAAAAAATTGGGACAAGATTTTTTATTAATTTTTTCACGTTTTTTCCAGTTATCCCCCCTGTTTTTATTGAATTGTTACCCCCTTCCAAGTTTCTACCTATTATAAAGTAAGAAAGTCGTATAATTACACATTCGTTTCAACCACGGATTAAACATTTAGAAAAAAATACTGACGATTAGAGCTTTTTTCTTTATCGAAGTATAATCTCATTAATCTGTATAGTTCTCGTTTAATACTGATTTGAATCAGACTGAACGTGTATATCTAAGGCTAAGCATGTTTACAGTATGTATATGTAGATTCTGACAAATATCGCCTTTAAATTTTATAATTAATTCTTTGAAAGGCAGTGGCGTAGCTACACCCGGGCCTGTGCCCGGGTGAAACCTGCGTGTGCCCGGGTGAAATATTGAAGACAGATCTAGCTCTCATTATATAGGCAAAGTAATTTAAGTATAGAGTATAGCCACTAGGAAGATTATGTATAAGTTTACTGTTTACAAATTGACTATAAAATCATGATTTTCACTGGTTTTTATTTTAACTTTTTTGTTGTTAAAATTGCCCCCAAAATGCAGGAAATAGCATTTCCGTGGCGTAAAAAATCAAAAATTTCCTGGGGGAGCATGTTCACACCCCAGAGGTTTCCCGCATGTTTGGCGCTCTGAACTGGCACTACCAACCGGACATGCTGTACTTCAAAATTGGTGGCTTCGGCCCTGTGACTGTAAATCACTGTAATAACAAAAAACCCACCAGAGAATGTTGAGACCAGTGCCGATGTTGTGCCCACATGACATCTGCTTTCTGGCTACGCCACTGTTTAATACCCTGGATTATAAACTTTCTTTGTAACCGAGGACAACGCGTTAAGTTTGGAGAAACTTTCTCAAGCTGGCTCCCTGTTACAGCTGGTGTTTCTCAAGGGACTAAACTTGGACCGATCCTGTTCCTTATTATGATTAACGATTTGAGAGTTAACTCCCCAGACATGAAAATGTGGAAATTTGTAGACGACGTCTCATCCTCTGAAAACCTTACATCGAACAGTTCTTCCGTCACTCAATCAACTCTCGATTCTATCGATTTATGGGCATCTAATAATTGGATGAAACTTAATGCTAAAAAGAGTAAAGAGCTCCGGGTCTGTTTTCTTAAAGATACCCCGCAGTTATCACCTTTGACAATTGATGGTCACCAGCTAGAAACGGTACGATCCCACAAAGTGCTAGGACTAATCATTCAAAACAATCTAAAATGGGATGAGCAAATCCGTTCAATCGTCACGAAGGCATCCAAACGGTTATACATTCTTCGGGTACTATGCCGCGGAGGAGTCCCTTCTGCCGACCTTACCACGATATATTACGCGCTCATTCGTTCTATTTTAGAATACTGCTGTGAGGTGTGGAATTACGCGATACCTCGCTTCCTGTCTGACGAACTGGAAAGAGTGCAAAAGCGTGCCATGCGCATCATTTTTCCCAGTCATTCATATGATGAATCCCTCCAATTAGCTAACTGTACAAGACATAGCGACAGGCGAAAAGAAATTTGTATAAAGACCTTACAGAAGATAGCTAAACGTACAGGCCCCCTTGCTGATCATGTGACACAGTCTAGAGCTTGTGCCCAACAATATTATATTAGAACTTTAAATAATCTGTCGCTGTATAAGTGCAGAACTGAACGTTTTAAAAGCAGTTTTTTTCCAAGAGCAATTGCAGAACTGAATGCCATGAAATAGTGGATGGAACCTAACCTATAGTTTAAATGGTTGAACATTCTTTTACAGTTAACGTAATTTTCATTTATTTTAGCTTAGTCATAATAACCCTGTAAATAATTTTTACCACATTAGTCAAATTTGATCTTGTAAACACATTGTAATTCATTTTTTTAATGCGAAAATGTGTCATTAAACACCAAATAATAATAATAACTACAAGCATGTTTTGCGATAATGCATAAGGTCCATTGAGCGATTATTTGTGAAGGTATATATAATGAAATAACACCGTTTATCGTGTACTTACCTTCGCTCGTTGGCTTTGGTGTCGCTATACTTGTGACATTTTTCTTTTCATTGGTAGAATTTCTATTTTCATTGTCTGCCGTAAAATGTATTGCGATAAACACTGTTGACAAAGCGGCAAAAAATACGACCGCCATTATCAGCGCCACTTGCTTGGTTGAGACAGTGTTTTGACAACATCTGTTATGGCTTTGCGAGACAACAGTTGGATTTTCTTTAAACCTGAACTGTGGGAGAACATCTCTATTTCTGGGAGGTAGATCTGGTGGACCTGGCGGTATTGGGACAACATCTCTATTGCTGGGAGGTAGATCTGGTGGATCTGGCGGTATTGGATCCATCGTTTTACAATAAATAACAGGCTCTTGTTCCACCATCTCTCAAAACCCAAGTCTTTTAATTTAAAAACGTAAATGACACAGCAAATATAAATTAGATGAGTGTCGGCAATAACTACCACTGTCAATGTTTTAGTTAATGATGTCTTAATTAAGTCAATACATTTAGCAGATAAGTCCACATAAAAGTATTAGTTTTAAATTGTAGAAGAGTTTAGTTTTGCTAAAAGTATTTTTAGGAGTATACTATGGTTGGAAAATATAAGCCGAACGAAACGAAGTAAGTAAAGTCACTGAGTGATTTTTTGGCAAAAAGAATTAAATATAATCCATTTGTATGAGTGACCATCTGTATTGATTTTCCCTGCAGCTAAATTTAAGTTTTGCTATTTGGCAGGTATATATGCATGCTCTCGTCTACTTTTCAGGTCAACAGATCAGTCAATCATGTTAACAAATGTTCATAGTGTAAGTAATATTTAAAATATGCCTGTTAATGTTGAAATAAATTCAGAATGGCGTGAAATTGCGCTTTTCAAGGTCTCGAAACGGGCCAAGGGCAAATAATATTGTATAAAAAACACCAGATAAATATATTTATCATTTAAAATGATATGTTTAACCAACAGGCTTGCATAGGAAAGTATACTAAATAGAACCCAAAGCTCAAACGAAACAAAACAAAACAAAACAAAACAAAACAAAACAAAACAAAACAAAACAAAACAAAACAAAACAAATCAAAACAAAACAAAACGAAACGAAACGAAACGAAACGAAACGGAACGAAACGAAACGAAACGAAACGAAACGAAACGAAACGAAACGAAACGAAACGAAACGAAACGAAACGAAACGAAACGAAACGAAACGAAACGAAACAAAACAACAAACCCAAAGAAACAAAACGAAACAAAACGAGTAAACATTGACGTTTCCGAAGAAATATTGTATTTGTTAGAATTTCATTTGAGCATATTTAATTAAATTTTTTGTCGTTTCTACAAGTGCATAAATGTAGATAAATGAAAGCAGCAAGCGCTTCAACCGTCCAGACAATACATAACCGAATAACGATATTTGCTTGCATGTATATGCAAAACAAACAATGGTCTATTAAAACATGAACAAAGTCAATATATTTTTTTCCGGCTATACTAATATAACGCCTTATAAGACTACATTGCTGTTGGCACTCGTTGGCACTTTAATTAGAATATAACATTGAATTTTGACCGTTTCTCATAGCATATCTACTGATTGTTATCTGGCTTGCCCACAGTCGATTTCGTATACGTACCTTCTACTGCCGTTTTAAATGTGTAAGCATCGATTAAGCTAACGTATGATGTTTACTAGTGGTGTATAGCCATTTGCCAATATTTTACGAATAAGGGGAAGGAGGGGGTCAAAGGAACCGAAGACATGCGGGGCAAGAAAATTTTGTAGCCTAAAGTCTCTGAAATGCCATTTCCTACATTTCCGGGAAGATTTTACGGAATTTTAGAGATTAGAAAATTCCGTATTTAATATTCAAGATACATGTACAAGTCACAGTTTCCAAAACATTGAAAATATATTTCTGTATTTCACAATTAAATTAAGTTTCACGTCATCAGGGGCGGATCTAGACTGTATCAACTGTATCGTATGATACAGTCAGATTTTCACTTAATAATTTAATTAAATTAAAATAAATTAAAATTCGAATAATTACATTTCACAAGTAGCTTTTTCAGCAACATCATTTTCAAATTCTTTGATGTTAATGTACGCAATTTTTCAAAGCTTAAAATCAGTTCTGTTCTACGACGGACCAGCGAGACGAACTCGCAGTTTTCTGCAGGAAATTCTCGGTAGCCTGCAAAAATTGCCCGTAAGCGCATCCCCGCCAGCCTGCGTTTCCTTGCCAGTGAAGCATCGCGCAAAAGGCGCTCTCGTCTCGATTCTTTAATGGCGATGTGTTACCGATGAGGTTACGATTGATACAGTTGTGCTAAATATAGTAACTGTAGCGACTGTATCTGATACAGTTGACTGTATCAAACCAATCAAAATGCTTGATTTTGGTCACGTTTTGCTGCAGTTTCCACACTTCCGATACAGTTGACTGTATCGGAGCAGTCTCCGACGATCTAAATATGATTACGGCGTGATGTGATTTAGTTTTATGCAGCTTTACGAGCGGCAAGCGCCTCTAATTCACCATGGCGTCCAACAGTGTTCTACAACAGCTGTTGTGTGTCTTTGGATAATGGAAGTTATTCTCCGGAGGAAAAGGCGAGTAGATTCACTCTTAAGCGTATTGTGAGAAGTGTCTTACAGCCGAATTTCTTGTGTCTAATTTTGCGAAGCTACAGTTCCCTCGCAGGAGTCGCAGCCAGGAATCGCGCTCTTCAAATCAGCACCCAGTGAGGTATAAAGTTCATGAATAATAAATATTTTAGCTACTAATATTATGCACTAAATTTGGAGTATGCTAATGAGAGCGACTGAGACTGTCCTTGACTTGTGTGTATTGATTTATGTTAAAATGACGACTTACTCGAGTCGGCGTAAAACCAAGTCTGAGTGACAGTTGCTGTTCTGATATGCTTTTGAAAATATCATTAGTTTAGTTGTATTAAATGTTGTCGTTAATTTTAAAACATCATGAACCTCTCTGTATACTGGTGTCTGTGTCATCATCGTTTTGATCACAATGTCATTAAGACATTTAGAATGTGCAATTCTGAGTATAATTATTTGCTAGTAATATTACAATGTCCAGGTAACCCACGCATTTAGAATGGGAATATAACTATTATTTATAAAAGTAGATGTCGTCTGGGCTTATTATAGCCTAATTAATTTATAAAGTATGATAGCTTGCCGATACAGGTAATCATCATCAAGTCAGTTAGTATACTTAAGTCCCTCCTATTTTGTAATATATCGCTTTCTTAAATTTTGATTCAAAATTTTATTTAGAACTTTATACTTAAATTATAGTATATGCTGATTATACCTTTTATATTTCTTAATGTCTCTTTTAGCGAAAAGCAAACAAGAATGCAGGTGCAATATGAGTAAGTTTGACATGGAAAGCATTATTCTCTTGAAGACCACCGTTAAATTACTTTTCTGGTTGGCGACTCAGTTTTTGTTTGCCTTGTTTCAAAACAACTTAAGTATAATTATTATTGCTTTTCGCAAAAGGTGAATTTGCTAAAATTGAGTTCCCACAGGTGCAACTGCACCTTCAAAACAGATTAAAACATTACTAAATTACTTTTTCTCAATAATAGCTACTAAAGACTTTTTACAACAATTTTTTCATTAGTCACATGCACGGTCTCAGTTATCGAGCAGTCTGAGATCACTTCCTTCGCTCAGATAATAAACAATTATTGGATGAGACTTGATATCAAGAATTATATAATAGGCGGCCGGCCAAGGCTTTAAAATATTACTTTTGATGGCATGTTTTGTTACGAACTGGCAACCATACTAAATCATATAGGATAGTGTATACTTTGAAGGTTAGGGGTGCATGCTGGCAGCCGTGATAACTGATTTATATACTAAAATGTAGTGCTTTTTGAAAGCACAATTTGATGGATGGGATATCTGTAAACTGTAAAGTGCTGCCTATATTTACGTTTGTGTTTTATTTGAATTTGCTAATTCAGAATGCTATCCAATCAGCGTGGCTGAAGTTCTGATTATTCTAATTCTCATAACTCACAATTATAAACAAACAAGAAACATGGCGCAAATTCGCCTAAATATAACACTTTGAAGAACAGCCACAACAATCCGAAAACTTTTTGTTACAAGCAGGCAACCAGCATATAAATGTAGCTTAGACATTGATCAAGATGACTAGGCCGGTTGCCTTCTGTGTATTGAACCGGTGAGTTAAATGTCTAAGGGGCGGTTTATATGAGAGGCGAGCCAGCCTGGTAAGCGGGATATCCCGGTAAGCGAGATCTCACTGTGTAGTTATTTTCTTGTTAAAAATTCCTCTGCGTTTATATGCCCAAGCGGGCTAGCCAGGTGTCCCAGTAAATTTGTCCGCCCCCCCCCCCCCCCCCCCAAAAAAAAAGGCCCCGCAGGACACATTTCCTAGGAAGTATTTCCCCCTCTTCGGAAATCCCCCCCCCCTGAGAATGATTCCTTACAGGATAATTGATATACGTGTAATGTGGACAAAACTTTTTAAAAGTAAAAAATATATATTTCTGATTGATAATTTATAACAGCTAAATATATATTTAGATAAGAAACTCTTTTTTGCTTTCTAAAGAGCGTGTTGGCTCGAGGTTAATGAAGGGCTCCGCGTGAAACATCAGTATTTCGTTGTCGAAATTCTCGGCAGCTCACCATTTTCTTGCTTTGTTATTAATATAATAGTATAATTTGCCGTTTTTAAAAAAATCCGGGAACGGAAGTATTTATTAATTAAGGAAGCGCATGAATTAGTCATACAGACATTTTGTACATGTTTCTTTTCCAGAATATGGTGATATGGTTCAGTGTGATCTTTGTGACAACTGATACTATCTTCCTTGTCTTAATTTAAGTTCTTTTCCTGAGAATGATCAGGATTAATGGCTTTGCCATTCATGTGTTCCATCATCAAAACTTTGTAAAAATGATTAGTTTAGTGACAGTCGAATTAAGCCAAAGTTTTTATTAATTAAATAAATAAGTTTGTATATTGTAGTTTTTGTAAATATATATATTTAGCTGTTATAATTTATCATTCAAAAATATATATTTTTTACTTTTAAAAAGATTTGTCCACATTACACGTATATCAATTATCCTGTAAGGAATCATTCTGAGGGAGAGGGGCCAATAAAATAAATAAATAAAATTCGCCACAACAGTATCTATCTTCTCAGCAATTTTTAAAACAATTCACTGAAGCAAACTGAAGATATGCCGCTTCAATTATGCAATATTTGAAAATATACCAAAGTTCCAACGTCATTATTACCATGGTAACAACAAATAATTGAACTTCTTGATAGATATTTTATATCTGCGATAGTTCTGCTATAGTAAGGTCTACTTAGTATTTACCTAACAAATTTTTAAACTTGTGAACAACATTAGATAATGAGCGTATGAAATAGCGCGTATTTATTGAAACTATAGGTAGTCACCTTAAGTGTGTAAACTAAAATAATTTTTTGGTATAAAAATGCTTAAATGCTGTTTTGAGTTTGTAAATCTTAGTACAAGTTCCTCGGCTATAGAGATGGCTGCCTGAGTAATGACCCCGACCCTGGAACATTTCAATCCTGAGTAAGTGGGGGTCCACTAATATAATCGCTGGTAGGTAATATGTCTATTAACTGTTATGTGGTGTTAACATGAAGTACGCCATTGTTTTCCCGCTGGCCAAAAGAAATATTTCTTAAAAATGACGAGAAACTCTGTTAAAAAATGGGATTTCAAACCTTTATATTTTGCTCAAAAGTGTCCTCAAAATGTGGGAAATGCTGTTTCAGAGACCCAAAATTTAAAAAAATTCGGGGGTGTGTGCCCCCGGACCCCCCTAGAAATGTGTGATGGTGAGCCCCTCCAGTGACCATTTCCCGGTAAATATTTTAAGTCCAGTCCGCTCCTGGGAAATGTGCCCTGGAGGGGACACATTTCCTAGGAAATCTGTCCCGGGGGGACATATTTTGGGGGGGACATATTTCCTGTGACACAGGTTGGCGAGATCTCACCACTGATCTCAAATAATAGACTCATTATACTGGATAGAGCATCTATTGTTTCGCGCGTGGCAAAAATTGAAGTCGGAAGTGAGGCTAAAAATCTCGCGGCGGCCATGTCCGGTGGGACCCACAATATTGCTGAATCATAGTTTTCGCCTCTGGTTTTCGCTTTAAATGATCGGATTTTTAACGAAAACCAGCTAAATTTTCGTGACATTTATCTGTCGCTATGGGAGAACTTAAAAGTGGCTGTATGAAAACCAAGTGTGTCCCACCTGAAATGGCCGCCGCTAATTTATTCCGACTTCACAGCGAGCACCGGATGCTCTATCCAGTATAATGAGTCTATTATTTGAGATCAGTGGATCTCACTTGAAAGAGGCGAGATCTCGATAAGCGGGATGAAAATTTTCCCATGTAAACAATCGCTAACTGGGCTGGCCCGCTTACCGGGATGATTTTTCAAAGGACTGCCGACGCCATCTATTGTTTTGACTTTCCGTTGTTGTAAAATCATCCCGGTAGGCGGGATGCAATTTTACAAGCCAGAAGTCATCCCGCTTACCGGGCTATCCCAGTATGCAATAGCCCAGTAAGCGGGCTGGCTCGCCCCATACAAACAGCCTCTAAGGATATTATGCAGACCGGCCAACTTTACCAAACACTAAATCTGGAGATTTTAAAATATAATGATAAAAAACCTGGAGATTGACCGCCAAACCTGGAGATTGCTGCATGTGATTACACGGACGAAATTTAAACACGCTTAAGGTAAGCGTGCTTAAAATGCGCCACCTTTGGTGCGTTTACATGGTCATTTAATAATCCCTCACTAAAACACGTACACCATTATTCAACATGCCGGACGAGCTATATTTTTGGTTTTGGAAGCTTCGCGTCCGTCAAAGAACAACGGAAGGCATTGGTACACGAGAAAGTAATAGCTAAAAGAAAGAAAGAAACAAAGGAACAAAGAATAGCGAGAAGGAAGCTTCTACAGCAGGGCAAAAAAATGCATTTTATCATATTAATAACACCGTATTAATAGCAAGCGTTTTTTCAATCCCGTTGCGTTTACACGGCCAACTTAAGCGCGATTAACTGACGATCAGTTCAATCCACCTCCTTGAGGTGGTGCAAACTAATCGCGATTAATTTATATTCACACAGGCATTTTTAAGTCCGCTTTAAGTAAGATGCGCCATTTTGATTTTGACTGACCAAACAGTGTCAAGCATTGCAGGCATTACTGATAATGATTAAGACTGTATTCAGGTGCTCTGTGCCTCGGCCGAAGTGCTATGGTAGCAAGTCACGTACTGTCTGTGTCTTGTACTTTACTGGTCAGGAAATTATACAGTCACTACATATACCATCCACATATCTAAGACACCTGATATATGCTCTAAAAATGGTGACGAAATAATTTACATGTATCTCTTGTAGTTAAAAAAAATAGTTTGCAAATGAAGGCTGCTGAAGAAAAATAGTTCGCAGAGGTACAAGCACTGAAAAAAATTGATTGTCTTGAAAATTTTTTCATCCCCCCCCCCCCTTCCTCCAGAAAAATAATAGTTCATCCCTAAAGCTGAGTTTTTGTACTACAGTGTAGTGTTGCTCATAGTACAGACCTGCCAACTCTCACGGTTTGACCGTGAGACTCCCGGTATCAGACAACTTCTCCCGGTCACCCGGTAGGTTGGAAACTACACTCCCTCCCGCCTCCATCGCTCGGACATCGAACGAGATTTTCTCCACCAAAAATCCGTCCGATCGCCGTTTTGACCTTTCACACATCAAGATCGATACTTCTTCTTCCTCAGAAACGTCCAACTTTTCAAAGTACTTATCCGCAACCTTCGATTTTCACGGCTAAGCCATGGACTTCTTCGACCGGAACATGCGTTACGAATTACCCTTGGCCACAACGGTTTAAAAAATGAACCTCTGGTACCATATCTCGGGTACCATATCCCGGTACAGTTACAATTATTTCATATTATTGGACGAGTAAACTATCTCTTTAACTCTTTCTTGTCCGCATTGGTCTTTAGTATTTTATTCTGGCTAACGCCAGACGATTTTATTCACCTCTGGGGAAGCCCCCGGACAGGAATGAGTTATAAACTATCTCTTTAAGCATGATATCGAGAATTATCGAAGCCAAGGTTTGTATTATGTCCCGAAGCCGATAATACAAACCTTGCCTTTGATATATATACCTTAACGCATATTCCGGTCGAAGAAGTCGATTGTTTAGCCGTGAAAATCGAAGGTTGTGGATAAGTATTTTGAAAAGTTGGACGTTTCTGAAGAAGAAGAAGTATCGATCTTTATGTGTGAAACGTCAAAACGGCGATCGGACGGATTTTTTGGTGGCGAAAATCTCGTTCGATGTCCGAGCGATGGGGGCGGGAGGGAGTGTAGTTTCCAACCTTGTTTGATTATTTTCGAACGGGGTCGAACGCCGTTCGAAACTATTGCCGCCACAAGTTTCAACTCACTGAAGGTAGACTACATGAGAGATGAACTGTCAAAAGTAAGTTTATTTTAATGATTTACGGAACTATAAGTTAAAATACGGAAACATTTTCCAAGTTTATATATCATATAACAAGTACAACAACTGTAAACCTTAGTGTGCGGTTGGGTCACTGTGCATTTTAGAGCCACGGACGGCGATTGAATTCAATAGCATTTTTCATTCAAAAAAATGATAATGAGCAATTTAAGATCCCTACCCGCCCGCGCCCGAACTCCCTAATACCGCCAGCTACGCAGGCTAAGATCCCAAGAGCAAAGTGAACGCCGTCGTCGTTCTACACAAGACGTCATTGAGAGCATTTTCACGTTCTTGAGACGACGGGAACTTCTAGAACGTTGAGGTCTGTCATCGTTGTTTAACTACAATAGACGTGCTTTTAAAGTAGACTGAAACTTGTATTTTAAGGGGGATAATTTTTTTACATTACAATTTTAAAATAAAGGATCTGTATTTTTATATAAAGATGAAATTTAAGCTTATATATGCTAACAGTTTAGATATGTGATTTTTCATAGCCTTTGTTTTGGGTAAAAAGTCTTTCAAAGAATACGCGGTTCAGTAGTTCTGTATTGTATTCCTGTTCTTGCGGTCACCGTCCGTGTCAAAAAAACACCTAATATGCTTAACTCTCTATTTTTGTCGGGCACGAACGCCCCCCACCCCCCCCCCCCCTGAATAGCTATTCAATTCAATTTATTCAACTTCAATGATACATTTATTTCATTCTATAATTTATTCAACAATTTTTAGGAAAAATCACGACTCACGACTTTTTACCCACGACACACGACCCACGACATTTTACCCACGACCATTAGCTACTCCCTATTTAAATTAATGGTCGGCTGCCATGTTTGGAGGAAACCATGTTGTCGGTAAACAGTGTTTTCAACCTTAGTTCTTTTGCGGAAACATACAAAAGGCGTCAACAGTTTTATTGCGTGATACAAGTGTTGAAGGAATAAGACCACGTCCATACGTATGCGTTTTCATAGCGTTTTTATATTGTTCTCGGTCCTCAGGGGAGCAGAAAACAATGGTTCATTACCTGAAACAATATGAAAACGCTTACCGAGATCTCGGCAGCGTGTACCGAGATCATGCATAAGGACAAAAGTTAGTTCTTTATTATGGAATTAAGGATAGTTGAAGATTTTATTGTTTATTGGCATATAAATCACAATTGTATTGATTGTGAAGCATACAAACATGTGCAATACGACAAAATTGCGATCTTTAATGGCTGATGTCTTGTCACGGATCACTGACAAGCTAATTTTAGTCATGATTTCTCCTCGGTAGGCGGGATGAAAACTTCTATATGAACAAAACAGACTTCATTTTGCTTACCGGGTCATCCCGCTTACGGGGATCATATGAACACCCCCTTATAAGTCAAGTTTGCATATCAAACACTGAAATATCTCAAAAACGAAGCAAGGAAACGAAAATCAACAAAATATGCTATATTGTAATTTTAAAGGTCATATGAAATGTAAATTTGGTTTCGCAATTGTTCGATGTTTTTAGTACTTTAAAATGCCCTCTTTTCAATGAAGCACTTTATTTTTCACTTCAACTTCGTTATAACAGTCAAAATAGCATTCGAAATTCACTATTCTAATTTGTCCGAGCCCAATTCACACAGGAGACCTGGGCCCGAGCTATGACGTAGGAAGGTGTACCTCTCAACAAAGGCAACACGATATTTCACAAGTAAGAGAGCACACAAGGAGCATACTTTAGTTTGATTTGTGTATTGTTTTCTCCAATTTTCCTGGCCATGCCTGGAAAAGGAGGAAAGTACTGCGTTGCTGGCTTTAGTCATCAAAGGTCTTGTCGGAATTCGATTCGATCGAAAGGTATTTCGATGCATATGTTTCCACGTAATGAAAAGCAACGTACTTCATGGACGAAATTCGTGAGAAAACATCGACCGAATTGGAATGCAACAGCGACATCTGCGCTGTGTTCTGCCCATTTTTGTGGAAGTGATTTTACGCAAAGACTTGGTATTTACGTTCCACCAGCACCTGATCGCTCTCCTAGCAGTATCTCGTGTAAGAGGTTCCTGAAGTCCGAGGCAGTACCTACAATTGACGACTACGATATTGCTTCGCAAACATTCCCGAATACGACAACACCAGCTCCAACGACACCACACATACCTCTACCTTCGAAGTTTCGTGCTAAGAGACAGCTTCTGAGAGAAACTACTCGCGATTCAAACGAGCGAGCCAAAGTTGTCAACGTCATCGAAATCGAAGAGAGCCATACAGCAGTTGAGAATGATAGTACCCACGATCACGAAGTCGGAGATGAAAAAAACGAGGAACATACCCTGCCAACAGAGTCCGCGTCTGTCTTCCCTCTTGATGAAACATCAATAAATGGTGTAAACGAGCTTCAGAACTGTAAGCATAAATTAAAAACTGCTCAGCAGAAATGCTCAAACTATAGAAAGACAATAAAACGTCTGCAAGGTAAGCTAAAGATGACCAAAACAACATGTTATAACTGCATTGAGGCTGTGCCTGAGGCTGGATATTTGGAAGAAGGTGTATTGAATGGCATGCGCTCTGTTTCAACGGATCAGGATGATGGAATAGATGGAAATGTGAATGTGGATCCTGAAGAACTGGACGAGTATTTGGCAGAAGCTGATGAAATGAGCGACATTGAGAATCAAGATGACCCAAACTGGTTAAATCTTGAATGTGAAGTGGACAGTGATGGTTATAATATGGATGAGGATATCAATACCACAAATGAGAAGAATCATGTTAGGTAATAACAAGAGCTAGAACAGATTAAACTTTCTTTGGGTAAAAGATAATTAAGAAAACTTTTGGCCTTCATTACAGATTCACATATATGTTTCAAATATTTCTCATACATTATTGTGTTTTTATCAAGTTATATATTGTAAACATGGTTGAATAAGACGACAAGATGTGTGACTGGCCTCTGGTTTCGCACTTGCTCCGCCAGAAGAGTTGCACTTTACACTGTATTAATACCCCTTCGAAATTATTCACAAATCAAATTGAAGAACACCTTTGCATTTCATGAATTCGAGATAATATTCTACAGTAAAGTTAAAATATAAAATATGTACATGAGGATAAAGATAAAAGGTATGTTAATGGGAAATCGTCAAGTTCTTACCGATTGGAGTTTTCTATTTCGAGGATTACATGGATACAGTAACGTATAAACAAACGAATTTAAAACTTGTCAGTTGTCACTACGAAAGACAACAAAAAACCAGAACCTCTCCATGAGAACAACCGCTGTCCATTAACCACTGCAGCCGACTGCAGTGACATGGCTCCCCTAACTGCCAAAGGCAGTTAACCAAACAAGTACATTAATACATTAACAAAACAACTCAGTTAATAATTCCTTATGTTTGGCTCCTCGACGGGGAATTCCTTGGTCTCTACTTCTTTCCTTGCTGTCGGCGATTTTCTTCATCTTCTGCTGCTACCAAGAGAACTAACTTGTGTATTGGTCTATCCAAAAAGGTTGGGCGTTGTTGACGACGTCCCTTGCTGTCTGCTGTATCGCTTGCTATAAGGAGTTTCACTGTCCTCACATGACCATCCTTGCTGGGATAGACTTCAACCACTTTTGCCAATGGCCACTGGTTTCTAGGACCCTGGGTCTCCTCCTTGGAAATAACTATATCTCCAATGACAAGGTTCTTTACGGGACGAATCCACTTGTGTCTTGTCTGCAAACTATTGAGAAACTCTCTTCTCCATCTAAACCAGAACTCGTTACAAAGGTATTGAACCCGTCTTCACCATTTACGTGAGTATAAGTCGGCATTTTGAAAGTTTCCTGGGGGCGGCAGTAATATCTTCGGCTTCATGGTAAGGAGATGGTTCGGCGTCAGTGGCTCTGGTGCGTCGGGTGAACATAGGTTGTCGGTTGTCAAAGGTCGTGAGTTAACGATGCCTTCTACTTCAGTCATGAAGGTTCTGAACGCTTCATCATTGAGCTGGCTGCCGGCATTGTTGAGAAGAATTTCTAGGGCTCTGCGCACTGTTCGAATTAGCCTTTCCCAAACCCCACCCATATGGCTCGAGTGGGGCACGTTCATATTGAAGGGGATCCACTCGCATTCATTCGCCAAGAGATAACGTTCAACCTGCTGTTGATCCATTTCATCAAATGCCGCCTTTATCTCGTTTCTGGCGCCTACAAAATTTGTTCCTTGATCGGATCGGATTTGCCTTACAGGACCACGTCGGCTCAAGAAGCGTCTAAGAGCGTTGATAAATGAACTTGTGTCGAGGGCATTAGCTGTTTCCAGATGCACACTTCTTGAGGCCATACACGTAAAGATGACCCCATATCGTTTCACTTCGCTTCTTCTTTCCTTGATTAAGAAGGGGCCGAAGTAGTCGACGGCACAGTATGAAAAAGGCGGTTCGGGTTGCAGCCTGTCCTCCGGAAGATCGGCCATCTTTTGCTTCTGTAGCTTCCCTCTAAGCTTTCTGCATGTTACACAATGAGATATGTAATTGGACACCGCTGCTGATCCACCAACTATCCAGTAACCTTGCTGCCTTATTTCGTTGTGGGTAATTCCTCGTCCCATGTGGTTAACCTTGTGGTGAAAGTGTCTAATCAAAAGTTCTGTGATATGACTTTTCCGAGGAATTATCAACGGGTGTTTCAGCTCTGTTGACATATTGGCTCTTTTAATTCGGCCACCCACTCTAAGTAGACCACGGTCATCAACGAAAGGATCTAGTTGAAACAATGAGCTATACTGCTTGACAATCTTGTTTCGTTCTCTAGTCGTCTTCCGATCTGTCACCCCTCCCCTTTCAAATTGCCCAAGAGCTTAGAGCTCCTTTCGAAAATGCTCCGTTTGGAGTGATTTAATGACAACTTCTTTTGCTTCTTGCACTTCTTCCACCGTCCATAAGGCTCCTTGATTGATTCTTGCATCCAATTGCGTCTTTGGTTTCTCCTTGCCATTCTTCGTTAGCTTAGCTTTGAGTTTAAGGCACAGTGCGACAACTCTTGTTGCTCGCGTCCAACTTGAGAAGCGTTTAAGTCGGTCGGTCTCGAAGTAATCCGGAAAGGCACCATCTGCTTTCTTAATGCCAGTAGTTAGGGTTGTTGCTTTCTTTAGCTCTGGGTCAAGTTCGTTTGGTTGAATTGTTTCGGCAAGTTGTGGGATGAATGCCCCATCTTCCCATAGAAATCTTGGGCCTTTCAACCACCGAGACTCGTTTACCAGTTCGTTGACGGTTAGTCCTCGCGAAGCATCATCAGCCGGGTTGTTCTGGGTTTCCACATGATGCCAGGAATTCGGATGAGATCTGTCACGTATTTGCTGAATTCGATTGGCGACATAGACTTGGAATCTCTTCGCGTCATTACTCACGTAGCCAAGAACAATCTTGCTGTCCGTCCAGAAGAACTCCACGATATTCTTATGGGAAAGCTCGTTCTTCAGGAATTCACTCATTTTTGCGGACACGGTTGCCGCTGCTAGTTCCAGCCTGGGCATCGTTACTTGCTTGAGAGGCGTCACTCGTGCTTTTCCAATGACGAAGGCACAATGTGCCTTGCCATGTTCGTTGACTTGTCTGAGGTATGAGCACTGTCCATAACCACTTTCGCTGGCGTCTGAGAAGTGATGTAACTCTACTGTCTCGACCTTGCCAAAGGACTTGGGTTTGAAGCATCGAGGAATTAGAAGTTGATCCAGCTGTAAAATTTCTTTCCGCCATTTTTCCCAAGCTGGGCACAGATCATCAGGAATTGGGCTGTCCCACTCTAATCTTTCCTTGCACAATTGTTGGAGGATCTGTTTTCCCCTTAGCGTTACGGTTGCCACGTAGCCATTGGGATCATAGATTGAGCTTACAGTCGATAAAATTCCACGACGCGTGAAGGGTCGATCATGCAACTCTATACGAAACTGGAAGCAGTCGTTAGCCACACACCAGGTTATTCCCAAAGCTCGTTCAACAGGTAACGGATCGGAATCTAGATTAAGATCTTTAACTCTCTTGGCTCTTTCTTCCATAGGGATTGCTTGAAGCACTTCTTTTTCGTTGGAAGATATCTTGTGGAGTTTCAGTCCTGCCTTTGCGCACATACCTCGGGTGCTGTTGATCAGAGAAATGGCTTCTTGAACAGTGGGCAGAGACTTAAGTCCGTCATCTACATAAAAATCTTTGCGAATGAATGATGCAGCTGCTGAACCAAACTCTTCTGTTCCATCATCAGCTGCCTTCTTGAGCCCGTAGTTGGCACATCCTGGAGAACTTCCTGCGCCAAAAAGGTGAACTTTCATTCGATACTCTACTACGTCCTTGGTGGTGTCGCCATCCTCCCACCAGAGGAACCGAAGTAAATCTCTGTGTTCTTCGGTGACGTAGAATTGGTGGAACATCGACTTGATGTCAGCCATGATTGCTACCTTCTCCTGACGAAACCGACATAAGACTCCTAGCAATCCATTCGTCATGTCTGGTCCCTGCAGCAAGTGATCATTGAGGGAAACACCTTGAAATTTGGCAGAGCAGTCAAAAACTACGCGGATTTGGTCAAGCTTCCTTGGGTGGTAGACACCAGTATGTGGAACATAGTTAATTCGACCATCTTGAATGTCAAGGCGTTGCTCGGGGACCCTCTCGGCATAATTGACAACGACCTCCTCCATGAAATTCTTGTAATCTGCGAAGTACTTGGGATTCTTTCTAAACCGGGCTTGAAGCTGTTTCCATCGTTTATCGGCCAGTTGACGATTATTGGGCAGGGATATGTTTTCTGATTTCAGCGGCAATGGCATCTCATAATGACCATCAGGTCTCTTCTTGATGCCATTATCCAAGACGTTCAGGAACCGAACATCTTCTGTAGAATAGGACCTCCCGTTGGGACTCGTTTCTACAAAATCAGCTTCAAGCGCTCTCAACACCTTATTTGAATCGAAGACTTCTTTAACCTTATTTGGGAATGAAAAGTGTTGGTACGTTTCATTGGCTTGTACCTTGTTGCATACTGCATTCTGACCTTTATCTTCACTTCGAGATTTACACATACTTCCAATCACACCCCATCCCATCAAAGACCTCTGACCATATGGGTCGTCTTCGTTGCCTGCAATGACTTCTCGTGGTCTAACAATTCTCGGACAGTTGTTTCCTATCAGCAGAGATATTTCCACACTGGAATCATACGGCATGAGCTCATCAGCAACTCGTTTCAAATGTTCCCATTCACGAACAACTTCTGGTCTTGGAATCTGGGATGGAAGAGCTGGAATGATATCTCTTTGGAAAAGCATTGGAAGTTGAACAACATGTTCCTTGTTGTAATCAAGAACTTCAAGTCCTTCAATTCTGTTGCTAGTTATCAAGGAATCCTTCTCTTGTACCGTGGTCAAAAGGAGCTGGGTTGATGGTCCGCTTAAGCCTAGTCTGTCGCAAAGGCTGTTGGAGGCAAAACTAACATTGGATTGATCATCCAAGACAGCGTACTGAAGAACCTCGTCTGTAGGTTGGCCTGCAGGTCTCACCCAAACTGGCACGATCATTGAATGGTCTGTTCCACCGTCCCTCAATAATGAGCAAACGCTAGTACAATTGGTTACACCTTTCTCATTACTCTTCAGGTGAAGACAAGTTGGATGGGCACCAGAGCATGTTTTGCACCTTTTTTTGTTGTCACAATCTCTCCATATATGCTGCTTGCTTGAAGCACAACCCATGCACAGGCGGTTGTCAAAGAAAAACTGCTTTCTTTCCTTGAAAGATTTTGCTGCAAAATCCTTACAGTCATCAAGAAAGTGATCTTTCCCACAGAATAGGCAAACAGTAAGTAAAACATTATCACTATCACCACTTGGTGCATCACCATCTTCGAGGTCAGTTGGTTGTTTTCCAGTTGTGACAAAGGAGGTTGCTGCTAAATTCTTACTAAGTTGTTGATTGACGTTTCCACCTTGTGGACGATTAAACCTTGAGTTGAGTTTGCCTTTGGATAGCTCGTCTAACTCAGGAATGTTGGCCTTCTCAGCTGTCTGCTTCATGAATTCTGCAAATTTGGAAAAGGGTGGGAAGCTCGACTCACCATGGGTTGTTCTCCACTTGATAATGATATCTCTCCACTTGACTTCAACGTGATAAGGCAACTTGGCTAGGAGTTTCACATTTTCTTTGGCAAAATCTAGGACCGAAAGACTTGGTACGGTTTCCCATGCTGCTAAAAAATTTTTCCAGAAAGTCTGAGAACTCTCTCAATGCGACAGATTCTCTTGGACCAATTCTGGGCCAGTCTTCTAATTTCTTGATAAATGCTGTGCTGATGATGTTACTGTTACCATACCTGTCACGTAACATGGTCTTCGCCTTCTCGTATGCTTCCTCAGTTCCAATTAAAAGGAAGTGCTCTACTATCTTCTTGGGATCTCCTGATACATACTGATTAAGGAAGTTCAACTTCATTTGGGAATTCATTGGCTTCGAGTCAATGAGAGCACAGAAGGAGTTATTCCACATTGGGTATTCCAAAGCATTTCCACTGAAAACAGGTACATTTATCTTTGGAAGCTGACTGGCTATAGTCAGCTGAGTGTTAACCTTATTTTGCTCCATGCTGGTTAATAGTAGCTTTTCCATACACTTTTCCAATGAGGATGCTATCCTCTCCCATCCATTTTCTGGAGATGTACAACAATCTTGCTCCCGCCCAACTTCAGCGTTTGCTGCATGTACTACAGCTGTTCCAGTTGACATTATAGTTCCCTTTGTTGTACTGATTGGCACGAAAGGTTCAACCTGTGGATTTAACTGATCCTTTGTCGAAGATGTTGTTGATTCTCGGTATGATCCAGTTACTCTTGCTATACCTGTGGGTGCAATCACTATTGGGCTAGCCTGCAGAGAAGTTGTCAATGATGTGTTTTCAACTGCTGTTGTCAAGTTAGCAGTGGTAAAGACTGCAGTAGAAGTTGTATTGGGGACATGTGACATGGTGGAAATTAGGGGGTCCTCTTCCTGCTTGGTAGAACTAAAGAATTTGTTCATGTCCTCCTCTTTATTGCAAGGAAACTGGGATTCAAAGTCCTGTGCTTGAAAACCAAACTCTTCATTCTCAGTCTCAATACATGCCTTGAGCTTTGCTTGGTTTTCGGCCAACTCCCTCTCCAGCCTCAATTGCTGGAGCCTGGCTGTATTCTCTAATTCCACTAACTTTGCCTTCTGCTCACATTCCAACTTCCATATCATCAATTTTCTTTCTTCAGCAGAAAAGGCTAGCTTGGTCTTCAGTGAAGCCTCACTTTGTTGTAAGTCTACCTTAAGTTGCTGGTAGAGTATGAGCTACTGCTAGATCTGCAGCTGGCCTTGCTAGAGTCGCTACGGTTGGTTCTTCTGGATTTTACAGATGCTGAAGAAGCCACTTCCAGTCTAACCTGAAGTTGTTCTAGTTGTACAAGTTCCTGTATTTCTGAGCTAATGGTTTCTTCAAATTTTAACCATTCACCTTCAACTTGATTTAACATTATTTCCACTTTCTTAACCCTTTCGTCTTCACAGTTCAAATCTTGTATCTCACCATAAATATCTCCTAGCTCAGCCCACAAAATTTGAGCCTTGCTTAGTTCATGTTTCCACATCTGAATTTCTCTACATTCCCCTCTGAGCAATAGGGTTTGTCGTATTTGCTTGACTAATTCATTTCTTTTACTATTAAAGTTTTTTGTCTTAATATCAACATGATACATCAAACCTTTAGTTGTCAGCTTTCTCCTCCTAGACGTAGTTATATCCTCTTCTCGATCACTGGGGGGATCAACGATAGCAGCATTATGGGTTATCCCCATCAAATCATTCTTACTACACGTACCATCTTGTTCTCGTTCGTCTACAGTCTTCTCGACCGCATTACCTGCTTCTCCGGCAATTCCTGAACCTTCATTCATCCTGAGAATCCTCGGCAAACACAGACCTCGAATATTATTGTGACTGGCCTCTGGTTTCGCACTTGCTCCGCCAGAAGAGTTGCACTTTACACTGTATTAATACCCCTTCGAAATTATTCACAAATCAAATTGAAGAACACCTTTGCATTTCATGAATTCGAGATAATATTCTACAGTAAAGTTAAAATATAAAATATGTACATGAGGATAAAGATAAAAGGTATGTTAATGGGAAATCGTCAAGTTCTTACCGATTGGAGTTTTCTATTTCGAGGATTACATGGATACAGTAACGTATAAACAAACGAATTTAAAACTTGTCAGTTGTCACTACGAAAGACAACAAAAAACCAGAACCTCTCCATGAGAACAACCGCTGTCCATTAACCACTGCAGCCGACTGCAGTGACAAAATGTTTTCAATGATAAATCACTATCAGGTTACAGTATGTGATGGTTTTTTAGTTGAAAGCATGTGGTTGTCCTTTCATGTTGTATATACTACAGGGCAAGGAAAAAACTTTAGTCTGATTGCCCGGGGCAATTTAATTTTGGGTTTGGGTAAATGGAAGTATGGTAGTCCAATGGGCAAGTAAAATAAATAGCCCAGTGCTCCTAGACACATAAAATTTAGGTGGGGTGAGTGAAAATTAAACATCCCAATCCACTTGGCAACTAGATTAGAATCTTTTCCATGCCCAATATAGTTGAAGCTTTTTATGTGAAGTATTTACTCATTTATTATTATTACATGTATATAGTGTAGATATTACAAGCCAAAGTTTGCATTAGTAAACACACTTTAGTAAAGTTTTCATAGTAAAACACACTTTAGTAGTTCAAGAAATGGTGTTAATTAAATATATATAAATAGGAAAAAAAATAAATATATATATATATATGCATGGTACTTGCTTAAAGGGCTTATTAATAGTAAAATAGTAACTATTGATGAAATTACAATCAACTCCATCTCAACATTTTCACATATATATACATGTGTCAGTATGTCATCCTCCCATTATGCCTCATACCTTTCTTCCACTGCCTTATAACCAATAAAGTTTACATGCTTTTCTTCTGAGAAAGTTTTTCGAATTTTCGTGTATGCACATGCAGGAAGTGGCCTTGAATTATCGAACCCCATGAACCCAAACACCATCGAAATAAAAAGTCTGTAAGCCACTGCTCTCAAGAAAGCTTTCTCGTCACTGCCAAGTTGTCGATACCTTGTGCCACGTCTCGTTTTTAACCCATTTGCTGCAACTCTAAGAACTCGAGGGTGCAAAACAGCATCAAAATCAGGATGTTCGGTTACACAATTAACCTGTTCTACTAATGCTGACTCGCGCTGGAACTGTTTAGCAGCTTCAATCTCATTGTAGCAACGATACTCCCTTTGTCCACACAAGAAACCAGAGTCGCAATGGCCACAAGTACACCAATGAGTTTCTTTTCCCTCGTATCGGTCTTGAATTGTTGTTAACAGAATGCCATCGAGATCAACTTCATCCTCTTCTTCGTCATCGGAACTATCTGCTAATGGTTCGTGAGCATATGGCTCATACGAATTGAAGACCTTCAAACTGGCTCGACATGTCTGAATTGATACTCGACGTACTATTCGAAGACATACTTTCTGTTTCTGAGTCGTTCCATTCCATTGACATTCTTCCACAAATCCAAAGTGATATATTACAATTACACTTCTAGTTTAAAAAACTTTGCCAAATACAAACACAGTTTGGCGCATCACATGTAAATTCACACCTTCCTACGTCATAGCTCGGGCCCAGGTCTCCTGTGTGAATTGGGCTTGGACAAGTTAGAATAGTGAGTTTCGAATGCTATTTTGACTGTTATAACGAAGTTGAAATGAAAAATAAAGTGTTTCATTGAAAAGAGGGCATTTTAAAGTATTAAAAACATCGAACAATTGCAAAACCAAATTTACATTTCATATGCCCTTTAAGTGTTCTTTCAAGTAAGAAAAACTTAATTTTCGTTTCATGGGCACTTGAAGTGTGTTGAATCGACACTCACACGCGTGCTTAAATTTTAACTCTTTCTTGTCCGAATTGGTCTTTAGTATTTTATTCTGGCTAACGCCAGACGATTTTATTCACCTCTGGGGAAGCCCCCGGACAGGAATGAGTTATAAACTATCTCTTTAAAAACTATCTCTTTAACTCTTTCTTGTCCGCATTGGTCTTTAGTATTTTATTCTGGCTAACGCCAGACGATTTTATTCACCTCTGGGGAAGCCCCCGGACAGGAATGAGTTATAAACTATCTCTTTAAAAACTATCTCTTTAACTCTTTCTTGTCCGCATTGGTCTTTAGTATTTTATTCTGGCTAACGCCAGACGATTTTATTCACCTCTGGGGAAGCCCCCGGACAGGAATGAGTTATAAACTATCTCTTTAAAAACTATCTCTTTAACTCTTTCTTGTCCGCATTGGTCTTTAGTATTTTATTCTGGCTAACGCCAGACGATTTTATTCACCTCTGGGGAAGCCCCCGGACAGGAATGAGTTATAAACTATCTCTTTAAAAACTATCTCTTTAACTCTTTCTTGTCCGCATTGATCTTTAGTATTTTATTCTGGCTAACGCCAGACGATTTTATTCACCTCTGGGGAAGCCCCCGGACAGGAATGAGTTAAACTACAGTGCCGTTGAAACACTGTTTTAGAGAAATGTGTTAAGTTAACACAATCACGTGTGCTTGCGTGTGTTAAAACGACACCGTTGGGAAAACTAAAGATCATAAAACAGCACACTGTGCATGTGTTGTATTACAAGATACACTAGGAAACTTAGCGTGTTGTAAGCGTGTTTTAAAAACATTGATGTGCGTTCTAAATACACGTAAGCGTGTTGTTGGCGTGTTGTGATATGTTACACGTGTTGCGCTGTGATGTAACAACACGTACGTCGGCAGAACACTGACGTGTTGTTATAAACGAATATGCGTTACAGCACGCGTGCAACACGGCTTCAGTCCACACAAAGCGTGTTGCAAACCAGTTAAAAACACACTGGCGTGTAAAAAGTCATGCGTGTGAAAAGGGAGACATTTTTAACACTATCAGAGGAAGGGGTAGGGGCCGTAAGTAGCTCGACCAATCAAATGCGAGAACAGATTACCGCCCAAGGAAGTTTATCGAAGGAAGTTACTGCACTCGGTGACAAGAAGGCCGAGCAGTGGCGTAGGAAGATGTGAAATATTGGGGGCAGGGGGAAAATTTCGGTGGGGTAATTTTTGGGTGACAGCAAAACGTTAAAAGTTAATACTGACTTTATTGTTACCAATACTAAGGACTATATATTTTTCTTTTAAAACTAGATGTATGGTATAATTTTGCTCAATCGATCCTCTGTTAGCTCTCATGCGACTCCATCCATTTGCTCAGCTATACCCAACGCAAATTGACTAATAAATAGCGAGCCTCGTAGTGTTGTACCCAGTCTCCTCGCCTCTAAAATCAACAATGCCGCAGCAGCTATATACATATGAAATAGACTGAAACATTAACTACTTTCTGCCTCAAACACTTAATAGTTCTAGAAACACGTAATAGTGATGTTGAAGGAATGAAAACCACTGTTGGCAGACTAAACAGTTGAGTTTTTGAAGGGTGGGGAGATATTCCGGTCCACCCCGACGTCGTCGACTCTGGCTTAAAAACTGTACTAGAGTAAATCCTAACGAAGATGACGAAGATTAATGACATTAAACAGTATATTGCTGCTATTTTACTCATCCACTTATAAGAAACTAGAATGACAATATGACATTATAACAGAAAGACCAAACTATGTATGATAGACTTGATAGTCAATAAAGTTTGCTTTTTTGCGCTTTTCTCTGACATAACGGTCCGATTTGGCTCCTTTTTGACTTCTTTTCAACAAAAAGTAGTTTGGCCTCCTTTGGTAGATTTTGGCGACTTTTCAAACGGAATTTGGCTCTGAGCATGCGCTGGAGCCTCTGGACACAACCATTGAACTCTAAATAAACTGGAACGATAACTCGCTTGCACGTTTTGAAACCAACATGGGGGCCGCCATGCACGTCAACCCCAGTCCCTTTTACTGTATAACCGAAAGAAAATGAAGCTGAATTTTGGTGAACTGGGTTGCAAAAACCGCTTGAATTTAAAGAAAAACTAAACTTGTTAACTACTTTTAGGCTTAAATCAAATTCCAATATACCGTAAAGTAGGTGAACACTGACATGACGAGTAAAAACAAGGAAAACAGTAAAAAGATAAGCTCTCAAATGAAAGTGAACAATACGCATTCAAAATTGCCATTGGTTTGGACAAATATAAAGAAAATACATATGAAACCCAGGAGGTCCGTATAGAGAAATATTTTCCGAGGTCTCAAAAATTGCCCGAGGCCGGAGGCCGAGGGTCGTTTTTGAGACGGAGGGAAATATTTCTCGATACGGACCGACCAAAACGGTGAATAACATGTTTATTTTTTTATTACTAATCGTACGATTTATAATTTACATAATTAGGTAAATTAACATAATTAAATTGCGTAATCGAGATGACATTCACGTGATATACAAAAGTCCAAAGTTTATCGTTCGACAGTAAACAACTGCCAACATGCAGTCTGACTGGGAAGCTTGGAACGTCTTTTGTGATTAAAAAACAGTCAAAACTTGAAGATCTAGTTACGAAGGGAAGTCAGAATGCAGTCCTAGTATTTTTAAAGTTTAGTTGATGAAGATTCTTCGTCCTTCTTCGTCGCTTGCTCGTTTTCAGTGGCTGTTCGCTTGGAAAATCGCTTTCAATACTCGGCTGACTCCGTGGAAATTGAAAGTGGATCGTTCGAGTTTGAAGACGAAAATGCTTGTAAGAAGCCATTTGAAACTTTTTTCAAAGACATGACACGACGAGGTTGGCATGTGGAAAATATTTGACTAAAGGGTAAAGACTTGTAGCGGTTTTGTTGAGTATAGTTGGACAACGGAAGAATGACCGTTTAGTATCAAAAGGTTTCAGCTTTTCTGTCCTCTCGTGGTGGGTTTTTTTCCCCGAGCCGGGCGGAGGGCCGAAGGCCCTTATTTTAATCAGGGTTAGGTGGGTGGGTGGGTGAGTGTAGGTTTCAAAAAGCATTTAATAAAAGCGGGTGAGGGGTTGTTGCATTCATGTATTTCTAGTAAATATATACTTCTATATAGTTTCATTTAGTGTTTCAAAATACTGTGTTCACAAGTTTATGTATGTTTTGCCTATTGTTTTAAACTGTTTTCATACGTCGTTGACGGCAATAATACTTTAAAACTTTATAAATGTCGCTCGCTGACATTTTGCTTTTTCACAGCATTCTCGCTTTCTTTTAAAATTCGCTGTTTGCACACGACGTTGTCAAAGCCATTTGGATAATAAAACTCATTTGCATCGCCGTAGCTCTCTGTTGAATATATTTTTTCTGTGACAAGCGAAATAGTTACGAAAGTCGATCAATTTTACGGCCTATAAAACACATTAAAAAAATTATCTCGAGCGGTCCGTACGGGCTCATACGGACCGCTCGTTAACCAATCAGAAAGCAGGATTTGGTAGGATACGGACCGAAAAAAAATAAGTAATCTTTTACCTTCCGACGCAAGAGACGTTAGAAACGTCTGTTTCAATATAGAACTGTTTCAATATAGCACTCGCATGCACTGCATCTGTTGCATAGCTCTTTATATCTGATCGGATTTCTTGGTGCATGGCTGCCAAAAAAATTCGGAGACTGTGACCGCACTCAGGGCCGGCGCGACCGGGGGGATAGGGGGGGGGGGTATTTACCCCCCAATAATTTGGCGAAGAAGTGCCCTTTTTTAGCCAAGCCTTGGATATTAAACAAAACGCGTGCGCGCAGAGCATGCATGCCTTTCTCAACTGGATTGTTATGAACAAAATGTAGCCAAACACATAATCAGATCGGATCAGACTTTTCTCGCGAGAGTCTATGTACCATCTAGAAATCCTGCGCACCTATTGCGATGGGGAAGGTCAAGCCAACATGCATGACGTGTTTACATATTGCCGTAGCCTTACACCTGCAAAGAAAGGTTTGATGGGCGAGGTTATAAAACTGATCAAACTACTAATGACCATACCGGCAACGAATGCTTCGAGCGAAAGGGCGTTCAGCACACTGAGGTATATAAAGAATTATCTCCGCACGACAATGTTCCAGGAACGTCTTAACAACCTAATGGTGTGTGGTATGTTTACAAAAACAGACTGGACCTTTTGGATCTTACCTCCATTGCTCAGGATTTTGTGAATGGTCGTGAAGGCAGAATGTCCTTGTTTGGTTCTTTTAACTATCTATCGAATTTGTGTTTTTTATGCGAACAAACTCCAGCTAGCCGAAATGATGTTGTTTTCCTTTACTGTAATTTATAGTGAGTGACTGTATTATATTTCAGGGATATAGGTAGTTAATGTTTTCTTTGCAACATATTGAATCTCATAATTTTCATTTTGTCATATTACTTTATATATTATTGCATGTGGGAATCTGTAAAAACTTCTAAATAACAATTTACTAGAATAAACGTACTAGCTGTTTTGCTTTTTTTGTTTCGATATACACCAAAAGTTAAAAACCCTGATCAAATGGCCTCTTCTTGAAACTGGTTTTACGCGGAGTAATTGCGCAATCCACTTAATGTGCCCTTCGGAAATCGTACTGACCGCACTTTAAACGCAACATAAACGTAATACCGTAGTAGCCTACTGTACCGATAATATCGAAAATTTCGGTATTATCGGTGTATCGATATTTGAAAATTGAACTATCGAGTAATCGGTGTTTCAAAAACCCGATAATAATCGATATACCGCATCAGCCTATTTCAGAGTCCCTAGAAATGCAAAATTTTCCGGGAGGGCATACCCAAACGTATTTACAAGGACAAAACATAACCCTTAACCTTAGTGGCGTGATAGGGTTACCCTAGCGTCCTTGTAAACATGACAAACAAAAAACAACAAGAAATGTACGAGAGCTAGGGTAACCCGGGTGCTAGGGTAACACAAAGGGAAACCCTACCTCCTTGTAAACAGACCCTAAGCTTGTTTGACCTGTCATGGCGCACGCTGATTGGTTGATTACGGACTGCAAAGTTTTGGCGATAAAATTTCCGAGTTGATTTAAATGAAAACAACAAAGGTTTAGGTATGTTTTTTGTTGGAAAGTTTGGATAATATTACGTCCCGAGACATTAAGCCCTAATCAAACGAGAACGCAAGTCATCGCAAGTTGGCAGTCACGCTATCTCAGCCAGCCGCTCTGAATAATTTCCCGAAAATATTATGTACCGTGACAAAGTTAAAACTTGTTGAAAACACTCATGAAACCTTTATTTTGTTAATTTGGGTGTTCAAACGACCGACACAGAAATTCGTGACTGCCAACTTGCGATGACTTGCGTTCTCGTTTGATTAGGTCTTTAGTCTTGCTTTTTTCTAAAAGATGTTTATCTTTAAGCGTGGAAAATTAACGTTTAAGGTGCATATAACCCCAATTTTTTTATCATCTAAATACGTTCTACCTTTAGCAAAGAGTTGGACAACAAAATATTTTTTAGATTGGAGCAAGCTTTGCTTTAATTTCAAAATGGTAAAGAGGTGACGCCAAAGTAGTCATCATTATCTATACAATATTTATTTGCAGGAGTGACATGATCCAATTCTTCCATTATATAATGGTGTGTTTGAACAACATGTTCTATATTGTATGAGTTCTTCCACAAAAATTCTCAAGTAGTTTATTATCTTGGCAAAAAGAGAAAGAAAGCCAAATGCAAAACTGTGGGGACTCCGTCTATCTCATGGACGGGAGCTCTGATTGGCTGACTAATTGAAGTAAGGATTTTGATTGGTTCATTCAGATAAACATCTTTCCCAAAGTGCACACCGTGACAAGGTCATCGCCATTTCTCTAATCTATTTATCGCATACGTTTGTGACCAATTTATTCATTTAATCGTTTATTATGTCGCAAAATCAAACCATAGAAGGATTTTTCGAAACTGCTTTGTTAAATTCATTGACGCATTTCGGCTACGAGTCTTTGAAACCAGAACAAAGTAAACGACGTGCATTTGTAGGATACCAAGATATTTAGATTATAAAACGTGTCAACACGCGGGTCACTGTTCACGTGTAGCGTGCGTGACATAGTGACGTAAACATTATACGGAAAAGTACTGACAGCGGTGTCGCTAGGCAACGAAAAAAGAAGCGAGGCTGAAGTCGAAGGATATCTAAAAATAAAGACTTTGTTCGTTATGTGTGTTGGCTTTATTGTTCTTTTAAACAATAACATACCGTGAGGGTAACAAAATTGGAGGTCCCACCGAGATATTAAAGTGACGGAAGCCGTGAACGTAACGAAAAAGGTACTGTGAACGTGTTGTTATAATTTTGTCGTAAAAGGTTTTGTCAGAATGGCAGACGAAACACTACAGTTGGAAATACAAGTGTCACTATGCCAAGCAACCGAAATGAAAATCAAGGAGATTGCCGAGGATTTAAAACTGGAAATTGGTGAAAAAAGAAAGACCACTGTTGTAAACATGATTTGTCAACGTATCGAAGAAGATTTGAAAGATATCGACGGAGAAGAACGAATATCTTACCTGAAAGGAATTTGTTCTCGCCATTTTAAAGATCACAAAGTCAAAGAAACAAATGAGAGTCAACCGCCGCCCGTGAGTGATGACAAAGAGCAAACGGAGTAAACCACACTGAAAACCATGCTCGAAACTACGAGTGTACTTCGTCGCCAATTCAAGATCGTCGGACAGATCGGTAACCCAGACGAAAAGGACAAACTGAGTTTTACGTCACTCACAAGACAGATGGGCACAGGTTTAGAACAAGGTTACAAAGAACAAGAAATAGTGGACGGAGTTATTCGTGCAATTGGCGCTGGAATGGTTCTTCGAAGTTATTTGGAAACGTACAAGGACTTATCACTTGACCGTTTGAAGAAGATCCTCCATAATCACTACGGTGTAAAGAATTCGACGGAGCTCTACCAAAGCCTTGCATATGTCAAGGACCAAAAGAAACACCTCAGGAGTTTTTGATGCGTGCCCTCGAGCTACGACAAAAGATCCTCTTCTCAAGCGATCACAATGTAGAAACAGGGCTCCAAGATGAGAATGTAAGGGTCAAACTAAGAAGTTATTTAAAAGAGCCAAAAGTGTCTGATGAAGAGCTCATTAAACAAGTAAACACCGCCGTATCAGCAGAGAATGAACGGGCAAGAAAGCTCAGAAGTCAAAATCGTAACAAATCGGCACAGGTCGACCAAGTAGGCAAAGAAAGAGGAGTGGCACAGCAAGAATCTGCGACGGAGAAAAAAGAGAATCAATCTAAAGACGAATTATTAGTCACCCTACAAGCAATCAAGTCAGAGGTGGCACAACTGAAAAACAAGTGGAGAGTTAGCAACCAAGACACCGAGCAGACCCATAGCCAAGTTGAAGAGGCTCCTACACAGGAGCAACCTGATAACAGAAGAAATCGAGATAGGAAAAGTCCACCACGGTGTTCCTCGTGTCAAGAAAACAAGAAAGATAGATGTTCTCATTGCTTTCATTGTGGTAGTGACAACCATTATGCCATAGGATGTCGACAACATCGAGAAAACAGAGCTTTAAACTACAACAGGCTGCTTCCCAGGGGCCGGAAGTAGCCAAGACAACTCCGTGGTCCCAGTATTGTAGTTGTTGTGGCAGCGAAGGTGGAAACTTAACAATTCATCGTTGTTCCCAGTGCAAAATAGTTTTCTATTGTTCAAAACATTGCCAAAAACGTCATTGGGAAACGCACAAAAGTTTCTGTCAAACCATCAAAGATATGACCCCAAAGAACAACATCAAGGAGTCAAACTCATTTGTCAGTCATCTCACTCCGAAAGAACACGCAAAGATTGCAAGGTTAGTAGGACGACGATGTACTGTGAAATGTGTTCTAAATGACATTGAGACAAGTGTTCTCTGGAACACAGGGTCCCAAGTATCCATTTTATCAAGAGAAAGATTGAAGAGACAATTTCCTGAGAAAACATTGAAGAACATTTCAGAGCTCATTGATGGTGAACTTAATCTTACAGCAGCTAATGGCACAAAGATCCCATACATTGGCTGGACGGAGATAGAAGTGAGACTGAACAATTCAGCCAAAGATGACCCCGTTATCGTGGTACCCTTTTTGATTACGGATGACTGTATGGAGTATCTCATCCTTGGATACAACGTTATTGAAGAATTGTTAAAGCCTGGAGAGGCACACAAATTATCCACTACACATCTTTCAGCAGTGAAGGCCAGTTTTCAAAACATTAGTGAGGACGCTTTATTTGAACTTATCAGATTGATCCATGCTAACAACTCTGAGAAATTGTGCACAGTCAAATCTCCAAAGAAAGATACCATCATTCCTGCAAATCGAACAATCAAAATACATTGTAGAGCCACCACAGGTCCTGTTGAAGAAACTACACCAGTTCTCTTTGAACCCGATGAAATGGAATCGTGGCCAGATGGCTTAACAGTGCATGAGACTCTCACGACAGTTAAGCAAGGCTCAAGGTCCCAGATAAAGATTGATGTCACCAATACAACTCAACATGACATCGCACTACGAAACCGTACTGTTCTAGGCAGACTTCAGCTTGTCAAGTCAGTTACACCAGTGGATGTGAAACTAAAACAAGAGCTAACCGAAGAAACACGAAAGGAAATACCAGCGAAAAACCTCCAAGTGACAGTTGACCAAGAGAGAACTCCTGAACAGGTTGAGAGAACAGATAAAGAGTGGTTCTTACCAGATATTGACCTTAGCGGGTTATCAGAGGAACAACGCCAAATTGCATCCAAGATGTTAAGAGAGGAATGCCATTCGTTTGCAAGAACTGATGACGATGTTGGCTGCATTGAAGAATTAGAACTTGGAATTAACTTGACAACCAGTGAGCCAGTGCAAAAGAATTATATCTCAGTACCAAGACCCTTGTATCCTGAGGTAAAACAGTACATAGAAGACTTGTTAAATAAGGGATTTATTAGAGAATCAAGATCGGCCTATTCTTCTCCCGTTGTTTGTGTTCGCAAGAAGGATGGGACATTGAGACTTTGTGTTGATTACAGAGAACTTAATCGTAAAACGATTCCTGATCTCCACCCCATCCCTAGGATCCAAGAAACACTGGACAGTCTGGGCGGCAATGCGTGGTTTAGTGTACTCGATCAGGGGAAGGCTTATCACCAGGGGTTTGTAAAATCATCGAACCAACCGCTTACAGCTTTCGTTACGCCCTGGGGTCTTTATGAATGCGTAAGGATACCGTTTGGCCTTATGAACGCACCTGCAAGCTTTCAGAGGTTCATGGAACATTGTTTAGGAGAACTGCGTGACGTGATTGCCATTCCATACTTAGATGATGTTATCGTTTTTAGTCAGACCTTCCAAGAACACGTAGAACATATTCGAACAGTGCTACGTCGCCTTCGGGAAAACGGGGTGAAATTGAAGCAAAAGAAATGCAAGTTGTTCAAGCGCGAAGTGTCATTTCTGGGAAGAGTGGTTTCCAAGGAAGGCTACAGGATGCACCCCGAAAATATCAAGGCGGTAACGAATTTAACAAAGACCACCCCAAGAACGATCGGAGACGTCCGAAAACTACTCGGGTTGCTGAGTTATTACCGTCGATATGTACCGAATTTCGCACAGAAAGCAAAACCATTATACGACCTACTATCACGAATGGAACCCACAGATAAAAGCCAAAACCAACAGGGAAGAACTAAGTGCACCAAGAAGAACGGACACCTACCATCCTCTTCGAAGATAGAATGGACTGACAAGCATCGCGACATATTGGAAAACCTAATTCAACACCTCGTGACTCCTCCAGTGATGGCTTATCCCGATTATAAGAAACCATACATAGTCCACACCGACGCATCAAAGGACGGACTCGGCGCAGTATTATACCAGAAGCAAGGAGAACAGACGAGAGTCATTGCATATGCCTCGCGAACACTGACGACCACAGAAAAGAACTATCATCTTCATGCCGGAAAGTTAGAATTCCTCGCGCTCAAGTGGGCCGTCACAGATCAATTTCGCGATTATCTATACTACGCTCCAGAGTTTACAGTACTCACCAATAATAACCCATTGACTTATGTGTTAACGATTGCTCGACTCAACGCTACCGGTCTTCGTTGGATTGGAGAACTATCGGACTTCAATTTCACAATTCGATATCGTCCAGGAAAACTCAACGGAGATGCTGACGCCTTATCTCGAATGCCAATGAACGTTAATGAGTACATCACAGAATGCAGCGAAGAAGTCAGCCGAGACGTCTACCAAACTACTGCTTCGGCCGTTAACGTACAAGCCCTGAACGAAATTCCACGGACCTTGTTTGACCCTCCTGATGTCCTCGACGCAGAAGCAGCGACCCACCTAGTGACTGTCGATTTAAAGACCGCGCAAAACGACGATCCAACGATCAGCCGTGTGATTGCACTAAAACTAGGTAACACGTTCCTATCTCCTCTTCAAAGGAAACAAGAAGACATCAAAGTACAACAACTTTTGCGCGAATGGAGCAAACTTCAGTTGGGGACATGGTGTGCTTTATCGGTCATCGTCACTCGCTCGTCAAGTAGTTTTACCAGCCCGGTTACGACAACAGGTATATCGAGAGCTCCACGAAGATATGGGTCATCTTGGTTCAGAACGGGTCATCGATCTCGTCCGCGAACGATTTCTTTGGCCCCATATGAAGCAAGACATCGTTCATTATGTCACCAAAGTTTGCCATTGCCTCAAAAGCAAACAGCCTTCGAAACAACCTCGAGAACCTCTGTGTCCTATTACCACAACAGCGCCGTTCCAGTTGATTTCGATTGACTAACTTCATCTTGAAACAAGCGTAGGAGGGTATCAGTACATCCTCGTGGTCATGGACCACTTCACAAGATACGCACAGGCCTATGCAACTCGGGACAAATCAGCGAAGACAGCTGCGGACAAGATCTACAATGATTTCATTCTGCGATTTGGATTTCCCGAGACCTTACACCACGATCAAGGCGGCGAGTTTGAGAACAAACTATTCTACACTTTGGAAAAACTAAGCGGAATAAAACATTCCAGAACGACCCCGTATCATCCGGAAGGTAACGGCCAAGTCGAGAGATTTAACCGAACACTGTTATCGATGCTCCGGTCCTTGCCAGAAAAGAACAAGTCCCGCTGGCGCGACCACCTTCAGAAAGTTGTGCACGCATATAATTGCACGAGACACGATGCTACTGGATATTCGCCATTCCTTCTGCTCTTTGGAAGACCACCGCGATTACCAATAGATCTGATGTATGGCTTAAAACCTCCACCTGGTTACAGTACATATCCCGAATATGCCAAGACCTGGAGACGCGCAATGTCTGGAGCTTATGAAATTGCATCTGCGAGAGCAGGAAACCAAGCAGCAAAAGGCAAAGTCCAATATGACAAGAAAGCAAAGAGTATCGTCCTTCAGCCTGGTGATCGCGTTCTCGTTCGGGACCTGAAAGAAAGAGGAGGTCCTGGAAAATTGCGCTCCTATTGGGAGGAGAAAGTCTACCGAGTAGTACGACAGAAGGGAGAGAACATTCCCGTATATGACATGGCGAGAAATAATGGTCACGCATGCGCGTAATGCATGCCCACTTACAAAAATTTTGACTAGTAAAGTTCTGCAAGATTAATAGGACTTACATAGGGGATGAGTGAAACAATCGTCGTAGCAGTGTCAATTTTTAAATTATTTCAAATGTTTCAATCTGAATCGTATAGTGCAACACATCTGCGATATAAATACCATGAGCGATATGCCACAGATATTAAATCCGTTGCGGTTTTTGATATACTATTTTGAGCACAAGTCTAACATAAGTCAATATGGCGAATACGCAAATTGTACCAACCTTGCTGCTCACGTTATCGAAAATCAAACAGAGGTATACTATTTCCGTACAAGTTTCGATCTGATTCGGCTACTATAAAGATCCGTCTTTTCGATGATATTCTTCATTTCTAGCCTGTATTTGTCGTTGTTGCGGTTTTCAATCTCAAAGCTTCAGTATTTTCTGATCATCGAATGAAGATTTCATCCAACATTGCATAAATTAGTTGTTCTCTTTTCTTCTGAACCGCGGAACTGTGACGACCGCACGACATAGGTACTAGTTTAATAGGGCTTTAGCTCCGCCTCTCTATGTCCACCATTTCTCGCCATGGAAGTCGTTCCTGAGAGCGGCGAGGGGAAAGCCAGAATACTCCATCGAAACATGTTGTTTTCGTGCACCTTTCTTCCAGTGGAAAAACCAGTCCTGAAATCAGTTCAGTCCAAAAGAAAGAGGAAGACTAGTGGAAGTGTATCTAAACCAGATACGCCAAATGCTCCAGTAGATAGTGAAGACGAGAATGAAATCCCTTCATTCGTTCCTGACCAGATAATAGACAACACATCTACAGAAGCATGTCATCAAAGGCCAGACGAACTTCAGTCGCAGGAAATGTTGACAACAGAACCAGACCAAACACAAGTGGAAGTCGAGGACCATGGTACAACGAGTGGTGCGACAGAATCGGAATCCTCCCATGAAATATCATCTGGTACATCTGACCAAACACACACGCAAGCAGAGGAAGATGCAAACACAGAAAAGGATTCACACCGAGTTTGACGACAACCGACCAGACTGACATACGACAACCTTGGTCAACCCTGCGGGGTGTTCAGCAAGAGTCAGTGCGCTTTACACACATGGACAACCACCGCCAATCCCGTTGTTCCACGTGTACTGGATATGGCTCGGATTTGGACCAATGATTCCATATTGGAATTCTTATTGGTAACTTCTTTTTTCCTTTTTTTTTTTAACAAAAAGTTACCAATAAGGATTCCAATATGGAATCATTGGTCCAAATCCGAGCCATATCCAGTAAACTTGGAACAACGGGATTGGCGGTGGTTGTCCATGTGTGTAGAGCGCACTGACTCTTGCTGAACACCCCGCAGGTTGACCAAGGTTGTCGTATGTCAGTCTGGTCGGTTGTCGTCGAACTCGGTGTGAATCCTTTTCTGTGTTTGCATCTTCCTCTGCTTGCGTGTGTGTTTGGTCAGATGTACCAGATGATATTTCATGGGAGGATTCCGATTCTGTCGCACCACTCGTTGTACCATGGTCCTCTACTTCCACTTGTGTTTGGTCTGGTTCTGTTGTCAACATTTCCTGCGACTGAAGTTCGTCTGGCCTTTGATGACATGCTTCTGTAGATGTGTTGTCTATTATCTGGTCAGGAACGAATGAAGGGATTTCATTCTCGTCTTCACTATCTACTGGAGCATTGGGCGTATCTGGTTTAGATACACTCCCACTAGTCTTCCTCTTTCTTTTGGACGGAACTGATTTCAGGACTGTTTTTTCCACTGGAGGAAAGGTGCACGAAAACAACATGTTTCGATGGAGTATTCTGGCTTTCCCCTCGCCGCTCTCAGGAACGACTTCATATACGGGAATGTTCTCTCCCTTCTGTCGTACTACTCGGTAGACTTTCTCTTCCCAATAGTAGCGCAATTTTCCAGGACCTCCTCTTTCTTTCAGGTTCCGAACGAGAACGCGATCACCAGGCTGAAGGACGATACTCTGTGCTTTCTTGTCATATTGGACCTTGCCTTTTGCTGCTTGGTTTCCTGCTCTCGCAGATGCAATTTCATAAGCTCCAGACATTGCGCGTCTCCAGGTCTTGGCATATTCGGGATATGTACTGTAACCAGGTAGAGGTTTTAAGCCATACATCAGATCTATTGGTAATCGCGGTGGTCTTCCAAAGAGCAGAAGGAATGGAGAATATCCAGTAGCATCGTGTCTCGTGCAATTATATGCGTGCACAACTTTCTGAAGGTGGTCGCGCCAGCGGGACTTGTTCTTTTCTGGCAAGGACCGGAGCATCGATAACAGTGTTCGGTTAAATCTCTCGACTTGGCCGTTACCTTCCGGATGATACGGGGTCGTTCTGGAATGTTTTATTCCGCTTAGTTTTTCCAAAGTGTAGAATAGTTTGTTCTCAAACTCGCCGCCTTGATCGTGGTGTAAGGTCTCGGGAAATCCAAATCGCAGAATGAAATCATTGTAGATCTTGTCCGCAGCTGTCTTCGCTGACTTGTCCCGAGTTGCATAGGCCTGTGCGTATCTTGTGAAGTGGTCCATGACCACGAGGATGTACTGACACCCTAAACATTATACGGAAAAGTACTGACAGCGGTGTCGCTAGGCAACGAAAAAAGAAGCGAGGCTGAAGTCGAAGGATATCTAAAAATAAAGAGTTTGTTCGTTATGTGTGTTGGCTTTATTGTTCTTTTAAACAATAACATACCGTGAGGGTAACACATTCGAAAGCTCGCTGTTGCCTGTTGTCTGTTGACAGCCAAGACGTCTTTGCTGTTTTGCCCACTGGTTTTGGTAAAAGTCTGATATATCAGATATTGCCATTTGTGTTCTGTGAACTTTATCGACTTCAACATGGCACGGTGAGGAATTTTGTTGGAGCAGGTGGAGACCAGGGTCCTTCGTTCGATGACCAGTGACGATGGCTACTGAAGGCGAAGCCGATGCGAAAGACCAAGTTGTTTATGGCAGTGCTGAACAATGGTTGTCAGAAAAGTGGACCCGTAAGTTACAAAACGGGAATCTCAGAGCAGTTTATAGTCTTAGTTGTGGATGACTGAGTTTATATAGGGTTGAGACGTGTTAATAATTATGTATCAATATATTAAATGGTCTACCTGCATTCTAAAATTTAAATTCTAATGCTACAAAATTATATATTTTATTAATTTAGTCGAAACTATATCAAGGCGGCTATCAAACCTGGAACTTTCAATCAATATATATGTATACTCTCAAATTTGTCAAATTTCTCGGTTTCTAATCTGAGTTTCCAATTCTTCGACTTCTTCTCTAGATCGGGTCTAGACATACCATTTATTGCAAGTCTACCTAGACTAGTCTGGACTAAAACCAGACGCGGGGAAAGACTATATATTTCTGTGGGATCAAATCAAAACATACGCTTTGTTCTTTTGACAACACATATCATATCTCGTTAATGTTTAAAAATAACAAAGTGGGCGGAAGCAGTGTTTCCACAATACAATATCCAAATTTTCTGCTCCGGTCTTAAAATTTCCTTAAATTTCCTGTAAATGAGATGTTATTTCCTTGAAATTTCCTAATTAATAGAAGGCAATTTTTTACGGTATTGCCGTGTTTAGGCTAACTCCGTTGGCTTGAAGTTATTACACACAGACAGCCAGAATTGCGTCCTGGGAAGGTATTACTGCTAGGCTCAGGCCCCGGGATCGCGTATAGCCATATCGTATCACATTTCTTCAAATTTTCTGATTTTTGTATCTGGGCAGCAGATATATTGCTATCATGTTGTGTGTGTGCGTGTGTGTGTATGTATGTATGTGGGTTAGCTTTTTTGGGTAACCACTGACCTGTAGTGTGTGCTGTGCTTGTAACAATATTTCGTCCGCCATATCACGAAGTCCTTCGAAGCGACAAAGTTTTGGATTAAAATACTACGATTTTCAGGGTTCTATGCTATACAATTTTTTCAAATTCACATATCTTGTACATAATTTAACGTTCTATCTAGCTGTACGAATTTCGTGAATGGTACAAACCTACAGACGATTCGGGAATACGTTAAAATGATTGCGTCTGACCGTACGCCAAGTGATAGCATAATAATGCAATTTGATATTTGCGCACATCTCAGTTCAAATAGATTTTTCTCCGTTGCTATTCTATACGATTTGTTCTAATTCACATACGTTGTACAGAATTTTACGCTCTATCTAACCGTGCAAGTTTCCCAAATGGCACAAATCTACAAACGATTCAGGGATTTACTTTAAATATGACGTGGTTTGACCGTATGTCAAGTAAATAGCGTAATAATGCAATTTGATATTTGATATTTGCGCTCACGTCAGTTCAAATAGCCTTTTCTCCGTTGCTATTCTATACCATGTTTTCTAATTCACATATGTTGTACAGAATTTAACGCTCTATATAACTGTTGAAGTTTCGTGAATGGCACAAACCTACAGACGATTCAGGGGTATACTTTAAAAACGCGGTATCCGCGGGCGGCTCAACTGCAATGAAGATATATCCCAATACGGCTGTTAGCCGTTAAATTCTATATTTCCGACAAAGTTTTTGACTAAAACACTATGATTTTTCAGGGTTCTATTCTATACGATTTTTTCTAATTCACATGTGTTGTAGAGTATTTAACGCTCTATCTAACTGTAGAAGACAGTTTCGTGAATGGCACAAACCTACAGACGATTCAGGGATACTTTAAATATGATTGCGTTTGACCCGATAATTCACATTTGATATTTGGCGCTCATCTCAGTTCAAATAGATTTTTCTCCGTTGTTATTCTACGATTTTTTTTAATTCACATTTGTTGTCCAGAATTAACGCTCTATCTAACGGTATAAGTTTCCAAAATGGCACAAACCTACAGGCGATTCAGGGGTATACTTTAGACCCGCGGTGTCCGGCTCAACAGCTGTATTGGGATATATCTTCAGTTAGCCATTAAATTCTATATTTCCGACAAAGCTTTGCACTAAAACATTTCGCAGATAGGGGATATTGCTGATAAAACTGGTAAGTATTTTTAACGTGACTTATAGTAAACTTTTGACTGCGATCTACCACAGTTTTTTGTGAGTCATGATAAATTATTTTGGTCAGAGAATTGAACGTGTACTTTCTCTGATCTTTAATTATCTTATAAGATCTCGATAAAATCTTATAAGATCTACGCGTAAAAATCTTATAAGATTTTTCTTAAGATCTTAGAAGATTTTCCAAGATCGCACAAGATCTTACAAGATCTTGACAAGTGATTCTCACAGTGGTGGGTATGGCTCAGATACATGTACGCATAGCGGACCTTTTGTTATTTTTCCAGATCAGGGACTCTAGGCACTCCCCCACGGCGGCATAAAAGAAGGGATAAAAAAGCGAGCGCTTATTAAAGATGCTTAAAAATTTTAGGGGGGTTCGGGGGCATGCTCCCCCGTGAAATTTTGAAATCTAGAGTCTCTGAAATGCCATTTCCTGCATTTTGGGGGGAAGAATTTACAGAATTCTGAAAGCCAGAAAACTCTCAAAAAACCATGCTGACCATGCTTAGTTTGTTTGTTTGTTTGTTTGTTTGTTTGTTTGTTTGTTTGTTTGTTTGTTTGTTTGTTTGTTTGTTTGTTTGTTTGTTTGTTTGTTTGTTTGTTTGTTTGTTTGTTTGTTTGTTTGTTTGTTTGTTTGTTTGTTTGTTTGTATGTATGTTTACATTAATAGACTAATATTTCTATATTAGAAACACAAGAACAAAAGGTCAACACAACAAATTGTCAACAGTAACAAATTCTAACAATCCGAAATTCTGCTGATGCAACTCGTAGGGCTGAAATTCGGGGTATGGCTGCGGCCCTGAAAATTTTGAACTTTAGGTCCTCCGAATTGGCTAAAAATGCATCGTTAGAGCCGAATCATACTAACAACTGGAGAAACATACAAGCTGAGATTTATGACTTGCATCATATCTTTCACCTTTTTTCCACCCCCAGCCCCTCCCCTCCGCTTCCGCGGTCCCTGCAGATACGCTTAGCGCCTATCTTTTATTTGCTTAACCAATTCAAAAACAATAAAGTACAAGTTAAACATTCAAAAATCTTAAAATAAATCTTAAATGGTAGTCCCGCTGGGCCGTCTTACACGTTCGCGGCGTACGCATGAATTTACACGTCACGTGTTGTGATGCTCATTGGCATGGTAACAGTATAATAATATTCATTTCTCACTGAATATTCCAAGTTGGTTAACTTGGGGCCTGGGCATAAAAGCAAAACTCCAAAATACTGCAACAAATTATTAACAAAAGTACTTTTTATATTTTTTTTAACTTTTGCTGAAATTTCCTGAATTTCCTTGGATTTCCTTCAATTTTCCTGCATCCTGAAAAATTCCTTTTTACAATGAAATTTCCTGCAATCAGGAAATTTCCTGCAAAGTGGAAACTGGGCGAAAGACGGTTTTAATGCCTTCTCGCTCGCCCGCACCTCTGCCCGCCTGCCGGGTTTAGCGGAAGGCGGGAACAAATAAAGGCCTGACATTCAGGTTACTGTCGGCCTGTATTAATGACGTAAGGTAGTCTCGGTTCCAGCCGTTCCTCTCCCCCCCCTCTCCCCCTTCCCCCCCCCCCCCCAGAGGAGAGGGCGCTCCGAAACCTCACCGGCTGGAAACCGAGCCTGGGTTTAAGGTGGATTTCCATTCAACTTTTTTTGTCGAGCGAGCGACTTTTTGCGATCGCTTTCTTTGTCTCATGAGCACTCGGGTGGAACGGATCCAGTCGAGAGCCCATAATTCAAAAGAAAGCGATCGCAAATCGTCGATCGCGCGACAAAAAGCACTGAATGGAAATCCACCTTTACACGCAAGATATTCGTTCTACGCATGCGCAGCTAAAACAGGTCAGCCTGGATTAGGTCCCCGTCGACAGCCGCAATTTCCGATCGTGGTAGCAGGGGCCGTGGAGGCGGGGGGACTTTTTAGCCCAGGGAAAAAAATAAAAGCTTTGAAAAATTGAAACTGTCATGTCCACTGCATGTTAGGTAATGGTTTGCATGTATAAACTCAATTCCTAAGAAAATGCACATCTTAATTTGGGCTAGTCTGTCAACACATATCATCTGCGAAGCGTGCAGGTTTAAAAATTATTAGAAACAGCTAAACACTTCATGATTTGATGATTTTGATCAATGATAAAAATATCTTTACAATCCTCCCCCAAAATGCTGTACGTATGTTGTCAACATAAAAAAAAATAGGTACGCAATGCGTACATGCGGATACTGGTATCTATTTGACCTACAGATAATGATTGAACAACGTAAATTGTTCACTAAAACATACTGAAAATGCTTGATAACCTTGCGACATATCAGCATATGCTCTCACGTGTCATCTAGAATCGACAATAATTATTAATTTTTAAATGCCCTTAATAAACTTAAACTCCAACCCAATCCCTAACCGAAGCCAGGCCCCAACCTTAATCTTAACTCTAATTTTAAAATGACAATTTCATAGGTAAATTGGGAAAAGCAAAAAACCCGATCGCTAATCGCATTGTTAAAAGAATGTGATAATATATCGCTTTCGTTATAATCTTTACTACATTAGACTCTGGTAACACATGAATTGATTTGTCTCAACAATGATCAACGCGCCTTTTGAATAAGTATTTTATACGCCTACATGTAACTCAAGCAATACCAAGTACTGTACAGTTGATTTCTTTCTGCGTATATATACAGACAATCAGACATATAGCTAAGACATCTTGGCCAAGGGCCTAACATGTCAACAGTACACTTGAAACATTAGTTAAAACATGAAACGCGGTCCCTATAATCGCATTAAAAAATATGATACTTATATCGCTTTAATTTCGCTCAAGTGTAATGTTAGAACTCAACACAATAAGCGTGTGATCATGCCACACGTATCGCAAAGAACAACCTGAAAATTTCTGCTTGTGAATTATATAGTTGAACATCTCGGCTCAGCGCTTATCATGTTAACACTTCAAACATTAATTCAAAGGCTATTCAGGTTTCAGAAATATTGATTCGAACTGTTTAACACTCTTGTCTGAGCAAGAACGTTATAAATTGACTACACCCTTCAACATGTACTCTTACGTCTCACCTATAGAAATAACAATCGTTAATTTCTAACGATTAACCCCAATCTGGCAATCTCTAACCCCTATAGGCCTATACTAAAATGTTTGAAAACACGGTAAGGTTAGGTAAATCATAGTTGGTAAATCGGCAAAAACAGGAAACGCGGACGCTAATCGCATTGTTATATAAAGAACATGATATTTTTATGTTTTATATGTCTACGTTTTAGACTCTGGTAACATGTGCATTGATCCGTCTCAATAAATCAGTGTTGAACGCGTTTTTTGAATAAGTATTGAATACGTCTACATGTAACATAAACAGTGCCAAGCACAGTGGATTCTGCGTGTAAACCTATAGCTGAAACGTCTTGGCCGAGCGCCTAACACGTAAACATTTCAAACATTTAATAGTTAAAAGGGCATTCAGAGTTCAGAAAGATCATATGTTTAATCCGAAGCCAAACAAGCGCTGACACTGTTTCTTCGTCCTTGGAAAGCTTATCGCTGGGCGACAAAGTCGAAACGCGTTCCGGAATTATTAGAGTATAAACACCTTGTATGGTTTGATTACGTGATGCTGAGATGAACAAGAGAAAGTATTGCATGTAAATATTCAGTCACCGCGCCCTTGTATTTATAGTATAAAACAACAGTACATACATACATGTACATAAAAATGTATTAAAATGCTGAAATACATATTGTTTCGAAACGAGACAATCCGCAAAAATTCTCAAAACCGTTCAAATTTATACCAACAGACCAGTAGCCCACTGTCAGCTGTCGACTTGTCATATATTTCTTGGCGTCTTGTGATAGCGCGCAAATGTTCATTACCTGTAACAACTTTCTATCTTCCATTCATTGTTCTGGTACACGTTCATAAACCCTTCGGATCAGAGCCTTTGGATATACAAATAAGACTTCTGAAGTATGCTGATTCGGATCCGCTATTGGTCGTTTGCGTTGATCACGTGATTGACCAAAACATTCGTACACACAAACACACAAACACACAAACACACAAACACACAACCGCGCTCATGACATAGCGGATATGGTTTAGCAACCAGTATCCGCAAAAAGAAGTCCAAAATATGAAATTTTATAAACTTCTGAACTGACTGAAAATCACCGCTCAGAATGCAGGAAATGCCATTTGCCGGATTCTATATTTCAAAATTTTCCGGGGGGGGGGGGATGCCCCAGGACACCCTTTAAAAGACGCTCCGCGGCCCCTGTATAGGCTCAACACGCGGCCTAAACGTATTGTATTTAATACAGGACATTTAGGCCGCATGTTGAGCCGATATTACATACTTCGCATACTTTACAGGACCCGCGCAAATAACAGACTCGTTTTTGTATTATACATATTCTACCTGATTCTGAAGTGATAATCCTGTTTATAAAATAAGTGTCATCTACGCACGCCGCTAGGCAGCTGCCTACAGACCACTTTCATAAAGGCCTTCACTTTAAATATTCTTTTATGTGCATCTGAATGAACCTATATCTGGCCTCGCTTCGTGATACATAATGTTCGGGTTACTTGAAGTACAAACTCAGTAGCGTATCGCAGGCGCGGGCCGCGGTGGCCGAAGGAAACCCGAGCGCGTTCCGAAAATTTGAAATAATGGCGGAAGGAAGAAAAATAGGAGGGGAGTGAAACATCAGAGATTTTGTAAGATGAATGATGCTAGGAACATTTCTAGTTATGGTCGATGTACATGTATGATGTCACTATCCAAACAGTGAAATAAAAGCAGTCTGCTGCAAGGTCAGTGTTGAAATACAAGTCGAAATATAGCAAGGTTAATGTTGTAAATAATCACTATTAAATGCATGAGTCAATATTAACCCCCACTCCCCCCACCCCGGGGAAAGGTGGGGATTTGTTTTTGCCACCACCCAAATACACACCAAAGCCCCCATACCTGGGGAATGATTTCGAAAACAAAACTGAACAAATAGGCCTCTACCTGGGGCCGTCACCCTGATTATAAAAGCAGATAATATAATGTCCTTTAAATAAACATACAGAGTATACAACTGTACAACACACTATCTACACAAACTTTGAGATATTGTACCAAGAGTATATCTGAACAATATTTAAATACTATAAATAGATACGTAAAAGACAACTTTATACTCGAGAAAATAGAATTTCAAACTGCCAAATGGCCAAAGCGACCCAAAAGGATGAAAATATCTGATGGCTTATTTTGAGCTTTCTTGTGTATCTTGTGTATGGCTGCTGACCATAAAGACTGCAGATACTGTACGAAGCCCCTACCCCTGGGAATCCCCAACGATCAAACTCCTGCAAATGCTCCAGAGCCTCAGGAACACATTCCCATCAAATCCCCTGCTATTCCCCCTGCTATCCCCACCTTTCCCTGGGGTGGGGGTTAATATTGACTCGTGCATAATGTTTTGACTTATGACACTTTGAGGCCTGGAGATTGGACCTCCCAGGCAAGTCTTTAATGTTTATTCTGGCTAACGCCAGACGATTTTATTCAGTCCAATTTTATTCTGAATAAACTCCCATCTAGCGTTAGGCTTGAAAGTGTTGCAGTCAATCCGGGTGTTCTCTTACGAGCTACATTGCAATATTCCCACGCAACATTGCAATGTTGATTGACAAGTTCCGATGAGCAATTTGCAAATGTTTCGGGAATATTTATTTCCAAAATTCAACATTTTGTTACTTAAACTACCATTTGCATGGCTGAAAATACATTAAATACTATCTACCCACCAACAGTAATATTTTAAACATAAATTTGTATATTTACTCAAAAGAAAGATGAACCTTTAAAGGAATCTACTGAGGAATCTTCACAAGACGTTTGCAAGTTGCTCAAGCCAAATTGACAATCAACATTGCAATGTTGCAGTGCAATATTGCAAAGTCACATGCAAGAGAACATCTGGTTTGACTGTAAAGAGATAGGTTTGAACACTTTGAGGCCTGGTGTTTAATATGCTTCAGTCATTTGAGACCAATGGTCCCCCGACTCCCGGTACATAGCGGGGAATTTAACATTTCCCAAGTGTTAAAAACATAAATTTCCCCACCCCTGGGGAAAAGTGGTCTGTTAAAACCCCCGTATAACCATGCTCCAATATGTCTGAATTTATACAGCTCACCAGTATTCTATTTTCAGAGGGCCTTTTTTAAGGATTTTCCTGTGGGGCCATTCCCAAAAAGGGATTCTTTTATGGGGCTTTGGGGGGCACCCCCTTGGAAATTTTTGAAATTTAGAGTCTCGGAAATGCCATTTCCTGCATTCTGAGGGGTGATTTTTAAGAACACTGCAGGTCATAAAATGTTATAAAAACTAGTTAAAATACAACACATTTCTGACTGTTTCGCTTTGTGTCAGAACTCATGAATCAGCTTGTTCACTTTCAAATATAATATGGAAAATTTTTGGAGGAACTTTAAAAATATTTTTTGTCACCACATATCCTTATCAAAATAACAACTATTTAACTAATATAAAGATTTATCTATACTGTATATACCTGTTTATCTATAATAAATATCTATGGCAATAGCCAGAGTCCGAAATTTTCCTTTTATATCTTTATTGCTTTGTTCATTTGTTTTGATCAGTACTTCACCAAAAAGGAACTTTTCCTGGAGCAGAAAGGGACTTACTGGGGGGGGGGGAGCTCAAGGGGGAACTGGGGGATTATATATATTATAAAATAGTTCAAAACGCATATACCTCTATCAACTCATCATTTTTGTGATTTTCGAGTGAACTCGGTAGTCGGTTCCAGTCCTTCATGTTAAATCCCTGCTGAAGATCACCCACCATATTTCAGGTAACGACTGTTAAATCCCCTCTCAATGCCCTGGTTATAAAAACTATTGTTAATTCCACAGCCCCCTGGGGATAACATGTCGTTAAATTGTTAACCCCCTGGTGCTTCAGCTACATTAATTCCCCACTAGGTCCCAGCAGTCGGGAGGCTGTGCTCTCAAATGACTGAAGCATTAGGCATTAGCCAGAATAAACATTAAAGACTTGTTGTCAGGCTTCAATCTAAGTGTTAAAGAGATAGCCAGTGAGGGTTTAACATTTTGAGTTCTATATGTTTCACTTCTGGGTCATGAATTTAACTGCCTACTGGGACTAACTACAGTATTGAGCTACTGAGACTCAGATCATTAAACGTAGATTGAATATGTGTACAACCCACAACCTGATCACCAGTGAGATACTCTAACCATTGAGCTGCTGAGACTCAGATATGATTTGAACGTAGATTGAATATGTGTACAACCCGCAACCTTCTGATCACCAGTGAGATGCTCTAACCATTGAGCTACTGAGACTCAGATGATTTGAACGCAGATTGAATATGTGTACAACCCACAACCTTCTGATGACCAGTGATTCATGCTCTATTACCATTGAGTTACTGAGACTCAGATGATTTGAACGTAGATTGAATATGTGTACAACCCACAACCTTCTGATGACCAGTGATTCATGCTCTATTACCATTGAGTTACTGAGACTCAGATGATTTGAACGTAGATTGAATATGTGTACAACCCACAACCTTCTGATGACCAGTGAGATGCTCTAACCATTGAGCTACTGAGACTCAGATGATTTGAACGTAGATTGAATATGTGTACAACCCACAACCTTCTGATGACCAGTGAGATGCTCTAACCATTGAGCTACTGAGACTCAGATGATTTGAACGTAGATTGAATATGTGTACAACCCACAACCTTCTGATCACCAGTGAGATGCTCTAACCATTGAGCTACTGAGACTCAGATGATTTGAACGTAGATTGAATATGTGTACAACCCACAACCTGATCACCAGTGAGATGCTCTAACCATTGAGCTACTGAGACTCAGATGATTTGAACCTACAATCATATCATATCACTTTAACTACATCTCATATACAAACGCTATAGAGCACATACGGCTAAGCTTAAAACCTTAGCTCTCCATCAGAGCCTCAGTAGCTCAATGGTTAGAGCATGTCACTTATGGGTAGTACGTATACATGTAGTGCATGTGGTACGTTTGTGAGCTTGGTGTAATGTAACAGACGTTCGGTAGACGTTCGTTGAATTCAAATACTCAAAAAATATTCCTGAGCCCGGTTGGTGAATTCTCTCTTTGCCAAGTAAAATGCCAGAGTAGGGAGTTAAATTTTGAATTCTTCACCGTTTCTCGGCGTGGCGTCTTTTACAACCTTTATAATATGTAAAGATTGTCACTGAAACGACAACGAATCTAGCTGGGTTTTTAACAACATAGTATTTAATTCAAGTCTCCGAGATGTGTATCCTCGCGATTACAACATCGACAACGCTCTGACTCCCTAAATCCCATCTCCGGGTAAACCGATATCCTTCATATCTGAATTGTCTGCCCTTGCGGGTCACGCGATAGGATATCTCGTTACATCTTTCCTCTCATAACAAAACAAATAACAGTAAGATACAATCAATGTATTGGGTTGCAAAGTTGTAACGTTCCAACAATGACAACGTATGCTCATGTTAGCAAGCTGCCGTACTCTATTCCAACGTAAAGTCTTTCTGCCATGCTGGTGCCTTGCGGATGCGCCCAGACCTGCGAAGGTCAGTGCTAGGAGAAAGTTCTGCTGCTGCCGCTGATTTTCCATTGGACAACTGCTTAGCTTCTGCCAGTTTAATAGGGTTGTCCTCGGCTGGAACAGGGATTGCCTCGGCCGTATCTCCTGACTCAGGGATTTGTTCTTCCTTGCTTTTTATCAGGTGCCTGCGGTTACGGCGATAGTTGGTGTCTCCAACCTTGACCACATAGCTCCGGGCGTCTCGTTGTTCGGTACAGAGGCCTGCACTCCATCTTTTTTGCCCAGGTAGCTGCATTCGTACGGTCTCACCCGGCGCAATGGCTTTCAGTGGTTTTGTGTGCCTGTCGTAGTAGTACCTCTGGTGCTCCTTCACGCCTGCTAATGCCCGGGCATCTTGCTCAGTGTCGTAGCGAGGCTGTAAAAGAGTGCCTGCCATGGGGAGTAGCGTTTTGCAGCGACGTCCCATTAAGCGCTGAGCTGGGCTCGTGCCCACTCCTTCCGTTGGTGTATTGCGCCAGTCCAACAGCGCTAGAAACTCGGATCGGCCAGAGTCCTTGCATTTCTGAAATAGTCGCTTCACCGTCTTCACGGCATTTTCGGCCTTTCCATTGGACTGTGGGTAGTGTGGCGATGATGTCACGTGCTTGAAATTCCAGGTTTTCGTGAAGACTGCAAATTCTGCGGATGAAAATTGAGGACCATTGTCCGTTACCATAACATCAGGTATGCCGAACTTGGCAAAGACTTCTTTCAGCTCCTTTATGATGTTTCGTGAAGTGGTTGTCGTGATACGTGCAACCTCGATAAAGTTACTGTAGTAGTCGTCGATGACAAGGAGTGTACGCCCGTTCAGTTCACAGAGATCAGCTCCCACCTTGGACCACGGTCTTGCCACCACCTCGTGCTGGAGAAGTGGTTCTTTGCTTTGTGAGCTGCGGTGTGCTAAACAGATATCGCATTTGGCTATATATTCTTTTAGCTCTGTTGTCATCCGTGGCCAATAGAGACTATCGCGTGCTCGTCGGATACTTGCTTCTATACCGATGTGAGAGGCATGCGTGACTTCCATTAACTCTTTGCGGAGGGACGCTGGTACTACCAGTTGTTGCCCTTTGAACACGAGATTGTTCTGAATGGTGAGCTCATCCCGTATGTCGTAGTATGGCACCAAACACGGAGGAACATCCGCTCTGTTCTGTGGCCAGCCGTGCTGTATCACTACACGCAATTCCTGGAATACAGGGTCGTCGACTGCTGCATGGCAGATCTGATGCCACCGTGCATCGCTGACGGGGAGTGAATCTTTGTGATCAATCTCTTCCAGTTCATGGACAAACTCACATGTGCTCACTTCCGGTAAGTAGGCTCTGCTGAGGGTGTCCGCAAGGAACATCTCCTGCCCCTTCTTGTACTTGATGTGGAGGTTGTATCTTTGCAGCCGGAGTAGCATTCTCTGAAGTCGCTGTGGGGCTGAATTGAGAGGCTTGAGAACAATTGCCTCCAATGGCTTGTGATCACTCTCAACATTGACGGATTCCAGGCCATAGATATATGTGTCGAACCTTTCACATGCGAAGACGATAGCAAGTAGCTCTTTCTCAATCTGGGCATAGCGTGTTTCGGCTGATGTGAGAGCTCTCGAGGCATAGGCGACGGGCTGTCCGTTCTGTAGCAGTGCAGCCCCTAACCCTGACTGCGACGCATCACATTGGAGTGTAACTTTCTCTTCCAGGTTGAAATAGCGGAGTATTGGGGTGCTGGTGACTGCGTCCTTCAGTTGGTTCAGTGCGGTTGTCTGCGCTTCTTCCCAAATCCATTCTGCATCCTGCTGAGTTAGCTCTCGGAGGGGTGCTGTCATATCAGACAGATGAGGCAGGAACTTGCCAAGGTATTGTGCCAGACCTAGTAGCCGCTGAACACCCGCTTTATCCGTCGGGGGTGGCATCTCTTTTATGGCTTTGACCTTCGCTGGATCGACCCGTAGACCTTCGCCGGTCGCCACGTGTCCGATGAAGGATACTTCCGCCTGTCTAAGCTTGAGTTTCTCTGTGTTAAGCTTCAGCCCGCGATCTTGGCACAATTGGAGGAATGCTATGAGGGTCTTGTCGTGATCGTGGTTGGCTTCCTCAAGCGTGTTACCGTAACCCACCACAACGAAATCATCTGCCACCACCTCGACGTGCGGCATTCCTTCAATCAGCTCGTGCATTTTTCGTTGGAAGACTTCAGGTGCAGATCGGATGCCAAACGGCATACGCTTCCAGCGATACCGCCCGAAAGGAGTATTGAAGGTGGTTAAATAGGACGAGTCCTCGTCGAGTTTAACGTGCCAGAATCCACTCCTAACATCTAGCTTGGTAAAAACTTTAGCCCCATGGAGACGCGTCGCCACCTCCTCTATAGTAGGGAGGGGGTAGTGCTCACGTTGTATCGCTTGGTTAAGGTCCTTGGGATCCAGACATAACCTTAGTTTTCCGTTCTTCTTGGGTACGACGACAAGCGAGTTGACCCAGGCTGTGGGTGTGGTCACCGGCGTGATGATGCCTTGCTTTGTCATGCTATCGAGTTCTTCCTTCAATCGTTTTCTCAGCGCCACCGGTACTCGCCTTGGTGCATGCTGTACGGAGTTTACAGTAGCATCGAGTTTGATGCGATATTCGCCGTCTAGCTGTCCAACCTCATCGGCAAATACTTGGGGAAACTGCCCCAGGACACTATCTTTTCCTATGTCAGTGTTTGGACTCGTCTAGTCCTTGATCGCGTAGACTGTAGCGTTTTTCGTCTGTGGTTTGTTGATGGCGTCATTTTCCGTATATTGGATAATCTTCATACCGATGCATGCCTTTCTCCCTAAGATTGGACGGATCTCAGTGCTGTCCACGAGCTTGCAGTCTAATAAACAACTCGCTTTGTCCCGCCACACTCGAAGTGTTACTTGTCCCACAACTGGAAGTTTCGACCCACCGTAGGCCGAAATCGTTGTCTTAGCTGACTTCACGTTTTTTAACTCAAAGTCCTTTGAGGCTTTTTTGTATAAATGAACAGGGATGACGTTGCATTGAGCTCCTGTGTCTGGTTGGAAACGTAGGCCATTTCCGGATTCGAGCTTCAATGTCACGAGTTGCGCGTCATCTAGCCTGACAGCGGCGACGTCAGTGATGACGTAAACTTCCTGATCCGTTTCCTCTGTGGAGTCAGGTTCTTCATCTAATGCCTTGATGTGCTTGTATGTTGTATTCTTCGATGTACGTTTTCGACTACGACACACAGCTGAGAAATGATTTACTTTCCCGCAGTTGTTGCAGGTTTTCCCTCGAGCAATACATTTGCCGTGCTCATGAATTTTACCACAGTTTCCGCATACCTTTGTTGTCGTGGTTGGCTTGTATGTGTCATCACCTTCGCGCTTGTACTGCGGTTTCTTGTTAATATTTATTACGTCGACGGATTCTCCTTGACTGACTTCTTTCATTTGCGCTATGGTGCTTTCTGATGCTCGGCATATTTCATCCGTTCTTTTAAGAGTAAGTTTCGCCTCTCTGAGCAGTCTCTCTCGGACTTTATCGTCTCGAATTCCGAAAATTAATCGATCGCGCAAGATTTCTTCCCGTGTGATTGTCTCAAATTCGCACCCTTCAGCTAGTTTTCGCAATGCTGTTCTGTATTGATCATATGCCTCACCTGACTCTTGTACTCGTCTGTTGAAGCGGTAACGCTCGAAAGGTGTGTTCTTCCGCGGTTGGCAATATTCAGCGAATTTCTTTAAAACTGGTTCGATTTCTTTGTTACTTGTCTCTTCTTCCCAATCAGTGAACGTTGAATATACGTCGCGTGCTTCTTCTCCAATGATCGTCAATAACGTGGCTACTTGTATTGCCTGAGATTTCTTGGTGAGTTCGGTTGCGAGTGCATAATTGTCCCAAGCGAGACGAAAACGTTTCCATTTCTCCGCGACGTTAGCGTCGTGTATGTCTAGCGGAGACGGGGGCGGTAAGGTAAATCCTGTGGCCATTTTCTTTTATTTATTTTTTTTTTTTTTTTTTTTTTTTTTACCGATTACCTGTTTGTTTGTTGCTAGCAGCGTGATGGTTCTGTCTCTTACTGGCTGCCACCATGTAAAGATTGTCACTGAAACGACAACGAATCTAGCTGGGTTTTTAACAACATAGTATTTAATTCAAGTCTCCGAGATGTGTATCCTCGCGATTACAACATCGACAACGCTCTGACTCCCTAAATCCCATCTCCGGGTAAACCGATATCCTTCATATCTGAATTGTCTGCCCTTGCGGGTCACGCGATAGGATATCTCGTTACATAATATATTGGAGATTTTCCTGCCAAGACTCGATCAAGCAGGATTATGTTCATCTCCCATCCCAGGAAGTCCATTTATCTTATTATACTCGATTACCTCTGCGGGGGTTTTCCTGCATTGGTTTCATACTAAATTCACGGTGGGAGCCTGTTCACAAGAGGCAAATGATCTCGGGTGTGTGTGTTATTCTTCTATCCACCGACATGTCTTATGCTAGTTCATTTCCATGTGTAAAAAAGTAAACCGTTCACATGAGGCCGAGATAACTCGGGGGATAGGGACAACTCGACAAGAGCGACAGCTTATTAAATCCTATAGGGCCAAACGGTTATCTCACTTCCATGTGAAGGCTTCCATGCGAGTTATTCCTACCCCCTTCCCTCTAGTTTCACTAAATAACTCCATCTAATGCGAACAGGCTCTAAGGGCCTGTTTACAAGGAGCTAGGGAAACCCTAGCAACCGGGTAAAGTTAGGGTCACCCTGCTGCCCGGGTTAACTTTATTAGACGTTGGTTACCAAGCACTAATAACAAGAAGGCTGGAACTAGTAAAAAGTTGTCCCTACCAAACGCATTTACAAGGACAAAACATAACCCTTAACCTTAGTGGCGTGATAGGTTACCCTAGCGTCCATGTAAACACGACAAACAAAAAAAACCTCAAGAAATGTACGAGAGTTAGGGTAACCCAATGGGTAACCTGGCCTTCTTGTAAACAGGCCCTAAGCTTGTTTGACCTGTCATGGCGCTCGCTTATTGGTCGTTTAGGGACGGTAAGTTTTGACGGGAAAATTTCCAAGTTGATTTGAATGAAAATAACAAAGATTTAGCGTCCCGAGACATTAAGCCATAATCAAACGAGAACGCAAGTCATCGCAAGTTGGCAGTCACGCTATCTCAGTCAGCCGCTCTGGATAATTTCCCGAAAATATTATGTACCGTGACAAAGTTAATTTGGTGTTCGAGCGACCGCCACAGAAATTTGTGACTGCCAACTTGCGATGACTTGCGTTCTCGTTTGATTAGGGCTTTAGTCTTGCTTTTTTCTAAAAGATGTTTATCTTTAAGCGAGGAAAATTAACGTTTAAGGTGCATATAACCCCAAATTTTTTATCATCTAAATACGTTCTACCATAGTCAATCGAGATATGGTCTGGAAACTCGGCAAACTTCAAAGCGCCTATAATGAGCTGTCATTTTATGTTGAACCGTACCTAATTACACCGTGCACATCCTTTGTTTTAGGTTTATTAATATTTAAGTAGCACGGTTGAGTGATTGAACTGAAACGTTGCTATTGGACAATTCGTTCATTATACTAAAATACAATGTGTTCAGTGACCGTACACCGTGCACAAAAATGCATAAAGGCGAACAAAAAGATAGACCAAAGACTTTAGCTGAGTTTCCAGACCATATATCTCGATTGACTATGGTTCTACCTTTGGCAAAGACTTGGACAACGAAATATTTTTTAGATTCGAGCAACCTTTGCTTTAATTTCAAAATGGTAATGAGATGACGCCAAAGTAGTCATCATTATCTATACAATATTTATTTGCAGGAGCGACATGACCCAATTCTTCCATTAATGGTGTGTTGAACAACATGTTCTATATTGTATGAGTTTTTCCACAAAAATTCTCAGGTAGTTTATCTTGCGAAAAAGAGAAAGAAAGCCAAATGCGTACATAGACATCATCTCCGCATTACCATATACTAGAAATGCGAATCGCCAAAAACCATTGAAGGATTTCTCCAATCAAAAAAATATTTCACTGAACAACTGTTTCCTCTATGTAGAACGTATTCGGATGATAAAAAAAACTGGCTTTATATAATTATGCACATTAACAGGTGTAAACATGAAGCGAAGCGAACAAGTTCAAAAGTAAGATAAACGGCAACATTTGAAGACGAACGCAGGGCTAAAAGCAACAAAGAAAATGAACCAAAAGCTATACAGTAACTGCCTTATTAACCTCGTTTTTTCAGTTTTTTTTACTAGAACTTACAATAACTATTTTTCTTCTTAATTTAAACAGACTTTGGACTATTTTTTCCGCTAAGAAGAATCTCCTTCTGTAAAATGGATGATTGTATCTTGCTTCGTCGGCACACTGGGTGCAAACCGCCAATACAAGGTACTCTTTAACATTTTAGTTGGAGTATATTTGTACTTTTAGTATACCGTGAAAGCTCTGTTAAACCTTTATTTACTTAATGATATTTATACAAGGTAGCACATCAATCCGTAATAAGCTTTGTTTTTCACGAGGCCGTGGGTTAAAAATTATTTTTTAAGCAGTGATTTATGCGGTTTGGCGTGCTCCATCGACTTATGGATTCACGCGGGAAGTTCTAAGTGCAGGTAGAAAGCGTAAGAGTTGGTCGAGGCGTAGCCGGCGAACAACTTTCGAGTTTTGAGTATTCTCCAACTTCCCAAGTGCATCCATAACACAGTGGAGCTTGCCAAACCATGAACCATGTGTTTTATAACAGAGAATCAGACACAAAACAACGGAAAACAATATTTATTTCGTTGATTAAAAATGAGTTGCCCGTTACGTTTGAAAATACCGTGCTCCATCGCGTTATGGAGCACGCACGGTAGCCAATCAGAAACGCCGTTATATAGCGCGTCCGTTGTATTCATTCATTCAATGGTTTTGATCAGCTCTACTGTTTGAGGGGCCGAAGCTTGCGTCGCATACCCAAGATGGGCGACGGACAATTGCCAGGTAGGTGGTGGTTTGCTTTGGCTGCTTGTGGGTAGACTTGATACATAACATATACTATAAGCGGATAGTGGGAAAAATTGTGCACGCATGAAACTTCCCACGTTTGTAGAGATATAAGTACTCAGTAACAATACTGGACATGGAGCCATATCGACGAAAAGTCCTGCAACTAGAATGAATTGGGTTTAAGTAAAAATACTGGGTCAGCAGGTCTATTTTATTAATTTTCTCTAGATTATTGTTACATTAAGGTCTATGTATACGATACGATTGTTGTATACAATTGTCATTCTGGCGTATGAGTTTTTGTGTACGTCACACAATTCTACGGATGTTTGAATATCCGAGGTAGAAATTATGTAAATACTAGAAGTTACTATCGCGAGTGAAGTGCTGCCTCAAAGGGACGAAAACCTTTAGCCTACTCCGCAGGCAACTCTGTGCAGTCTATGGCTAACATGACATCCCACTCCACATCTCCATCCAAGTTTGCCCATCATTCCACCCAAGTTGGCCTACTCCACGCACGTTTGCCCTTAAACCCTGATTTGTTTGAAAATCAATGCGGCCTCGTTTTTCAACCCACTTCTCGGGTTTGGATATCGGATGAAACACTCTTCCTCGTGTTTGATCTATTACATCCACTGACTTATGGATAACTGGACTGCGGGCTCTGCCCAAAATGTGTCCCCATTTTCACTTTCGAAATGACGGCATATATGGGTCTTTTTGCTGATGGTAGCGACCACTTACATATACTTAATTATGACAGGAAAAAAATAATCCCCGAGCCTGGCGGAGGGCCGAAGGCCCGGAGCCCGGTGAGGGTGCTAATCTCGACATGCGTGGAGTCCATTTTACACGCGTGGAGAAAAAGCGAGGGAGACGTAATCTCGGAAATAGTTTATTTATTTATATATATATATATATATATATATATATGTTTGGTACGGTGTCACGCGGTAAGAATTGTTGGACACTGGTGACTAGCGATGCAGAAAACTAAATCTGTCAGTATTATTTTTGCTTTCGTTTATTACGAAATGGAGCCTGCTCTACTTAAATTAAAAGAGAACAACGACGAAAAGGATACAAACAGCCGGTTTAATATATCTTGAAGCGAAACGTGAGGACCTGAAGAAACCAAACGCCGTATGGTAAACAAAACCTCGATCTGAATTGCAGTGTTTGTCGTCACTCAGTGGTCTCAAAATCTTTCAAGTTTATAACGGTAGGGGATTTGTATTTTGTCCTTATGTCCTAAAACAATATACAGCTTCACGTTTTCGTGCTTTCCTTTGCTCGTCCAAATTTACCATAAGTCAGCTTAACTAAAGCTAACTTAAAACACTTAGGCTTATATCACGCTTATATTAACCGTGGTGGACGTGGGCTTTGTCGGATTTCTTGGCTGTGATTCCAAATTTTCGACTGAAACGTTGTCTGTTTAATACTTCTTTCTGGAATCCGATTCTACTAAATTGTTTTTATCTCAGACTCTATTATAAATGTAATTTTTGAGCTGTCAACTTTTAATTCTGCCTTTGTAAAATGTACATGCATAGAGAAGCCATTTAAAGGCTTGCTAGAAATAATCCCTTTTGAAACCTAAAAACAATATATTTTTTACAACCGGAATTTATTAATGAAATCTAAGTTTTGCTTTGATATGCCCAACTTTCATTAAATGATTTATATCAGTTCTGTCATCCTATCGACCTATCCATAAATTCTATAATTTAATATCCCAAGGATTTAATATCATTTGTTTTTATATTTGTTTGTTTTTATATTGCCTGTATAATCAGGAGTGCTTATTTTCCAACCTCGTCCCCAGGGCATTTTGCCTCCACGTTGCGAGGTCGGCGAAAATGGGCCTGGCATCGGCTGGTCGATTCTATAATCGGATTGGCCGGTTTAAAAACTTGATTAATTCAGATACAGTGTAATTTATTCATCAAAATATGAATTGCAATAAATCCACTCTTCTAAGTTCATCCAAAGAATTGTAACGATAGCTTTGGTTAAAGTCAAGAACAACATTAGATATATGTTTCTTCCCGACATTTACATGTAGCCTGGATAATCGTGGGGAGTATCATGATGAATAATGCTAGCCAGTTGCATTTATGATAAAGGTTCACATGAGTGATTCGGCAGAGCGTTGAATGTTTCTTATTTATTATTCATGTATACGTATTATACAAAAACGAAACACAAAGACCGCATAAATTTTCTTGCCAAAACACACCAAAATTCTGGGTGTCACGTGACCAGCCGATGCCAGGGCCATTTTCGCCGACCTCCCAACGTGGAGGCAAAATGCCCTGGGGACGAGGTTGCTTATTTTAGTAGTATAGAACATGGGGGTACCGGCACACCCCGAAAAAACAAAAAAATTAATTTCAACCAATAATTGGTTTAAAAGCAAACTATTAGCCATATACTTAACGGATTCAACCCTTTTAAGATAAATCGGTTTTTAGCTGTTTTCACGCTTTTTATATCCTTGTTTCAGTTGTTTTTTTTGTTCCAAAATAAAATTTTTCCCAAATGTCACTCAGGTTATGAAAACACTGGCGAGGCTGAATCCGTTAAGTATATGGCTAATAGTTTGCTTTTAAACCAATTATTGGTTGAAATTAATTTCAGTTTTTTCGAAGTATGCCGGTACCCCCATGTTCTATACTACTAATAGTAGTCGCTATAGATAGAAAGTTTATTTACTACGTAAAAGTAGATACATCCCAGTAGCAGCAATAATAACTATCAGATGCTCCCCAATGAAAATGATTATCTTACCACCAGCCTTTTCTATTTCTATCCATGGTACTATGTCTATTATCTTTTTGGATGGATGTAGTTTTTCCCAATATTTAGCCTGATGAACAATATCAGATCCCTTCCTAGTCAGACCGACTGATAAACCAGTAACCAGGGCAACTAACCCAAAACCTATTACTGTAATAATACCAGCTTTCTTCAAAGTTCTTCTGGTGTTAGCGTCATCCCATTTGTCATACTGCTCCCTGATACCATCTCTTAGATGATCCATCTGTTGTTCAGTGAGATTCCCATCAACTGTCCTAATTTCATCACCATTATATCTAACAGTGTAGTCACCCATATCTTCATCTATTACGAAAGACAGTATATTTTCATCGGTCAGATAGTCCCTCAGTCAGATAAGAATGAACATGAAGGAGATGGCTCCCCATGTTCGGGCAGAATTGGGACTATAGTTTTTGACTGTGATCTGAGACGGTCCTTCTCCACGGGAGGAAGCGCGTTCGTGACTTTCGTGGAGTCGTAAACACCCACTATTTAGTTAGGTGTTCTGATGAGGCTTGATATCAGCCGAAACGACTCTATGAAATGATGCTTTTATGACACATATGATGTCCGCACGCGTAGGAGTTAATCCCGTCTTCCAACAAATATCTCTTATCGTCAAAGCATGAGAGTGATATTTTATTAATTTCATAGCTACCCAGCTTATGTTTAACACTTCGGATTGTATTCATTTTTTGAAATAGTTTTTTTTTATTAAATAGCGTGTCTTTATAATCTTCGTGTTTGATCTGTTTCTTAGTAACAATCTTTTTTATCCCTTTCGCGGTTTTACCACCTGTTCCGTTGTCCTTTACATACGAATACATTTTACTTCTCAACCCAACGAATTCAACTATGGGAACGCCGGCCGCTTCGTCCTTCATCCTCCCAATGACTTTTTTGTTCGACTTGTTGTAGTACGGCGAGCTTTCTGGATAATCTGAGTTGTCGAAAATTTCCTTATCTGCCCAAAAGTCTTTGTAAACGTTATCCGCCTCAATCTCGTACGTCAAACTGTCTGTATCCGTGAACAACAACCTGATAACGTCTACACGCTTTCTCAGGCTTTCCATCGTCTTACCGAAAACACTATTATTCATTAGCTTAAAGAAGTCCTTTTCGAAGGCGTTTTTAGCGGTGGTCCTCTTTACCGTGTTGAAGTCGATGTATTGCTTCAGCCAGGGGGATTGATTGAAGAGTAAAACCCGGTGAATTTTTTTTACTTTTATTCCAAGCTTGACGTACAGCTGAAGGTTTCTGTAATGTACAACATAATTTTCCTTACCCATTAGGTTAGTTATTAGCTTACTGACACCGCCAACGCTGACGCCAAACTTCTCTTTAATCTTCAAACAGTATTCAGACAGCATTTCTTCCCGTATTTCCATCTTTTCTGGGGCTAATGGATAGTCGTTATGTAGGCTATGAAGTTCAGCGGGATATTCAAGGTCAACCTCAAGTATTATTCCAGTTTTACTACTGTCAGTAAATTTTCCCAAATCTAAGTCACCCAACTTGTCCTTACTCACCCACCTAAACCCACCAGTTGGGAGAGACTGACTCATAGCCCAGCCATAGAGATTGTTAGCGTCCAGATACATTATGTATTTGTTAGCCTCGTTTTTGTTATAATTACTTGTCATATATGGGTTGTTTGCCTTTCCGTATCTATTAGCTATGTAACTGACCCCACCTCTCATCCCTTTTTCTATGAATTGAAACATGTCAATATCTGTCATTAATTCCGACTTTATTCCTGTCATCTTTAGCATAACGTCCCAGGCAAGTCCTGGTGAGGTGAAATAGTGACAGGGATCTAGTTTATAGTTTTGTGTACATGTTTTCCTAAAGTTCTCAAAAACGTCAGCTAGCAACAAGACGTCAGACCTCAGATAAACATCATGATAGTCGCCAATTGTTTGCATATTAAACGCTTTCCAAACATTCTGTGCATGTGTGTACTGACTGTCTGATATTTCTGTATCGTTTAGTATACTGTAAAACTGTTCTTTTGGAGGAAGTTTTGTCTCATTAAACCGCTCAAAGCTATCCATGTAGTCGTAAGGATAAACGCCTTTAGTTCTCATTAAATCAAAGAAACCTTTTGAAAATTCTTCTGCTGTGTATCTGAAAGAGTCCTTTGGTAAATTTCCGACAAGTCTATCAAGAGAACTACCCATAAACTGTAGGCTATCTAAAAACACTAAATTCTTCCCTAACATGAATGATAAATACTTCTCCATATTGTTTGGAATTACGTTAATCTCCTGTTTGAATTTACCAATCTCACACATAATGTGATGGCTATCATAACCCCTTAGGTTGTGGAACACGACTGGTATTTTATCAGTTAGTCTATAGTTTCTATTACAAAGTTGATGGACCGATCCTCTATACTTCCCTGTTACATGACAATGATCCCGGACCCTAACATCTTCTTCCGTATATTCCCGTCCACAGATGTGACACTTTATAGCGTCCCTAAAGTCCACCTTATCAGCAGCAGTTAGAACCATGTTTTTGGTTGAAATGTTATTTTTTTATTTTCTTAAGATCTTCCACTTCTTCTAACATTTTTCCGATAAATTTATAGACAGCGTTTTGGCCCCTATACACCTGAACAGACCTGCTGTACTTATCATCATAACAGCAGACAACCTTATACCCATAACCACAGACGATGTGTTTCTGATACCTCTCCATATACGTTTTTTTCTCCTCCTGGTCTACCTCCTCTTCTGCTGAGCCACTGGCGCCACTGGCCCTGTCGACCTTCTCAGTTATTGCCTCAAAATCAGCGTAAATAACAAACGGAACATTTAGTTGTTTGTGGGAATTACAGTACTTTAACACGTTCTTACCCTTCTCAGGCATTCTGACGGCCTGTTTACCATTTATTTTAATACACAAGTCTCTATGTTTGTTTAAGATTTCTGTCGAACTGAAAGATTGGAGGCAGTACATGCAGTAGCGTTTTTTTTCTCTATGTTTTGTTATGCTGTACATAAACCTGTTAAAGTCTTTAATGAGGGCATAATGTTGCCTGTTGTCATTGTCGTTAGTTATAACCAGGAGATTCATAGAGTCTGTAAAAGTTTCCTCTGAGACATACACCGGAAAGGTTAGTTTGTCTTCATAACCGAAGACGTTAATACGTATCTTATTCTGCCTTTCTATTTGATTATACTGTTTCTGAGTTACTGGAAAGCTGATTCCACTATAGTCCAAGTATTTTACAGACTTTTGGTACTTAGACACCCTTTGTGGATTTTTTAATACGGGGAACTTATGAGCAATATGACACCACATAAAACACTTGTCATCATTATTTTTAATATTAATCAATCCTTTCCGACTGTTTTTTAGTTCCTTAGGCAGTTCTACGTACGAGGAGCCTCTTAGCGGACTATACAGTGTCAGATTAATATAGTGACCATCGACTGAGTCTACTGTCCAGCCAGATCCCTCACTTATCCACCGGGATATTCCAACCATTATTTCTTCATTCGCGGTCCTGACTAATTTCATTGGTGTTTGTTACAGTCTTGATATGACTGTTAAAGTAAGCTGTTTTGTAGGTTGTTCCACCAGACACCTCTTTTTCAAGCACTACAACCAACATTTCAGCGAACTTCAATCCTCTCAGATGACCCAACTCCCGGCGTAGTAACAGACCTACATCATTCTTTAAGGCGTTTATCTGTTTCAGTGGGTCTTTGCTTACTATGGCACAACTAAAAGACTTTGTCTTACCCCTCAGGGCTATGTTTAACTGATTTATGTCATAGCCAATTATTCTCTCATAGAAATGGGGGTCTGTGTCAGAATAGTCAAAGTCGTCGGGGTTTAGATCATTATCCTGACGGATCATTAAACCAGTTGTCATCGCTATACCATAGGGGAGTCATATTCTGTTAGACCTCTCTGAGACTACGACCCTCCAACCAGGTCATGTAAAATTTATCTACACGGCTACACTCCCAACCAAGCTGCCTATACACAATTCCAAACAGATTGTTATCAAACAGGTCCTTCGTTTTCCCATTTTTAAGATCTTTAAAGAATTGTCGTCCTCCTACATTATTCAGTAACATTATCCCCCTTCTCGAGCACAACCTGATGATATAATAGTCATACCCAGATAAGTTACGACCTTTTATCAGATTCTTACTGTTCATCACTTGAAGGACCTTGGAAAAGTCATCTAGAATTATGTCAGAAACGTCAGAACTAACAACTTTAGTAAGTTTTCTCTTCATCCAGCGTGATCTTGAGTGCATACTATTTCTTACCACAACAGCTGTTTTGTAAGCAGTAGGAAGCCTTCTATCAACAACATACCCATACTCTATACCACCACACCCTGGACAGGAGAACATCCCAGCTTTTACTTCAAAACGAAATCTGGAACAGTCCCTACACCATAGTCGACTATTCCAATGTAAATCTTTCTTATTATCTTCTTGTAACTCAAGTCCAATCTGTTTACAAATCCACTCAACACTTGACAAATGTAAACCCTTTAGTTCTTTCGGCAAGTTCGACAAAAAGACAGGAATCATTATAACAATAGTCTGATAATTCTTTAACTCAGGAAACAAACTTGGTTATTAAATACCCACCAGCTATACCAACAGCTCCAACAAACAGTACCTCATACTCTTCATTTCACTAGATGGTCTGTAATAGTCAGATAGCTTAGGGGGGGCCACTTACCGCATATGACTGAGTCCTAACAGCTTGTCTTAGCTTTGATTTTAGCAGATCCAGAGCGTGGTTCGTTGCATTCATGTCAGCGTTAGCGTCAGATAGTTGTTGTCTCCTATTTTGTACCCTATCTTTCTTAGCTACCTCAGCCTCATACCATTTCTCCTTTGCTCTAGCTAACTGCTCAGTGGCGTGGTTATGTCTTTTAATTTCATCTTTATATCCACTATGGTTTAACTTTGAGAATAAAAATCCAGCACCAGCGAAGGCTAAGGCATTAAATACTCCACCAAGAACTACACTAGCCATCTACATAACTACATAAATGTTCAGACCAGACAGGTTCTTTTTGACAAAGCCGAGTAGGTCGCCAAAAGTGATTTCCTAAGAATTCTTCAACTATTGAGCGAATTTCTTTTCTTTTCCAGTATGGAATTCTAAGTAGGGGATAGCTTTGCTTTTCAGCGTATTTGTTCTTTATCTGATCATGCTTCTGTATTTTCTCAAAGCGTTCTTTTACCTCTTCATCTGTCATTTTACTCGACCATCGAGTAGGTCTGAAATGCTGTTCACCATCACACTCAATTAATAGATACTTGCTTATTCCCCCTTGTATAGCAAAGTCATACCTTAGAGAACCACCACCTAACCCAACCAATCCATCAAACTTCTTTTCTCTGATATACGGGATCTCATTATCACCTAGGACATCCTCAACAGCTTTCTCACCTTTAAACTTACGTTTGGTAGGCCCGTTGGGATTGTGTACTGCGTGAGAATGTTTCATCATATCATTATATCGTGAGAATTTTTTCCCACAGTTGGCTTCCTTACATTTATAACTTTTCTCCCCGTTGTGTACTTGCCTGACGTGTTGGTAAAGATTTCCCTTATAGGTGAACTGCCATCCACAAATTTGACAGGTGTTCATTATAACCCCTTACCCACGTTTTTTTTCTTAACTATTTTTTTGAGAATAGATCAACTGGTAGGTACCCCTTTGACTGAGCATATTTAATCCCAACTGCACTAATCCCAACGGCTAGAGCCAGCTTAGCAATACCTTTAATAGACTCGCGAGTACCTAAAGGAACCTTTAGTATCTTCTTTGAAGCCATGGAAACCACCACAGCTCCGATTATGATTAGGAGAGCGTCGTAGACTTCATTCATCAGTTCTTTTCGGTCAGCTTCTGACATACTATACATATAGCCAATATTTTATTCACCAAAACTGTCTAAGACAGTGGAGGCGTTGGGTCTCCGACTGTTTTTTTCTGGTTGTTCAGAGATCTCTGGAAAATAGTTAGGGTGATCCTCTTGCTGTACTTTTTTTCCTTTCCTCATAGTATAAACTAAGTATATGCCTATTATTCCGATAACCAATTCAGCGATTCCAATTATCCCAATTAGGTTACTATAATCAGACATAGGTCGCCAACAGTTAGTTTCCCTCTCAGTAGCTAGTCGTTCCCTAGCCTTTCTTTCCTTAGCTTCCTTTGATATTTGGGCTAGTCTTTTACCCGCGGCCACTCGTTTTGGGTCTTTAATTTTCTCACCAGGCGCTAACGCCCCATCTGTTTTGGTTACTGATGTTATCTTTGGGGTTTCCGGCTCAGTGGGCACCGGCTTAGTAGCGTCAGTAGTTTCAGCAGCGTCAGCCATCTATGTATTAGTCTATGTTTGTTTCTAACAGCTGATCTGTAGAAATCTGTGAGGTTGTCTGTCAGTTGATATGAGGTCATCTACATAGTGTTACCATACCTCCTGTTGTACCTCGTAGTCATACTATCATAACGTGGGAAGACCTCAATCACAATATCATCAAGTACACGTACGTCAGATAAAAAAACAGTCCGGTCGTACTGAGTCCCACGTAAAAAACTCCTGATCTGTGTTAAGACTTTGTGATAGTTTACATAAGCAAATTGACAGTTTTCCATTTTTCTAATCACCCTAGACTTGGTCATATAGCTCTGAATTAACACACCAGGACCTGCTATTGCCCCAAGGATTACTGGGTTGGCTGTAACGCCACCCGTGACGCCTCCAATTACAGTTAACCCAATAGAGACTATCTCAAGGGTTAGTTTTATTCTTTTTAGTCGAGTATACTTCCATCTGTAACAAGTCGCTAGTCTGTGGTAATATGAGTAAAGCTTCTGTAGTTCGTCTACTTCAGTTGATAAAAGGTTTTCGCCCATATGGTTGAAGTTTATAACGCTTTTTCTTTTCGGAGACATCTAACTATAGACCATATTCAACCATAGTTTCTTTACAGATCTTCTCAATATCAGCGTCTCCCAGACGACCCTCTACGATTTTCATGCCGTAAAAGTTGATGTCTGAATAGTACTTTTTAGAGCGGTTCATCGCTAACAAATCCAGATAAGGTTTCCCTATTTGCTCAATGTTACACATAAAGTATGAGTCTCTCAGTATCTCACCATTTATCCTGACGTGTGACACTCTAAGTCCAGATAGCCAGTGGGCAGATATTAGACTCTTCTTTCCGATGAACTTCGCTGGGATCACACATTCGCGGAGCCTATTATATAACGACCCACCTATAACCAGTTTGTCATTCACCCCAGCTTTGTGAAAAAGGGTTTTGCCGGGATTGATTTCATTATTGGAAATGATTACTTCCCAAGCCTTCGACGCCGGTCTTACACTATTTCTCTTCACCACAATGAAAACTGAGATATCGGCAAACATAAATCTTGGTACGTTAGCGTGGAAGGCTGTTCTTATCGTCGTCACAGGGTAAAGGAAGTGGTGGTCGCCGGAGGTGTTCAGCTGTGGGTTAATACTAGGGGGTCTCCAAAATATGACTGAGTTGGTTTCACCGTCTCTGTCTTCAATATAATCAACAAAGGGAGGGAGTTTTGAGACCGCGTTCTTACTAGCTCTCATTACGTTCAGGTTAAAGATGACCTTATGGTCATGGCCCTCTGTGTGTAGAGCCTCGTTGAGTTGTTTCTTAGTCACCGTGTCCGGTTTTCTGTAACCATAAAACAGACTCATATATACTATAGGACATATTTACTGAACAGATAACCAAAAGCGACTGTTAGGACTAACAAAATTCCCAACTCATTGTCTGAGTTCTGACCGGTAAGGAGTTGTGCGTTCGTTGGTGTTGGTGTTGGTGTTGGTGTTGGTGTTGGTGTTGGTGTTGGTGTTGGTGTTGGTGGTTTCAAACTTTTAGTGTTGTCTAGTGAATCAAGATGATCCCCACCATCCTGATGGGTTTTTTTAGGCCTGGGTCTAGTTTGGTTTTCAGCGGAGTAATTAACACTATGGTTCACGCCAAATTTCTTACTGTCATTTGCAACCTGTAGTTTGTTGTTGTAGCCAGCAATCGGATTTTTAAGAATTATAAGGTTGGATGGTAATAGCCAAAGACTTGGTGAAACTGCAAGATTTAGGACGACGTTCGTATCTGTCACCGCTCTATTCATATTGCTTATCCATGTAGCTGTGTTGTAGTTGATAATACTATCCTCAACAATCTGCCTAAACACTTTCTGAGTCTCCAATGCACTCGCCCTATCACCATATATGCTTTGTTTAGTCTTTGCCTGAGCACCAAGAATGGAATAAATAAACACCTCTATGCTCTGATTTAGGAGTAGGAGACCATTTGAGGTTAGACCGTCAGATTTCTTTGGTATGAATTTCTTAAAATCTCCACTAACATCTCTTAACCTCCTGACTCCTTTCCATTTTGTTACTGAATGCTCGGGGTCTTCTGTGTGTTCTACCTCCTGCCACGTCCATCTCGGTGCCTTATCTTCCTCCATCAAGAATGTTGCACCATATCTTTTCATAATATTGCTTATTTCTGAGCCTGATTTTACGTCAAACTCTCTCATAATTCTTCTTATTGTGAAATATAGATGAAATCTCATAAGTGATGTAACTTCCGGTGGAATCTTGACACTAGGTGTTAGATGAAGTAACGACACCCCAGAAGCATATGTAGCGACGTACGCCCCCACAAGTGCTTGGTAAGATTTCTCTTTTAGATCCCATTTGGAATACTGAGAAGTTTTTATATCTAACGGTGGGAGGTCACTTTGAAAATACTCTGTCTCATTAACATAAACCCTAAATTGATTGACTGGATAATTCAAAACATATTCCGTTGGGAAATTATCATAGTGATAATATGACCCATGTGTTTTATACATTGATCTGTGCTGTTTTCCTTTTGGAAGTGTTTGAACGTGACCACCTAATAACCATATTTTTGGAAATCTGGGTGGTGGTTTATTTATTGTTAAATACTTGGTGTAGTTTTTATTGTTTTTAAAATCTCTGTCGCCAGTGTAGATGTGTGTGTCACCAACAGGTCCAAAAAATACGCCAGGTTCTGATTGGCCAAACACTGAATCAGTTATGAACTTAGTCCTATCAGCGTATGGGTATTTGGTGAAAAATTCTCTCAGGGTTTTATTCATATAACAAAGGTTAGGTTATATGGACACCGGGGTCGGGCTAGAACAGGAACTGAGAGATATTTACTACAATCCAAAAACAGGATATCAGTCAGCAGAAAGATTGTATCAGAAGGCACTGGGGGAAGGTCTTGATGTTAGTAGGAAGATAGTGAAGGATTGGTTGAAAACACAGGAAACTTATGCGAGGTATAAACCGGCTGTGAGGAAACATAAGTTCAGACAGACATTCGTTAGCGTGCTAGCTGAACAAATACAGATGGACTTGGTTGATATGGGGAAGTATAAGAACCAGAACAGGGGGTATTACTGGATCCTAACTGCTGTTGAAATTCTGAGTAGGTATGCTTTCGCCGTTCCAGTTTACAGGAAGGACAGAACTAACATGACTAAAGCTGTAAATAATCTATTAGAACAGTTTAAAGACCGGTTTGGTAGTTACCCTAACCTAACCCAGTTCGATGATGGAAAGGAGTTTTATAACGTTGGTGTGAAAGGTCTGCTGAAAGAACATGGTGTTGAGTACTTCAGTACGTTTTCAGACAAAAAAGCAGCAGTCGTAGAACGGTTTAACAGAACACTTAAAACTGCTATGTGGAAATATTTCTACGCTAAGTCGACTTATAAATGGATTGATATCCTAGACGACCTTGTTGGGGGTTATAACAGCACAAAACATAGTGTTATTCTGCTGAAACCTAAGGATGTTAATAAGTCAAACGAGAATCAGGTTTGGAACACGTTGTTCGGCCACCATTTTGGTAGTTATTCTTTACCTAAGTTTAAGATTGGAGACACTGTGAGAATATCTAAATACAAGAGCATATTTACAAAAGGCTATGAAGCTAACTTCACTGAGGAAATCTTTAAGATAACAAAGGTCATTCGTGGTGATCCAAACGTTTACGAAGTCGAGGACGCTGAGGGTGAGCCGATTATTGGAAAGTTTTATGGTCCAGAGCTGTCGCTGGTAGATAAGAGTGACGATGTTTACAGAATAGAGAAAATATTAAAAAGAAAGAAAACCGCGGGAAAGAAAATGGTGTTGGTTAAGTGGTTGGGTTATGACAACAGACACAACTCATGGATACCAGAAAGTGACGTACAGAACCTGAGTTAATTTATAGAGTTCATGAAGTTAACATTATTCATTGAAACTGGTGAAAAGACTGTCTATTTTGACCAGCCTATTGTGGTGAGAGAACCGAGAGGCTCGGCCACACATATAATGTTGAAAAAAGCGACGGTATTCTGGAACTATAACAACATAATGAAGAAGTTTGGGAACAACTCAGTGTCGTTTGATGGTAAGAAGACGTACACTCCCGAAGGTTATCTAGACTTTGACGCGATAGGGACGTTTGTTAAATCCCTAGCGACAGGTGGTAAGACAGTAGACTTTGAGAAGAACGCTTACGACGGAACTTCTAGAATAAAAACGACGGGGAAGTTAAAATTTGGAAAGATGAGTCTTCTTTTAGGGTTTAACGAGGACGATGTGATAGGTCCAGATGATAAGTGGACAAACAGTAAGAACCAGGTGGATATCAACAAAAGGACTGAGGTATGTTGAAATTTTATGTGACGCTGTTGAAAGTGAGAAAAGTCTGGACAATGGAAGAAGAAGTGACTTAGTTAGTACTCTGCCAATAACCTCCGAACAGAGACTAAAGGGGAGTGTACAGCACTATACAGACATTGAGTCAAAAGTTGAGATTCGTAAGGGTATTTATAATAATATGACCTTTAAAGTCCGTGGGAATAACGGTTCTGAGAATATTGGAGCTGTTCTGCTCGAGCTGTACATAGGTTAGTATACAATGGCTGAAGGAGGAGAATATTATGAAATGGGTGAGCATGATGAAGGTAAGGAAGATGAAGATGAAGAAGGTACTGGCGAGACGAGTTTCACAGAAGGTGGTGACGATCAGAGAAGAAGACTGGATGATCTGACAGGACACCACACGTCTGGTATAGGTGACATAACCCGCGTAACAGGTGGAAAGATCCCTAAGCCTAGTAGGGATGCTGGGGTAATAAAGAGTTCTATCACAAGAGATACGAAGCGAATCTTTATTAGAGAGTTTGGGGTCACAGTGAATGTGGGGGATGGTATTGAATCTAGGGAATTGCTTAAACATACTAAATTTAGTTTTGATGAGAGAGGTGGTATTACTGGAGCGACCTTTAAAGATAAGAAAGTTATGGTACGTAAAAAGGGTGGTTGGATTAGGATTAGTGATGCTAAAGCAAATAAAAAAGCCGTCGAGGATTTCGAGGAGCAGATAAGGAAAGCTAGAGCTGAACATTCCAAAACACTTCCAGGAGCTGTCGGGGAAGCTAACAATGACCCAACGACTTCTCAAGAAGTAGTCACAGATGTAATCTCACAAGTCATCCCAGAGAGTGAGAAAATACTTGAGGAAAGAGAGGAAAACCTACAAGAACAGGCGAGAGGAATATTTCTAACTGAGCAGGAAGTAAGAGAATTTATTGGAATGCTCGAACCACAAGGTACAAGTGTGGAAAAGATCGAGGCTCTTGATACAGAAGCTAGAAACTATAGGGAAAAAGCGGCTAATGAGGAAGATCCCCGTAGGAAACAACTGTTTGAAAAATTCATCGAGGTAGCAGAAATGAAGGCGGACACAATAAGAATTAGAATTGGTGATGCCCCACAACATACTGATGTTATAGAGATTGTAAGAGATGAAGTGGAAAACAATGACCTGAACAGACTAGAAAAGTTTAAAAAGTGGGCTAAGGAAAATATGGTTGGCTTGTCTGGTATTGTCATCACCATAGCTGGGATAATAACCACAATAGTTGTTGCTGCTAGAAAAACTGTTTCACAGGGAGCAAAGGCTGTTGGTGGTTTCGCTAAGGCACTCGCTAACCTAGCGAAGAAAGTCGGGCCTTTGTTGGCGCCACTGTTCAGCCTAATAGCACAGGTTCTGACTTGGGGAGTAAAAGGGATAAGTTGGTTAGCCAAGAATCTATGGGTTTTAGCTATATTTATAGGGTGGTTATTGTATGACTATTTGACTAAAAACAGGAAAAAGTAGTAAAAATAAAATCTACCATTTAGTATATGATCAACAGAAGCCAAACAGAGCTATCCCCTGGATTCAGACGAGCGAAAATGGGGGAAATAAAGGGTGAGAGAACGAGACATACGATCACAAACAATCCTAATAAAGTCAACCCTGGTGAGGACTTATATATTGACATACCAAAGCTAAAACCTAACAGTTGTTTGGTCCTGGGTAGCTTTCATTTATTGTTCGACTTCAAAAACGCTAACACTAAGTCATGGTTTCTAAACAATCTCTCTAGACTCCTAGTTGAAAGGTTAGTGATAAAGTTAGCTGGTGAAACTGTTTATGACAATACGGGTGAGAATGTTTTCCAATTATACAAAGATCTCTGGCTATCGAAAAGTGTAAGGGATCAAAACATTGAATATGGAATTGGTTCAGAGAACTTGAGAAAGCTGATGTCTAAGGATGATAGTGGGGCGTCCTCTGGGGACGCTGAAAAGGTGGCTGACGCTTTAATGTTTTCTGTCTATGGGACAAAACTTAAAATAAAACTAGATAAAATCGTTGAAGACCATGGCCTTTATGCTCCCTTTGAAATGTATAATAACTTCCGCTACGTAATTACTCTACCGAAAGCTTCTGACATTATGGTGGCCCAGTCAAGTGAATCTGTTGACGGATACACTCTAGAAAACCTTGAACTAGAGTATGAGACGGTTGATAACATCGATATTGCTAGTGAAATAACCTCACTTTACACAGCTGGCCGATCGCTGTCTTTTGAACACGTGACACTAATGAAGTCAACTGAATGGGTGGCTGGATCAACCCTGATTAACGAACACATTAATCTTCCACGGAAGTCTATGAAAGGAATTGTGATGACGTTCACAAATAAAACAAGCTCACGGACTGACAGTGAGGAATACGTCTACCCAAACATTGAAAGTGTTAAGCTAACAATCGAGGGTGTACCTAATGCCGTCTTCAGTCAGGGGATTCTAAAAAATCGGTTCTATGACGAGGCTAAAAGACTATTTGGGTCTGGATCTGAGTCTGATCAGTTTATGACAATTCAGAAGTTCTACAAAAACTGTTTTGCTCTGACGATTGATTTGAGAAGTATTGAGGATCACGGTAGCGTTGGGACTGGGAAAAGAATCGTTAACACACAATCGGGTGTTCTTGTTGAAATTACCAAAAAGGCGTTCACCGCTAATGTAGTCTGCCGAATCTTTGTGCTGAGTGATGGTTTGGTAAACATGGTAAATAGAAATTTAAAATCAATTCAATACTAGATGGGAAAGCATAAGCTCGATCACCCGTTCAATATGCTGGTTACTGGTATGACAGCTTGTGGGAAGACTGTTTACCTTCTAAAAATGTTAGAGGAAGAATATTTTAGATTCTTCGACTATGTCGTTCTGATCTGTCCAACATTCAGCTGGAATGAGACCTACACTACGTGGAAATACACCCCCGATCCAGACTTCGTCACACTTGAGGTTAGTCAGGATGATGTACAGGTAGTGCTTAAACATGTTGTTGGGATATTCAGAGGTTCTAAAACACTAATAGTCCTCGACGACTGTGCTAGTGGACAGGTTGTGAAAAATAGAACAAGTGAGTTGGTTAAATTAGCCTTCAGCGCCCGGCACTACAATCTGTCAACTATTGTAATCACACAACAGCTAACAGCTATCACAAAACCGTATAGAGAAAATATCAGCAAGTTGGTAACGTTCTACAACCCCAACAAGGCCGACATGAAGGTTATTACTGACGACTACCTTGGCGATTTGGACCGTGAACAGGTTAGAGTAATAACTGAAAAGTTAAAAAAGAATAAATACGCCAGGCTTGAGATAATGTTAAGACATCCGTACGAGTATAAGGTGGTAATTCCAAAATCTGGTCTACAGTAAGATGGTAGAAAAAGAGGTAGTCGTAAAAACCGGTCAGAAAAAATCTGTGGAAAAACGAAAAACAAACATCCCCAAGGACGCGCCAGTGGAAATACCTGTTGTGGAAATACCCACTGAGAAACTTGTTAATGAACTTGTCGTTGAGTTAAAAAAGGCTGAAGAAAAAACTGAATCACCCCAGCCAGATACGCTGAAAAACTCTAACAGTCCGCCAACACAACCGCCAACTGACACTGAAAAGAAGAGAAGTGAGCTGATAAAACTATCAGAGGATGGTGAGGTAACTCAGTCAGTTGCTGAATATGAGGCTAGAAGGATGGAAAGAGCTAATGAGTTCTTGACTGATATGCTGATCAGTAGATTCTCCAATGTTCTCGGTGGTTTGGACGCCATAGAAAGCTCTGAGGAGCTAGACACCGAATTACAAAAAGATAAGCTGTTAAAGAGTGACGTTGGTAAAATTGTGGCAATAATCACGCCGTACTTACCATGTCTTGGATTGCTATCTGGTGGTGTAACTGTGGGAAAACATGTGTACCAATATAAGAAACAAAAAGTAGTGGAAAAGAAACCAGGGGAAACATAACAAGGAATTGGGTAAACCACCTGTTCTTGCTTGGAAGACATAACATATATATATGAGTATGGAGGAAGATTTTTTTGAAATGGAGCCATTAAGTTCAATTCATGAAGAAGATGATATCCCAGAAGACCATCAGGGGCGGATCTAGGAGAAAATCTGACTGTATCGTATTTGTGATGACACCAAAGTTAGGGGGGTCAGGGGGCATTCCCCCCCCGGAAAATTTTGAAAATTAAGACACCGGAAATGTGATTTCCTGCATAAATATAAATAACCAAAAACGACAAATTAAAGTTAACTTGTATTATAAAAAGTTTGGCAATAAATATTGTCAACAACTAAAACTGTTTATGTTACTGTAGATTATTTAATACTCAATATATAGGTCAACATACCTGTATCGGCAAGCTATCATACTTTATAAATTAATTAGGCTATAACAAGCCCAGACGACATCTACTTTTATAAATAATAGTTATATTCCATTCTAAATGCGTGGGCTATACCTGGACATTGTAATATTATACTCAGAATTGCACATTCTAAATGTGTTAATGCCATTGTGATCAAAACGATGATGACACAGACACTAGTATACAGAGAGGTTCAATTAATGATATTTTCAAAAGCATATCAGAACAGCAACAGTCACTCAGACTTGACTTTACGCCGACTCGAGTAAGTCTTCATTTTAATGTAAATCAATAAACACAAGTCAAGGACAGTAGCTCAGTCACTCTCATTAGCATACTCCAAATTTGGTGCATAATATTAGTAGCTAAGATATTTATTATTCACGAACTTTATACCTCACTAGGTGCTGATTTGAAGAGCGCGATTCCTGGCTGCGAGGGAACTGTAGCTTCGCAAAATTACACAGCAAATTCGGCTGTAAGACACTTCTCACAATACGCTTAAGAGGGAGTAATCTACTCGCCTTTTCCTCCGGAGAATAACTTCCATTATCCATGACACACAACAGCTGTTGTAGAACACTGTTAGAGGCGCTTGTGAGTTAGAGGCTTGTGAGTTAGAGGCGCTTGCCGCTCGCAAAGTTGCATAAACTAAATCACATCACGCCGTAATCATATTTAGATCGTCGGAGACTGCTCCGATACAGTCAACTGTATCGGAAGTGTGGAAACTGTAGCAAAACGTGACCAAAATCAAGCATTTTGATTGGTTTGATACAGTCAACTGTATCAGATACAGTCGCTACAGTTACTATATTTAGCACAACTGTATCAATCGTAACATCATCGGTAACACATCGTCATTAAAGAATCGAGACGAGAGCGCCTTTTGCGCGATGCTTCACTGCAAGGAAACGCAGGCTGGTGGGGGTGCACTTACGGGCAATTTTTGCGGGCTACCGAGAATTTCCTGTGCGAGTTCGTCTCGTTGGTCGTAGATCAGAACTGATTTTAAGCTTTGAAAAATTGCGTACATTAACATCAAAGAATTTGAAAATGATGTTGCTGAACTTTGAAAAAGCTACTTGTGAATTCATTTGTAATTATTCGAATTTTAATTTGTTTTAATTTAATTAAATTATTAAGTGAAAATCTGACTGTATCATACGATACAGTTGATACAGTCTAGATCCGCCCCTGACCATAGAAGAATGGAAACAGCTGAGGACGGAGGACTTACTGCTGATTATACTATCTTATTTGATGAGGACAATAAACCTATTTCTAACTTATGGGTAGGACTTTTGTAGAACCCAGGGAATCCATCCGTAGAAAGGCTGTGGACTTTTTTATAGATGTTTTAGATTTGGAGTCCCAGTACAATAACCCTGTTTTTATTGACTATCTGATCGATGAAAATATACTGTCTTTCGTAATAGATGAAGATATGGGTGACTACACTGTTAGATATAATGATGATGAAATTAGGACAGTTGATGGGAGTCTCACTGAACAACAGATGGATCATCTAAGAGATGGTATCAGGGAGCAGTATGACAAATGGGATGACGCTAACACCAGAAGAACTTTGAAGAAAGCTGGTATTATTACAGTAATAGGTTTTGGGTTAGTTGCCCTGGTTACTGGTTTATCAGTCGGTCTGACTAGGAAGGGATCTGATATTGTTCATCAGGCTAAATATTGGGAAAAACTACATCCATCCAAAAAGATAATAGACATAGTACCATGGATAGAAATAGAAAAGGCTGGTGGTAAGATAATCATTTTCATTGGGGAGCATCTGATAGTTATTATTGCTGCTACTATGATGTATCTACTTTTACGTAGTAAATAAACTTTCTATCTATAGCGACTACTATTAGTAGTATAGAACATGGGGGTACCGGCATACTTCGAAAAAACTGAAATTAATTTCAACCAATAATTGGTTTAAAAGCAAACTATTAGCCATATACTTAACGGATTCAGCCTCGCCAGTGTTTTCATAACCTGAGTGACATTTGGGAAAAATTTTATTTTGGAACAAAAAAAAACCTGAAACGAGGATATAAAAAGCGTGAAAACAGCTAAAAACCGATTTATCTTAAAAGGGTTGAATCCGTTAAGTATATGGCTAATAGTTTACTTTTAAACCAATTATTGGTTGAAATTATTTTTTTGGTTTTTTCGGGGTGTGCCGGTACCCCCATGTTCTATACTACTTATTTTCATCAGGGGGTGGGTGGGGGGTGTTTCAAAAAAGCATGTAAACCCCATTCTCCGCGCGCTCAACCTCATCCCCTCGAGAGACAGACTTGATCCAAGTCTAGCGGGCGAGGGGTTGTTGCGTTCATGTATTTCTAGTATTTATGTAAATACTTAGTAAATACAAAGCGATTTTCTTACTTTAACTCGTTCCTGTTCGAGCTGGGCTTCCCTAGGGGTGAATAAAATCGTCAGACGTTAGAAAGAATAAAATACTAGACACAAATTCGACAGGAAAGAGTTAAATATATTGCTCGAGTTTGTGTAAAGAAAATATTTCGTTGGTTTTTTCATGTATAACATTTTTTCAATTGCTTTCATTTGACATATCGCTCAAGGTTGTACGTTACGTAGTTGAATAAAAAAACATTTGAAATTCTATAACATTTGTGAGAAGTAAATGTTATATTATTACGAACATTGCTACGAACATTTTAAACATTTTAAAAGTTTCACGTTTATACATAGAAACTTAAACTTTATATCAATCGAAAGCTGAACACAATTCCTAACAATATACCTGCACGATATATCATAACATGTTTGTAAAATTCTCTCAGCGGTCTGGAACGGCAGATTCCAGACCGCGCAGGAACCAATCAAATTGCTGGATTTCACCTTCCAGGAGACCGTTCACGGAAATAGTCAGATAATAATATATGTTATTGCTTCTTTATATTCCAAAACCACGCAACATATCGCCATCCAACACATCAAAATTATATTTTATTGCCTCGGACTACATGCATTTCAAAACCACGCGACATATATGTTATTGCGTAGTTATATTTCAAAACCACGCGACATATCGCTATCCAAGAACTCAATATTATATATTATTGCCTCAGTCTATTTCAAAAACCACGCAACATATCGCTATCCAACCCTCAATATTATATGTTATTGCGTAGTTATATTTCAAAACCACGCGACATATCGCTATCCAAGAACTCAATATTATATGTTATTGCGTAGTTATATTTCAAAACCGCGCAACATATCGCTATCCAAGAACTCAATATTATATGTTATTGTGTAGTTATATTTCAAAACCACGCAACATATCGCTATATCCAAGAACTCAGTATTATATCTTATTGCCTCAGTCTATTTCAAAAACCACGCAACATATGTCACGCATACAACAACATTTTCAGCTTCAAAACTGTTTCGCAAAAAGTCGTGAACTTGCGATGCGCGAGAAAGGGAAAACCGCTAGTGGTAGTGTGTTAGAACCAAACAAAGTGCTAAAAAGCGGTGCCCTGTTTAGCGACAAAAATGTCCGGTCAAAAATACCTTAACAAAAATATCGCGTCAAAATACCGCGTCAAAAATGTCGTGGTAAAATTATTGCGTCAAGAACGTCGAATGCTATTGATTCCGCACGAACGAACTAGGCAATGCAAGAGTTATATAATTAAATCTACAACTTCCGCTCATTTGTTTTATTGTTCACACAAGAACTACTGAACTAAACGTCTTTTTACATGTTTTCAACGTTTTAAACGTAAACATAGATATAATCCCAAGGCTTACTACAACTATTATAAGCGCTATTTATACATAGGCTCAAAGTTTTAAATTTAAACATTATATTCCCAAGACTTAAGGCCTGGCCAAACACTTTCAACATTTCATTCAACATCGTTCAACATTGTTGAATTCAACCGTTATTCAACATGTTGAAAGCGTTTGACCACCGCTGTTGAATGATGTTGAACGTTGTTGAATGGTGTTGAATGATGTTGAACGAAATTTGAACATGTTCAAATTTTCATTCAACACGCGTTGACAGTGCTGAACGATGTTGAATGACATGTTGAAAGCGTTTGGCCAGGCCTTTACTACCGAACAACAATTATAAGCGCTATTTATAACATAAGTTCAAAGTTTTAAATTTATGAATTATAATCCCGAGACTTACTTCAATTATAACCGCTATTTATAGGATAGTTTAAAGTTTTAAATCTAAACATTACAAACTCAAGACTTACTACAACAACAATTATAAGCGCTATTTATAAGATATGTATGGTGGTTCGTGGTTGTGCTAATCCTAACACTGTCCCAAGCCTGAACCCTAACCCTAATCCTAACTCCAAACGTGCCTAACCCAGTGAGCTATATATATATATATATAACTGAAGTGTTATTTTCTGATCATTGACCAGGCAAACCAATAGAAGACATGTAGACCTGAAGTTTGTATACCTCCAGTCTTCCACGCAGAGAAGAAAATTCAGCCTCGCTACTTTTAGAATACAGGAAAACCTCTATTAAAAGTGCTTATAAAGTGAAAATTAAGTCTGTCTTATTTAAAAGAACATTTAAAATGACAAAGTAACATCTTTTGCAGTTTTTCGTTTCCTGGCTTCGTTGTTGAGATATTTCTGGTTGTTTGATATGTAAGTTAGACATCTAGATGTCACACGTGCATAACGATTTATCGAAGAAGGTTATCAACCGCGTCCCAGGGCCATTTGTGGGGGCTGGGCCAAAATGGAGGCCAAAAACAAAATGGCCGCAACAAAATGGGCCTGGCACAGGCTGCCAAAATGCGCCATATAATGCCTCATTTTTTACTGGTACCCAATTTTCACAAAGTTTATTGCGCCTAGTCAGGCTTTTGATTGACTTGCAAGATTCAAGATCACGTTAAATGTATTCTGATACTGCGTTCAATATGCTTTGAATAATTCTAACTACAGCGAAATTATCTTCTTTTGTCACCTCAAAATTAATACTCTTTGACTTTGTTCACCCAGTCTTTCTAATTCGTTTCCCTAGATTTAAAAAAACAATTTGGTTGCCTCATGGACTTCGTTGTATGGCAGGGCACAGAGACGACACAACCACACAAAGCTAGCTCTCGCTTATATATCCTAAGGGTATGTAAATATTATGGTTACTCAAAAATGAACTTACTGTTTTATTCGATAGCTTAGTTATGTCCATTTTTTTATATGCTGTTGAGGTATGGGCTTGTGCCTATGAAGATAAGTACCTGAACCGAATTAACAAATTTTGCAGAAGAGCTTTTAAATTTGGATATACCGCTAAATACTTACCCATTCAAAATATTATTTGGGAAAGAGATTTAAAGCTCTGGAAAAATATCGTTGACAATGAAGATCATCCAATGTATGACCTTCTTCCAGAAAAAAGACGAGACATCTTCGACAACGAGGTCATGACTTCATATTGCCACGCATTCGCACAGAACGTTTTAAACGAACCTTTATTAATAGGTGTCTTTTTAAGTTTGTATGAATAGTTATAGTAATATTGTTGTTATATAATTTATGTAATAGATAAATACTTTTATTGAACTTGATGTAAACTCGCACGTCTGTTGTTGAGTATGTTTTATAATAAAGACTTAATCAATCAATATATTTTCCGAAGGTTTTTTCGGGTGTTTCGCCAGCTTTTCTCTCATTTTCATTCATTTTGAAGTTGTTTTTAAATTTACCGCCATCGCTTATTTATAATTGAATCCTTTTAACTAATGCCCTCGAGTTAGCCTGAGCGCCTGCCTTGTTTCCACCAATCAGAATACCTAAAACATCCAATGTGATCTCGACCAATCAGATGTGGCGATGGTTCAGTCTGTGCCGGGGGCATTTGTTCCCGCCATTTTGCTTTTGCCCGCTATCTTGGCCCAACCCCCACAAATGGCCCTGGGGACGAGGTTGCATTGGAAGGTTATATCATAGATAATGGTAGGGGAACTGGATAGGAAACTTCAAACGAGGTTAAAGAACCGCAAACGTTGTTTGCACAACTTGCTATGGTAATTACACACTTAAAAGCAGCTAATGCACCTATTGCTGAAATTAAACAAAAGTGGAATATCACTTAAGTTCAGCAGTGTCTGATTTTAGCCATGTGGGACCACCCGTTAGGTGCATTGCCCGCTTATAAGCGTATAATTACCCTAGCAAGTTGTACAAACATCGTTTCCGGTTTCGTAAGTTTCCTATCCAGTTCTCCTTCCATTATCTATGGTTATATATCTTTGCTATTATTGAACCAAATTAATTCGAACGGAAACTCGTGGGCGTGTTTCTCTCACAACACCAAACATGTAGATTTTCAAGTAATAGCGTACCGTCGAGCTGCTATTTATAGCCCATAATGCGGACAAACCAACCAAAATTGACTTCCAAATGATTGCAAATGAGCTATTATCTATTGTTCGGACTGCAAGAATTGTGAGTAAAAGCGGCAAATTTAAATAGTGACGTCACCACGACGGAGCGCCATTATGTTTGATAATAGCAAAGATATATAATATTCTCCAATGGCTTATTATATACGCTAAGATGTTAATTTGTGACGTCAAGATGTTTACTTTGCTTATCAAAAAACCAAGCAAAGCTAAGAATAAAAAAAATGCAAAATATGTCATTTTTAGTGCCATTTCAAATAAGACAGAGTTGATCATACAAATAAGACGGAGGTTTCTTTTTTCACACCTTGGTAGGAATTAATTAAGCTTTTATTGTCTGTGAAGTGAAACAGTCAGTCACAAAATACGGAAAACAACAGATTAACGCTTAATGCAGGATTAGTGCCAATCAACTTTTGAAATGTTAGGTTTCCCGCTGCCATGGGTTACGTGGAAAACATCGCGCTCAAAAACTGTCACACAAAAACTGCTCTACCAATCAGGAAATCAGAACCCTAGAACTATGGATTTTAACACCTGATATATAACAAAAGTAATTATGGTTATCAAATGAGCTTTTCTCTAATAGTAACGCAGTTTTGTGTGAACAAAGATATTCTAAAAGTTGCGTGGCCTGATTTTCATTTCAGTTGTCTTTAAAGAATAGTCGCGTCCTTTCCAGTCATACCAAACAACGCCTTGACCACGTTTGGTGTTAGTACCACGAAGATACAAACCATTTAAGTTGGACTTCTGACAGCCATTGTACCACCAGGCACCTTTGCGATGCACAGCACAGTTTCTATCATTACTCAACTTGTCATTATCTTTATCTTTAGTGGTAAACTTCATTCCATTGTGCAAACCAAGTGAGTCACCAGCATCACCTTGTAAAGAGAAAAATGCATCATGTCCGTGTAAAGACGCGTTTACATAATCCGATCTCATATATCCAACACTCGTCACTCACTGTTCTTTCTCCAATTTCTAAATACAGCCAAGCACGTTGAACATACAAGGCAAAGCCGCGTGTTGTTTTAACCATAGTTAATAGAACATATACATGCATGGTTTGGAAACTCGTCCAAAGTTATTGTTCTAGTTATGTGCAATTTTACGGTATTGTATTTTCTGTGTAAGGAAGCAGTTGCAAGCTCCAAAACGAAACCTAGCTTACTTTGACCAACTGAGACACGCATAGAGTCGATAGACACACGAACAAATCAATATAAACCAGAAATATAATAACTTTCATTGTATAAACCCAAGTTTCTCGATTCTATTTCAACTTGTACGTACGTATGATCTATGTTTCTATGGTTCTAAACAAATAATAATAAGAAAACTTCGTAACAATCGTTCCTTCGTGTCCACAAGCAAAATGTCAATGAAATACAAATTTACAATGGTTTACCTCGTATTTTGGCAACTAATCCCGTGCTGAAAAGAACACCAGAGCACATGGAACCAAAACTTCCCTTGCCACATCCGGGCATTTAGAATAAATTATAACATTGTATCTTGATATCCTACAATAACCGTCTCGATCCTACAGCACCCCCGAATGACCTACTATACTGTCGTTCAAAAATAAACAAAAGGATCGAGAATTCCAGTACAAATAATTCTCAATGTTCACTTGCGCAAGTTATAGTTTCATACTATTTCAGTTTTCTCTTCTTTCACGAACTTCCAAACAAAGTCACTACCAAGCTTGTTTGACAAAGTAAGATTGCACGAATAATAAGTTTAACATTAACATCAACAGTTTATAAAGTTCACGGTTCCTTCAATCAAGTTCTAGTCCGATTCAGACCTTTCCAAAAGGCACAATTTCCTCACGTCACGTTGATATCTACTCTGGTTCGCTGTACGGATCACCACTTGTCTGACATGGCCATTACTATCTGGGAATGACTCTTCGACTACAGCGAGAGGCCACTGACCTCGTGAAGCATCTTCCTTGACCATCAATGCGATATCACCTTTTGTTAGTTTTTTTCTGGGAGACAGTCATTTCTGTTTCTCTTGTAGACTTGGAAGGTACTCTCTCAACCATCGTGCCCAAAACTCGTCTGCTAACTTCTGTGCTTGCTTCCATTTCTCTCGAAGGTGACGGGTTGATGATGAGGTGTTCGCTGAATTGCTTCGATTCCGATAACTATGAAGCAAGGTATTGGGTGTCAGAGCTGACAAATCGCGACGGTCATCGCATTCTCGAGTAAGAGGTCGATCATTGATCATTTTCTCGACTTCACACATCACGGTTAGCAGAGTTTCGTCATCAACAAGTCGGTGTCCAATCAAAGCACGCATGTTCTTTCGGATCGTTGTAATCATGCGTTCCCATACTCCGCCAGTATGGCTTGCACGCGGTGGAGAGAAATGCCACTGAATACCTTTCTCCCGAAGCCGAACCAATATCTTTGCTTGATTCCAAGTCTGCAATATTTTCTTAACTTCGATTTCTGCTCCACGGAAATTTGTTCCATTGTCGCTGAACAACTCTTTGGGGGGCCCACGCCTGCTAACGAATCTGCACACCGCTTGAATAAAGGAATCCGTTGAGAGATCATGTGCGACTTCGATGTGTATTGCTCTTACAGCTAGGCAAGTGAAAACACAGCCATAGAGTTTTACAGTTCCTCTTCTATACTTGACTTTAAGATGGAAGAAATAATCGATTCCCACGGATGAAAATGGAGGTTCACTTGGTGTCACTCGTGCTGCTGGGAGTGGGGCCATTATCTGTTCACCTGGGCGTTGGTTCCGACGACGACATGGTACGCAATCGTTGATGGTCTTCTTTACCGTGCTTGGTCCCTTTACGATCCAATACTTTTGCGGAATTGCTGCTAGGGTCTGACTGGTCCCAGCGTGACTTTCTTTCTTGTGATAGTAACGTACGATCAGCTCCGTGACATGATGACTTGTTGGAAGAATGGCAGGATGCTTGGGCTGTTCTGGTATTGGTGACTTATCCAAACGTCCACCAACTCTTACGATATCGTCGCAAATAACTGGATTTAGTTTAACAAATATTTCACCGGTGGTTTTCTTGTTAATGGATGCTTCTCGTTGAGTAATTATCACGATTTCATCAGCTGCCAAATCGATTTATTTGACTTCCAACGGACCGCGTGGTACGTCTGACTCCGCAATCTTTCCACATCGAGATAACAGGTACTTCTTGAATCTCAACATCCACACTACGGACTTCTGCAATCGGTACCAACAAGAGGGCCGATGGATAAGACGACTCAATGACTCGGGAATTGGGTTTTCGGAAGCGTTCACTGCACCGACATTTGCTTTGTCTCGTTTCACTTCCTGGTCCGCGTCTTCTTCGTCAGGCAAATCAACTGGTTGCTTTGGCCACAATTGGTAGTCTCGCCATAGGAATTCGGGTCTGTTGAACCAGAACTGCAAGTTGTGTTGGTCTCGATCGTTACTTCCCACGTTTAGGCCTCGCGATGCGATGTCAGCAGGATTGAGCTTAGTTGGTACATGGCGCCACTGACATGGAGACGTAGCATCGTGGATTACTTGAAGTCGATTTGCGACAAAGGTTTGAAACCGCTTCGACGTGTTTCTGATATAGCGAAGTACGATAGTTGAGTCGGTCCAAAAGACGACACGATTGATAGGTAGATCTAGTTCTTCGCGAATCTGCTTGTCCACTTTCACTGCTAGGGTCGGTGCCGTCAGTTCCAGTCTCGGGGCAGTTACTGTCTTAAGTGGGGCCACTCTTGACTTTCCCTTAACCAAACTGCAATGGACCTTTCCATCTGTGTCTTCTAAACGAAGGTATGATGCGGTACCATACCATTCAATCGATGCATCGGTAAAATGGTGAAGCTCCACTCTCTTTATCCCTTTGAATCCGTGAGGTTTGTAGCATCTAGGAATTTCTGTTGCTGCAAGTGATTGGAATTCTTTGACTTCTTCCGGAAGGGCCTCGTCCCACCCACGATTTCCGCGACAAAGTTCCTGTAGCATACGCTTCGCTGGCAAGACAACAGGAACAACTAGACCGAGTGGGTCATACACTGATGCGATAAAGGACAAAATTCCCCTTCTGGTTCCTGCTTTCAGACTTCCACTTCGGAATCCTAAGCTGTCCGTTTCAGTGTTCCACTGAACGACCAAGGCTCGTCTTTAGGTAAACTTTCCAAGTGCAAACTCACACATGGCGCTCTTTCGTTGTCTGGCACGCTCGACAAAACCTCTCTCTCGTTCGATAACCACTTTGTGAGTCAGAATCCTCCATGGGACAATAATTCTGGGAGCTCTTGTACTAGATTGATAGCTTCTTCCGTTGTTGGTAGCGATTTCAAACAATCGTCCACATAAAAGTTACGCTCTACTGTGTCAACGACTTGCTTGCTAAACTCCTGTCGATTATCTTCGGCAGTTTTCCTTAACGCATATGAACAACAACTCGGTGATGATGTGGCGCCGAACAAATGAACGGTCATTTGATGTTCAACTGGTTCCTTCGAAAGGTCTCCCCCCGGCCACCACAAGAATCTGAGCGCTTCGCAATCTTCGGCCTTTACGTTGACCTGGTGGAACATCTTTTCTACGTCCGCCATAACCGCTACTTTATCTTGCCGGAATCGCAAGAGTACGCCCACTAATGTATTCGTGTAGTCAGGTCCTTGAAGTAGTTGGTCGTTCAGGGACGTATTTTGGTACTTTGCAGCACAGTCAAAGACAACTCCCACCTTCTGTGGCTTCTGTGGGTGGGTTACTGGGTGATGCGGTAGGTACCAGATCGGTTTCTTAGAGGGTAAATCTTCGAAGGTGTTGCTGTCTTTTGGTCCGACTCTTTTGGCATGTCCCTTCGAAATGTATTCTTCCATGGTTGCTTTATACCTCGCATGGAGGGTGGAATCTCTCTCTAATCTCTTCTTCAGATAAGTCAGCCTCTTTTCTGCCATGAATCTATTATTTGGTAGGGATTGTTCGTCATACTTCCAAGGTAGGCCGATCTCGTAGTGACTGTCTTCGAGTTTAATGGAACTGTCCATCATTGCTTTTGCACGACGGTCTTCAATTGAAAGACATTCTTTCAGGTCGGCTGTCGACTCGCTAAACTCGGAGTTATACAAACTTTGTAGCTGCTGCTGAATGGAACTCATAGCCATGACGTCATCTTTGCAACCGAGGGCTTGATCAACTTGGATGCAATTCATCTGAGCTCCCTGGTAACTATTTCCATTGAGGGGTCCCATCACCGTCCAACCTAAGATTGTTCTTAATGCATGAGGTTGGTTCTTCTTACCGGAACGCACTTCGAGAGGACAAAGAGCTTCAGGGACGTCACTTCCAATGAGGATGGTAACTTTCTTATCGACCAGATCAGTAATATCAACGTCCTTAAGATGCGACCATTGTTGTACATCATTGGCTGTCGGAATGCTTTCGGGGGCGACTTGTAAACTGTCAGTTGTCCACACTTTTTTTAATCTAACTCCTTTACCAGTGGCAAGTCCAACAACATCAAGAGATAATTCTTGTGCCTTTCGTTTCTCGCTTCCGGACACGGTTGCTAAGGTAAACTCGATAGGTGTACAGTCCGCACTGAGATCTTCAGCCAAGCTGGATAAACACATGGCTGTGTTCGACCCGCTGTCTAAAAATGCATAAGTTTCTATTACACGATTACCATAGGGTGCACTAACTTTCACGGGTACGACTTGCAACCCAACACGACCTCCGCTGGATGAGGAATTTGTTACACCGACTCCAGAGAAGGGGAGTTTGCTGAACTGTGTAGAGGTTGTGTTGTTATTTGGAGCTGAGTCAGATCTGTGACTAGGAGTTGCTTGAGCATTCACTTCGTCCTTGGGTTCCACTTCTGATGAATGTAACAAAGGGTGGCGTCTTCTTTTGCAACCTTCGACGCCGCACATCCGAGCCCCTATGCAGTTCTTGACGAAGTGTCCTGGGCTTAGGCAAGCATGACAAACTCGTTGAGACTTTACTAAATCCCGTCGTCCTTGAAGATTCTGACCTCGAAACTTGTGGCAACGTTCTAGATGGTGTGTACCGTTACAAAGAACACACGACCAATTTCTTCCCTTTTGCTCAGGACCAACATCTTCGACGTTCTGTCCGTATGTTGCCAAGGTCGTGGTATTTCTGTTGAAGGGTGTGGTTTTCTTCCCTCTATCCCATCCGTCTTTACGCGATTCTGCTTTCGGAGTGATGATTTGACCAAAATGGTATTGGCCACTGCAGCTCGAGACTGAACAAACTCGGTTAGGTGGGAGAAATCTGGGGTGATATGGTTGTCATACAAGTGACTTGCTTTGTCCGCCCACTTCGCTCTACGTTGAATTGGAAGGCGACTAACGAATTTTCCGAGGGTGTCAATCGAGTTGATGTTGGCTCCATTACCCAGCTGAGTTGAACCAAGAAGACATGTCTCCATGTCACGTGCTAGTTGTGACAACTTCTCCGACTCGTCAACTCTAATAGGGGGGCCACTGATTACTTTATCCAAGAATGCTTGGGTTACTACATGATTTCGACCAAAGTTTTTTCTCAGGATTTCTTTCGCACGCTTGTACCATTCGTCAGGTGGCATGATGATACAATGTTCGATTGCCTGTCTGGCTGTCCCTTTACAGTATTGGATTTAGTAATTGAGTCTGTCCGCGTCATTATCTTCTTTACTTTCGACATTTACTTCAAATTTTTGAAAAAAAAGACTCTTTGGGGCATTCCTAGCCCTTTAACAACTTCGTCCATCGTGTGTTGTTGTTTCTCTAATAAATGTTGTAGCTGAAACGAGTTATCATGCGATGTATTCTGGTGAGTTGCATCACTCACAATTGTATCTTGAGGCCGCTGACCACGATTGGTCGCACGGTCAAAATTGTTCCGTCTTTCTGAGACCCTATCTAGGAGCTCTGGGCTGATATACATTTCTTCTAACTGAAACAGTTCATTTTGTTGTCATTCTATTTCCCGTCTTTTCATCATTATTTCATGCTCTACTTCCGATCGTTTCATTTCCTTTTCTAATTCGAGCCTCGCTTCATGCATTTGTTTATCTAAAGCGTCTCTACGTGCATTTTCTAATTCTTCCAGTTCACGCCATTTTCCAGCCATTTTCCATTGAGTCAAACGGACTTGCGCCAGCCCCGTTTTCCCTATAATTTACTGTCCGAGTTGGATTTTCCCTTGCGAGCTTATTTTGCGTAGTATTCACGCGTGTTCCTTCTTTCGTGTTTTCCTCGCGACAATCACGCGCGATATTACCTTGCGTGGGGTGCACGCGATGCGTGGTTTCTTTCGTGTTTTTGTCCCGTATAATATTTAAATTTGACTCAAATACAGCAGATAAAGGTGATAAAACAGAGATATTTTTTGAGTATGAAGTCATCTGACTCAAACCCACCTCGAGCTCGTGTTGTTCTTGATTTACCTCGCTTTGTTCTGGGCTAAAACTCGTCGTCGCACCACCAGAAGCGACAAATGTTGGGCTTTGTCATTGAACACTTTCGGCTTGCTCGCTGTTGTTTTCCCCCGCGGATACGGGCGAATTTTGACATTCGGAGCGTTTATTTCGTTCGACTGTGCCTCTTCCGACCCTACTTGACTGGCAGACGATGTAGGACTTAAATCTTTACTTAGAAGCGACGGTAAGTGTTTTGGACTGGGTTTTTTTCTTGCCTCGAAGCTCTCTTTTCTTTGTCATAACGTTGGTCAGTTTAAATACACATTAAATGATCCAATGCGAGAACTATGTGAGCTCCAAAACGAAACCTAGCTTACTTTGACCAACTGAGACACGCATAGAGTCGAAAGACACACGAACAAATCAATATAAACCAGAAATATAATAACTTTCATTGTATAAACCCAAGTTTCTCGATTCTATTTCAACTTGTACGTACGTTTGATCTATGTTTCTATGGTTCTAAACAAATAAGAAGAAGAAAACTTCGTAACAATCGTTCCTTCGTGTCCACAAGCAAAATGTCAATGAAATACAAATTTACGATGGTTTACCTGGTATTTTGGCCACTAATCCCGTGCTGAAAAGAACACCAGAGCACATGGAACCAAAACTTCCCTTGCCACATCCGGGCATTTAGAATAAATTATAACATTGTATCTTGATATCCTGCAATAAACGTCTCGATCCTACAGCAGTCATCCAATAGCAACGCTCGGGCACAGGCAGCTCTAACATGTATTTTTTGTTTTGTTTTAAACAGTATATACATCCATACACACATACATATTATATATAAATTACCGTATGGTTTAGTAGTGTCCTTGCTCTTGCCTCTTGTTGCTCCAAAAACAGGCCGAATCAAGGATTCAAGGATGTTCTCGTTCTCAACCCCGCTCGGCCAACTCGCCAAGCGTAGAAAAAATAGAATAAGAGAAAGAATAAGAGAAGGGAGGAAAGCAATTCACGTCATGGCTTGATGATCACCGCATATAGCGTGGAACGGAAATAAAACTTCGAATTTCAAATTCAAATTTTAAACGGATTAACGGAAGTAGAACAGCTCGTAATTTGTAAACAATGAATAAATTGTATAACAAGCGATCCCCTTTAATTATAAATGTAGACAAGCAAGAACAAACAATCATTAATATTCCCTTCCGTTCCAATGACAGACAACGTTCCATGCGATTTGCGGTGATCATCGAACCATATCGAACTATAGTTTTGTCTTTATCATTCTGATCTTTCTCGTCCGATTTTCTTCGTAAAACTACGCACACTTGTTTATCTATGTTATAACATTACACAGAGCATAAATTGTTCCACGTTTGTAAACTAACAACCGATATGGGGTGATCATCAACCCATCACGTGGTTGCTTTCCTCCCTTCTCTCTTTCTTTGTTCTCTCTGCCTGGCGAGTTGGTCGAGCGGGGATTGAGTACGAGAAAATGACCAACATGATCGCAGGCTCTGGGTACGAGATTGTTTTGAATCCTTGAATCCTTGATTCGGCCTGTTTTTGGAGCAACAAGAGGCAAGAGTAAGGACACTAAACTATACGGTAATTTATATATATAATATGTATGTGTGTATGGATGTATACACTGTTTAAAACAAAAATTGCATGTTAGAACTCCCTGTGCTCGGGTTTAATTAGTGAGTTGCTTCATCGTCACATGTTGTGGTGCTTCATCGTCACGTGTCCATACAATTTACTTCCACCATTCAAGTTGAAAGACAATAGAGCTTCCAAACTAGGGAGCCCTGTTCCAAACCATGTATATGCTCTATTAACTATGTTTTAACGAGCTTGGCTGTATTTAGACATCGGAGGACAAACACTGAGGAGTGTTGGATACAGCTTCTTAAATGAATCAATATTTTAAGACAAAATCGACCAAAATATTTGCTAAATTTGATCGTAATCTTCTTTCGATTTCTAAATACTGATTAAATATTGATTTTTTCTAAATTTTTCTCTTGAATTATTAATGATTTGAGAATAATCAGATCGGAATCTCCTTTTAAGGTGGCTCCATGCAGTTTCTTGAAAAGTGGAAAGTACAAGTTTGAGAGTCCAAAACACGTGTATAAACAATTCGGAAAAACAATAAAACTAAATGTTATGCATAGTTAAAGAGCCTTACAATCAAAAACTGTTACCAAATAATTAGCAACCGTTGTTGCTATGGCAACGATGACGTTTCAAAATGGCTGCCAATTACCCTTCAAACTTATTTAACTTTTAAAAAACTTCGGTGACCCGCAATTATTTTTTGATTAAAACTTTTCTTGAAGCATGAGTAATCAATAGGCCGATTTTAAAAAAATTCTGTAGAACGAATACTTTTTTTTTCAAGGAAAAATCATGTTTGTTAATTTTTAAAAAAATTGGATCTACAGAATTTTTTTTAAATCCACCTAGTGATT
>OZ036013.1:10745765-10768265 GCA_964035015.1 Corallium rubrum
CGAATTCTGTAAATTACTTCTAAAACGATCTATTTGGTAAGTTCATTGGCGTAGTAATTTTTCTAAAAAAAACGTTGTCTAAGTCGAGAAAATCAAAGCCGGTCACTTTATGTAAATCAAGAGGAATCTATATCACATATATAGACCCTCATTAAACATGGATTTTCTTTGTGTTTTCCTCATGAATTATTAATGAGTTTTAGAATATCATTTTTTTAATCACGATAGTTAATACACTGCAGCAAAAAGTTGATGGGGTCGTGAATTTAGTGCTATGTATTAGATAATTGTAAAATAGTTAATTTTTATTACTTAAGTGCTCAAAACAAAATATTAAAATGGGAGGGAGACTGGCACCGAGCCACGGCTGCACACACCAATTTGTGTTAAAACATCACTCTACCGCTAATACAACGTTTTCGAATTTGAATCTCAAACATACCGATGAAAGTCCAAGTGATTCGCTGAACAGTCGTCCTTCCCTTTTTCCTGCTCCTCTCTTCAGCCACCAAAATTGAGTAAATCTAAATAATTGCAGAGATCAAACCTTTCTGATCGTAGTTAATGCTGAGGTGTTGTTGTTAGGGAGTGGCTATTAGAAAAGAGGATCTATTAGAGAGGGAGGGGGCTTTTTACAGTTGAGAAATTATTAGAGAGGGGAGGGACTTATTAGAAAGGAATTTATTAGAGAGGGGGGAGGGACTTATTAGAAAGGAACTTATTACAGAGAACGTATTAGAGAGGGGGTTACAAGAAAAGAGAGAATAATTTAATAGAGCCTCCCTCCCTAATTCCCTCCTTCCTTCCCTCCCTCCTTCCTTCCTTCCTTCCTTCCTTCCTTCCTTCCTTCCCTCCCTCCTTCCTTCCTTCCTTCCTTCCTTCCCTCCCTCCTTCCCTTCCCTTCCCTCCCCTTCCTTCCCTCCCTCCCCTCCCTTCCCCTCCCCTCCCTCCCTCCCAACCTCGCAAGCCAGGATCTTTATGCATCCCTCCCTGCCTGCCTGCCTGCCTGCCTGCCTGCCTGCCTGCCTGCCTGCCTCCCTCCGTCCGTCCGTCCGTCCGTCCGTCCGTCCGTCCGTCCGTCCGTCCGTCCGTCCGTCCGTCCGTCCCTCCCTCCCTCCCTAATTTTTGTTGCCAATGTCCTTTAATGTTTTGATTTTTCTTTTCTTCTTACCTGAAATTCAGCGACTCTCCACTCAGCATTTCAATATATCTTAAATATAAATCCAAGCTTTCGGGGCCGATAATACGGACATAATCGGAGTCGCCCTGTGTAATAAAAAGTGTGTCTTTGGCAAGTACATAAACTCATGCATGGGTGTGTATAAATATACGTAAGAAAGTAATAAGACGTATAGGAATAAATCACCAAAGGAAAAAACAACCAAATTATCATATTAAATGAATTGAATAACTGCCTAGCTCGCTGGCTGGTTGCCTGGCGGACTGGTTGCCGGCTGGCTACCAGTCTCCTTGCCTGGACAGCTGCCTCCCTGACTGGTTGCATTACTGGCTTTGCAGCTGGTTGCCTACCTGAATACTTGGCCCGATCGTCTGCCTAGGCGCCTTCCTGGTTTCCTGCCTAGCCGACTGTCAACCTGGCTTGCTGGCTGGCCTAGGGCTAGCCGACTGTCTACCTGGCTTGCTGGCTGGTTCCTGCCTAGCCGACTGTCAACCTGGCTTGCTGGCTGGTTCCTGCCTAGCCGACTGTCTACGTGGCTTGTTGGCTGGTTCCTGCCTAGCCGACTGTCTACCTGGCTTGCTGGCTGGTTTCCTGCCTAGCCGACTGTCTACCTGGCTTGCTGGCTGGTTTTCTGCCTAGCCGACTGTCTACCTGGCTTGCTGGCTGGTTCCTGCCTAGCCGACTGTCTACCTGGCTTGCTGGCTGGTTTCCTGCCTAGCCGACTGTCTACCTGGCTTGCTGGCTGGTTCCTGCCTAGCCGACTGTCTACCTGGCTTGCTGGCTGGTTTTCTGCCTAGCCGACTGTCTACCTGGCTTGCTGGCTGGTTTTCTGCCTAGCCGACTGTCTACCTGGCTTGCTGGCTGGTTTTCTGCCTAGCCGACTGTCTACCTGGCTTGCTGGCTGGTTTTCTGCCTAGCCAACTGTCTACCTGGCTTGCTGGCTGGTGTCCTGCCTAGCCGACTGTCTACCTGGCTTTCTGCTTAGCCGACTGCCTGGCCGGCTGCCTGGCCAACGACCTGCCTCGCTGGATGGCTGCGTTCCTGCATAATCAATCGAGATATGGTCTGGAGACTGGGCAAACTTCAAAGCGCCTATAATGAGCTGTAATTTTATGTTGAACCGTACCTTACACCGTGCACATCCTTTGTTTTAGGTTTATTGATATTTAAATTACACGGTTGAGTGATTGAACTGAAACGTTGCTATTGGACAATTCGTTCATTATACTAAAATACAATGTGTTCAATGACCGTATACCGTGCACAAAAATGCATAAAGGCAAACAAAAAGATAGACAAAAAACTTTAGCGGAGTTTCCAGACCATATCTTGATTGACTATGGAGAGACTGAGGGAGCCAGGAAGCAGAAACCATAGTTAATCGAGATATGGTCTGGAAACTCCGCTAAAGTTTTTTGTCTATCTTTTTGTTTGCCTTTATGCATTTTTGTGCACGGTGTACGGTCACTGAACACATTGTATTTTAGTATAATGAACGAATTGTCCAATAGCAACATTTCAGTTCAATCACTCAACCGTGTAATTTAAATATTAATAAACCTAAAACAAAGGATGTGCACGGTGTAAGGTACGGTTCAACATAAAATCACAGCTCATTATAGGCGCTTTGAAGTTTGCCCAGTCTCCAGACCATATCTCGATTGACTATGGTCTCTCACGCCCTCCTTCGTAAATGATCAGTAAGAAAGCAAACATACCACAAGCTTCTTTCTCTGCAGCAAAATATTAACTAAACCCTAAGGTAAAAATAAAGCACATTAAAGCCACAGTAGCATAGATATATTATATGTTCAGAGAATAATGTATGGCAAACAACGTTTTGATGACGTCAACTGCTACACATGCTATGAATATATGGAAAACCAGTTTACCAAGTGATGATCGATGTGCATATGAGAGACGAACACAGCACGAAGTTGCTTTAAAATCATGTCGACATCTTCTCCATAATGATGGCACATCTGTCTGTATGTCCCTTCACCACAGTCCATGAGCAACGACACGTTGCCACTTAAAAAACAAAAATTAATAACGTAACGAAAATAATTCAAATGCTCAGCGAAAAAACTATTTTAATATTTAATATTCTTTTAACTTTTGCTGTACTTTTAAATTAAAGTGCTTATGAAACAAAAATTAAGTCTAAATATTACCAGGGTGAAGTCAAGTTGGCCTGAAAAACAGAGAAAAATCTTCTCGACGTTTCGAGCGAAAACAACTCACATGTGGTCACGCGTATTTATAGCAGAGCTAACAATGGGAATCACGTGAACACATGTAAGCCAATAAAAACAAAGTAAACAAATAAATTAATATGTAATTTTAGCCTGTGTGCAGGTGCTGACCCAATTTGTGGGTCAGCTACCTGCAAATAGGCAAAGAAATAGGTTATAAATTACTATTTAAATCATCGGAAAAAGGTTAAGGAAAAGGTGTGGAATATGGTGGTGGAGTGAGCTAAATGAAAGAGAATCGCTCATTGAGGCCGTGAGGGTGAATGGTACCAAGTTTGTAAATGAGACGCATTTCTTGTTTACGACGAGTATCGTTACAACCTGTAATGGGCTGAATGGCGCAGATTTTCATGTTAGAAAAGGAGTGGTTGGCACTGTTGAAGTGCCTGGCAACAGGTTTGTTTTGCACATTGTTTTTGACATCACGAAGGTGTTCAACAAACCTGTCACCTAAACGTCTTCCAGTTTCTCCGATGTAAAGCATGGGACATTTACTGCAAGAGATACAGTAAATGAAGTCTGCCTTATTTGAAACAAAATGAGATATTTTGCTGTTTTTCGTTTTCTTGCTTCGTTGTTGAGATATTTCAGTTTGCTTGATATGTAAATTAAACATTTTGACGTCACATGTGTATAATGAGCTATCGAGAAAGTTATACAGTCGAACCCCTCTTAGTGGACACCCCTATTACACACGTAAAAACGCACAAGCTGTTACATCCCTGCAAGCAAGTTGTTACAAGGCTGTTCAACAGGCTGTCACCGTCATGTGTTCGCACTGGCTGTCCCAGTCTGTTAACATGTCTGTAACAAGTTGTTGACAACTTGTAACAAGGCTGATGACTCCAACAGACTGATGACAAGTTGTTCCAACAACCTGTTACCGCTTTGCACTCAACAAGTTGTTAACAGGTTGATGCTAACAAGGTTGTAGCAGGTTGTCGAGTCGAGATAACAACAGTGCGTGATTTTTGATTCAAAACCATTGCGTCAAACTACGATTGACGCCATTGTAATCACAGAAACTTATCGTGTAATCCAGCTTTTCAGTTTAAAGTTGTTTCATAGTTACCATTTTAATTAAATTATTATTAACTATAACTAATACGCAATTCAGAATTAAACATTTGTGTTTTATTATTACAAATAACAAGTATAGAGTGATTTACTGCATGCTTGACAGAATTTACTCAACGGAGGGGGTCAAACTAAACTAAAAAATTTCCGACCAAATTTGAAAATTTCCGGTCAAATTTCGTTTTGCTCGGAAGTTTTGCCGGACAAATTTTAAAATTATTTCAGGCTCTGTGTGTACTCACGTCATATTTACCAGAATGCCACTTGTGTTCCTAAGACTAGACGATACTCTCGATCCAGTCCCCAGAAAAACCACTTCAAAATCATTCCGTTCATTCAAACAGCCATCAGACGTCACACGCCGCTCTACGTTCCTCCCAAGTCTTTCAGAACGTTCCAAATTCAACAGTGCGGCGTTTTCTTCAAAACCCACCAACCTATATGGTCTAAAAGTGTATTTCAAGGAAGGCAATCCAGACGTAACATTACTTGAAAAATCACCATCTTTAAGAAACTCCGAGTTTATACCCGAATAACTCAAATTTGGAAATACTCGTGGATTGTCTTCGTTTAGTTTCTCGTAGATTTTATCAAAGCCGGAAAATGTTCGTCTAGGACTAGAATTGATTTCCTGATTCATTAATACGTGGTTTGTTCTAGGGTCAAAATTCTCCATCCAAGTCTTGTATTCCGGTGTTCCGGCAATTTCCAAAGGTGTGATATGTATTATTAGGTTAACGTGAACATCGACTTCCAGCACTGTGGGAGAGCATTACGCCATTTTAAAAAAAAACTGCTTGTTTTGGCAGAAAATTTCTGAGTTGATTTGAATGAATGAATGAATGAATGAATGAATGAATGAATGAATGAATGAATGAATGAATGAATGAATGAATGAATGAATGAATGAATGGATGAATGAATGAATGAATGAATGAATGAATGAATGAATGAATGAATGAAAGTAAGAGAGAATTAGACAATTTTGTTGGAACATTTTAAACAATAATACGTCCTGGAACATTAGCGTTCCCTTTTATAAAACGTACTTAATTAAAAGCGCAGAAATTTAATGCTTAACATGTGTAAACATGAAACGAAACGAACAAAAATAAATAAGATGAACGGGATCATCTGAAAACGCAAACAATGAGTTGAAAACAAATAAGAACACAAATTACAAAAACCCTTCTCGCTTATTAATCTTGTTTGCTTGGTCTGTACTAGAAAGTATTTGCCTTTGGTGTTTTCGAATAAACCTCGCTTCTTGTCTCTCGGTCTGTACGAAAATCTTAGCAAAATACCTTCCCGTGCATTCCGTTAGTTTGTTTGTAAAAACAACTGAAATGCAACAGAAACTAAAATTGACATTGTTTTGTTTTACTACCTCCATCAGATAGTTATGTTTTTAATTCTGTTTGTTTGTTTGTCTGTCTGTTACTAAGATATCTCAAAAAGCATTCAACCAATTTCGATGTAGCTTTGCGAAAAGTTTGCCCACAGACCAAGAAACAACCCATGGCCATTAAATTTTCGTTTAATTTAGTTGAGAATTGGAGATAAAATTTTTATTAACAATCTGACGGAAGATTCTCCGTGTAAAAGCAGTGAATAAATAGATACTCAATTGTGCTCATTGTCATTAATATATTCTGCGAACTTTTAAGTGAATATTTAGCTGAATAGAGACATACAATAAACCACCTGTGCACAGAAAGACACGCAACGTCCGTTATTTCTTCAGTTTCTTCACAAAAACGAGTGCAATGAAGGACTTTATTCATACATGCATGCAGATCTGGCAAGCTAGCCTGATTAGCGTGGTTCGTTTCTCCTACGGCCTGTGATAAACGGCGTATTTTTCATGCGCCGTATAAAATATGAGAATTATAAGTTCATGAAAAATACGCCGTTTGTAACCATTAAATACGACACTTGCATTAAGTTCGACAGAGCCATTAAATACGACGAGCCTGGTCGTATAATACGACTCAACTAACCTTTCATGCGCCGAATAAAATACAAACATTAATTATAATACATTTCCTACCCATAATTCATGTTGATGACATCGTTTCCAGGCCTACCACTCGAGAACTTGTAAAAATTTCGACCTATTAAATACGCCAAAAATATGCGTATTAACAACTTCATAATTTGAGTCAACCCTAATAGGTATTTTATACGGCACATGAAAAATACGCCGTTTAGCCTAAAGCTAAGACACCGCTGGTGGCAAAAGACACCGCTGGTGGCAATATGCCATCTCTGCATAAGTGCCTTCTACTGTGTTTATACTAACGGCAAACGTCCAGAACATTTACAGTAGACTTTTATATTTGCCATGGCAAAACAACTCTAAATATAGATTGGCTAAAAACCGTGTTTTGAACTAATGGAGTCATATGGCCAGACTTAGCGTTGCCGTTTTAGGTTAATGTATTATTATCATACGAGAGCAGATATAAACATATAAAATATTAACGTGTCTAATAAACATCACATTTAAGACACTTTCGTGCGCATTATTGTCGAACAAACTTTATCTTTCTCACTATATATAGGGCTTGTTTGTCATGATCCCAGTATACCGTGATGTCTCACTGTACCGGAATCTTGGCTTGTAACTTGGAAAATAACAGTAAATTATCTATATGGAGACCGGGACGTGCCGCCTGACTGGAACCCCGGTGGGATCCTGGTCAGGTGGGACAAATGACCCGCGGTAGACCGGGAGGAAGTTTACTGAACTGCAATGCTTGTAACTTTGAATATTACGGTCAGAATTTCGTCCACACGAAATAACTTCTATAATCTAGTGACAATTAGGATGACTTTTTTCTCTTTTGCTCCACTTCCTTAAATTCCCGCGCTTTTTGACTCGGATGAAATTCATCTCGGTCAACCGGGACGAACAATTTTATGCTCCATATTAACCCAGAATGCAATTTATCCCCGACTACCGCGACATCCCGGTATACCGGGATCATATAAACTGTAAAAACAGGGGTGTTGAAGCAACACTATATCGCGTGCTATATTGCTTAAAGTGCCTATGAAACGAAAATTAAATTTGTCTTATTTAAAAGAACACTTAAAATGATAGAGTAACATATTTTGCAGCTTTTGGTTTCCTTGCTTCGTTGTTGAGATATTTCAGTTTGTTTGATATGCAAATTTAACTTAGATATAACTTTACGTCACTCTTTGCATAATGACTTATCGCAAAACATTATATATCTTTGTTATTGTCAAACAAAAACACCTAAAATTTACAGACTCTGCTGTAGGAGAAACACTCGCACATGGTTCCTAATTCGCCAAGTGCTCGATAATAACAAAGATATAGAACGCTTTGCGATAAGTCGTTATGCAAACTGTGACGCATAAAGTTATCTTATAAGTCAAATTTTCATATCAAACAAACTGAAATATTTCAAAAACGAAGCAAGGAAACGAAAATCTACAAAATATGTTATATTGTAATTTTAAGTGTTCTTTCAAGTAAGACAAACTTAATTTTCGTTTCATAGGCACTTGAAGTGTGTTGAATCGACACTCACACGCGTGCTTAAGTTTTAAACTACAGTGCCGTTGAAACAAGTAGTTTAAAAAAAAACACAGCACGCGTACTGTTTTAGAGAAATGTGTTAAGTTAACACAATCACGTGTGCTTGCGTGTTAAAACGACACCGTTGGGAAAACTAAAGATCATAAAACAGCACACTGTGCATGTGTTGTATTATAAGATACCCTAGAAAACGTAGCGTGTTGTAAGCGTGTTTTAAAAACATTGATGTGTGTTCTAAATACACGTAGGCGTGTTCTAAATACACGTAAGCGTGTTGTTGCATGGCGTGTTGTGATATGTTACACGTGTTGCGCTGTGTTGTAACAACACGTACGTCGCCAGAACACTGACGTGTTGTTATAAACGAATATGCGTTACAACACGCGTGTAACACGGCAAAGCATGTTGCAAACCAGTTAAAAAAAAACACACTGGCGTGTAAAAAGTCACGCGTGTGAAAAGGGAGACATATTTAACACTATCAGAGGAAGGGGTAGGGGCCGTAAGTAGCTCGACCAATCAAATGCGAGAACACATTACCGCCAAAGGAAGTTTATCGAAGGAAGTTACTGCACTCGGTGACAAGAAGGCCGAGCAGTGGCGTAGGAAGATGTGAAATACTGGGGGGCGGGGGGGCGAAGGCTATAGCAAAGTAAAATTTCGGGGGGGGGGGGGGTAATTTTTGGATGACAGCAAAACGTTAAAAGTTAATACTGACTTTATTGTTACCAATACTAAGGACTATATACTTTTCTTTTAAAACCAGATGCATGGTATAATTTTGCTTAATCGATCCTCTGTTAGCACTCATGCGACTCCATGCATTTGTTCAGCTATACCCAAAGCAAATTGAGTAAATAACGAGCCTCGCGTAGTGTTGTACCCAGTCTGCTCGCCTCTAAAATCAACAATGCCGCAGCAGCTATATACTATGAAATAGACTGAAACATTAACTACTTTCTGCCTCAAACACTTAATAGTTCTAGAAACACGTAATAGTGATGTTGAAGGAATTAAAACCACTGTTGGCAGACTAAACAGTTGAGTTTTTGAAGGGTGGGGAGATATTCCGGTCCACCCTGACGTCGTCGACTCTGGCTTAAAAACTGTACTAGAGTAAATCCTAACGAAGATGACGAAGATTAATGACATTAATCAGTATATTGCTGCTATTTTACTCATCCACTTATAAGAAACTAGAATGACAATATGACATTATAACAGAAAGACCAAACTCTGTATGATAGACTTGATAGTCAATAAAGTTTGCTTTTTTGCGCTTTTCTCTGACATAACAGTCCGATTTGGCTCCTTTTTGGCTTCTTTTCAACAAAAAGTAGTTTGGCCTCCTTTGGTAGATTTTGGCTACTTTTCAAACGGAATTTGGCTCTGAGCATGCGCTGGAGCCTACCAACCCTGGACACAACCATTGAACTCTAAATAAACTGGAACGATAACTCGCTTGCACGTTTTTAAACCAACATGGGGGCCGCCATGCACTTCAACCCCAGTCCCTTTTACTGTATAGCCGAAAGAAAATGAAGCTGAATTTTGGTGAACTGGGTTGCAAAAACAGCTTGAAATCAAAGAAAAACTAAACTTGTTAACTACTTTTAGGCTTAAATCAAATTCCAATATACCGTAAAGTAGGTGAACACTGACATGACGAGCAAAAACAAGGAAAACAGTAAAAATATAAGCTCTCAAATGAAAGTGAACAATACGCAACCAAAATTGCCATTCGTTTGGACAAATATAAAGAAAATACATATGAAACCCAGGTTTAAAATGAAGATGTTGTTTATAAAAACAGTTGGGTTTTAAATTTCTCAATTTTCAGTAGGAAAAAAACAACAAAATGCACTTTACCGTGTGTTATTACAGCTCTGGAATTACTCTTCATAGAAAAATGTCAGATTTAGCATTTCCACAAATGAAACTTGAGTTAAAACTAGAATTTAGCATTATCTTATTACTAATTTTTGGCAAGACAACCTTCAAACGTTTGAGATAACAAAGAAAAAATAAAAGAAACCTGCATTTTCCGTACGAGTTTCGGACTCGAATTTTGCTTTTGTTCGGCAGATATTTCGTCATTCAATCCATTTTCGTGTGTAGAAATTGTTCAGGTACAAGGCCGATAAGCCCAATACATACTATCTTCTTCGTTATCATCTATAAAAAACTTTAGGTCTAAAAAATGGTTGTTTTCTGCAGCGAGTTTTCAGTTTTTCAGTGTGCCCCTCATAGGTTCTGTTGACGTCAGACCTGCAATTGCGACCCCCAGCGGCCGGAAGTTTGACTTCACCCAATCATAGGGCCTGTCTTATGGAGTTAGCGTTCCAGTTTATTTAGAGTTCAATGGACACAACACAACAACGTTTGAACGCTGACCACCCGAAATAGTGTCTCCCGGCCTGAGTGCTTACTTTTGTTGTTCGAATTCGTTGAACAGAATGCCCATTTATTTAACGAAATAGAAGGATTACTCATATTCTCCGATGAGAAAACACCTTGGATATTGCAAAAAATCTTAAATAGTGAAAAAAGTGAAAATAATGAAAAATTTCATGGGGTGGAAAAAACACATGTGGGTGGGTTAATATGGTAATACCTCACTTCCAGTCTTCCATCGGCCTAACCAATTGAACTGTAATTTTGTTCTTAACTGTAAATGCCTTTTTTATATTAATCTAGTTTATTAATATTTCAAATCTTAATTTTATTGCAATTCATTGTTCTTCAGTTCCAATCAGAAGTGGGAGTCTATTTAATGAGTGAAGTGGTCTGAGTACATTTCCCTCACATTGTGGTTTTTATTCATGCACAATTACTGAATTACAAGTGAGTACATATTAACTTTGGTTGCATGAAAATTGTTTGTAAATAATTAGTCTTTACAATTTTTTTTTTTAATTTATTGTATGTTAATTGGGACTTGTGTACATTAAGGCTCAAAACAATGTTTAACACAGTGCTTCTCAACCTTTTTTCTCAGATTCCCCACCTGGGCAAGTATTCCTTTATCACACTCCCCTCTCCATTAACCTGCAATCAGGCTTTCTATAGAGCATGATTGCAGGCTACTGTACCTCTCTCCTAATAATAGTATAACAGTTTGCTGAATTTTCAGACCATATTATTCAATTCCACAGTTCACTGGTCAGCTGGTGTCAGATTACACATCTTTTATTTCTTGCCTGATCTTGGCATATCTAAATTCTATTATAGTTAATGATTAAATCATTACCAATTAATGTATTGATTCTATTCTTTTTTTAACTCCTTATAAAAAGCATTTGCCTCTTATTACTAATGTCCTTGTTATTCAACTTTAACATACAAATACAGTAGCTGGGTTTCCAAAGTTTGACAAGCTTGCAGGGACTTCACTGTCAGGGGCGGATTTAGACTACGTCAACTAAGTCGCGCGACGAAGTGAAAAAATTCAAAGGAAGTAATATCCATTCTTCGCTGTTTCGCAATATCCAGAGCTCGAAAATACTGCCAAGGGACCTGGGGAAAGCAGGCAACTTGAGCGCAGGCTTGACACAGGAAGTCCTTAGATCCCGAGGAATTTTGACTAAGTTGACTAAGTTCAGCCATTTTGACGAGTTTCTTGGGGGGGTGGGGGGAGGGGGGGTAATGTTAATACAGTGTTTCTGATTGGTTAAGAGCGTTACCATTGCGAGGTATGATTGGTGCAGAGACTCCGACGCCATTTTGACTAATTTGAGCCTGTTTTGACTAGTTTATGGTTAGCGGTTTCATACGCAAATCATGCAAATTTCTTCCCACCATGCAAGAAGTTCGCAGTGCTTTAATAAGCAAGGATGAAGCAGTTTGAGACCGCATTTACGATGAAATGTCTGCAAGATTTTCGTCAGGTGCTTTATGCGCTAGAGCTGATCTTATCAACCGCATTGGAACGAGTGTTTTCAGGGATATCAATGCTGAAATTTTTATTCCTGATTATGCAAAGCAAAGCCACAGGAAGAATCCAAAGAAGAAAGGAGAAAGTGTTTTGTTTGCTTTGAGGTAAGAACTAAGAAGGCTTTAATAAGCTTAATCTATGCTGACTATGCATTATATGCATCTCATTGTGATTTTTATGGTAATTAGTCTCAATTCTGCTATACGAAGACTTAAGGATTACACCAGAAGTACAATGGCTGGTGCCCGTTTAAATGGACTTGCATTGTTGTTTGTACATCAGGAAATATGCCCTGATATTGAAAAGGTCGTTGATGTTTTTGCCAGGGATAAAGGAGGATTGAATTAGTTTTCTAAGTTGCAATCCCAGTTATCCCTAGTTTTAACAGTCCATTATTATCTGCAGTGCACATTTTGTTTTGTATATTTCAGATTTATATTTATTATTATATATACATGTATTATATTACATTTCAGATTTTTCTTAATAATGTAACATAATATTATGAAATATTACACTGCACCTACTATATACATACAGTAGGTTACTGTATTCCCTGTCTGAAATTCTTGTTTGTCATTGTGAAGAGGAGGGGAGTGTGTTAGCTTTGCTGTCTTTTGTTCATTTGACTTGTGGAGGGCAATTTGTGTGGTACATGTGCATGTAAGGGTTGTACCAATGGGTGATATTCCTAATATAACTAAAAAATTAAACTGCACTGCTTTCATTGTGAAGAGCAGAGGAGTCTTTCTGATTGTTATGGTATCATTAAACCTAAAATTAATTTAAAATAATTAAATTAATTATCTTGATGACTTAATGACTAAACAGATAAAAATCTGTTTCACTTTCCTTATTACATACATGTTTCTTATTATTTGGGCAGTGGTTAGGCTCTGCTTATGCCGGCCTATAATGGAGAAGTGAGGCCACTCCTTCCCTCCACTTGTCTGGGTATTCACCTTGGGCATGTGATAGTACACCCTAGCCTCCCATGCCAGGGATACTGTCACTGTGAAGTCATTGACAAGACAAGACATTAGTAAATGTAACATATAAGGTTCTTATATACTTTCTATTTCCTAACTAAATACACTGAACAAATATTCCTCAGACTGGAGGGGTGGTTTTCAGGGGATTTCTTCATGCTTTTGTTCAGCAAGGGTTTGCTTACTTAATAATCAGCATTTAATTACGCACGATATTCAATCTGTGAAGCAAGGTGGTTTGAAAAGTGATGAACTACAAAGAAATTTCAAGAACTGGTCCAAAGGCCCTGTCCATTGGCCAAGCCATCCATGTCAGAATCATTGGCTACATCAGCAAGGTGTTTCCAATGTTTCCTAGGCATGCTGATGAGCTCTGACATAGAGCAAAACGGTCTGACTTATGGTCATTAGTTTAATAGTTTTGTTTGTAATCTGTTTTAGGTTGAAGCAATTGCATGACGTACACGTATAATGAGATATTTTTATCCCTATCAAATTATGATGAAATAAAATGGCAAAAGTTCTTGAAAAAGATGGTAGTGATTATTAAAAATGTGCATTGAGACACTTGCATTTTGCCCTGCAAGAGTGGCACTAGAATGCAGAAAATGAAAATGTTACCCCATTTATAATTATTGTTTTTGGGGAAAGTTATACAGTTACTAACTAACAAAAAGGTCATTCAGACAATGATAAAAATAATTATATGCAAAACCATTTTTTTCAGTTTGGACAATTATTTTCTTCAAAAAAGTGATAAAATGTGCCAATAAAGACACAATTTTAAACTTTAGATTTTCTTTAAAAGTGTTGTCAGAATGCAGGAAATGCCATTTCAGACACCGAAATTTCAAAAATTTTCCGGGGGTGGGGGGCATGCCCCCGGACCCCCTAGATATGTGGACCACAACTTTGACTAAGTCAAAAAAATACCTAGATCCGCCCCTGTAAATCACTGTGGTTCCACGTGCATGCTATTTTCAGCCTTTTAATGTTCAATACATTTTTTTCACTTCAGGGAGCAGATTTCTCCATTATTAAGCCATTCACCCGCAATTCCCCCTCTCTTTAAAATTCACCCTCAAGACTTTGTAATTCCCCCAGGGGGTGCATATGGACCCCGTTGAGAAGCACTGGTTTAACACTATGCCAGTCAAATGGTGTATATTGCTACTCTGGTTTAAGGTGCAAACCAGTCAAGTTCTTTATCATAAACTGAGGTTATCACTACTTTTGTAGATATTTCTTAATTTTCATCAATAAGACATAAAGGAGACTATATGGAGTCACCACATAGATTGGGTATCTCCTCAAATAAATATTTATGACCCCATTTTTCTATAATTATATTTTCAGGGAGATCCCACATTAAGTGGTCATCCCATATTTTTATAGTTATAATTATTTAATTTTGTGGGGATACCCACATTAGGTCATGGTGACCCCATATTTTAAATTCATGTTTTGTATTTACACTTTTTTAGTATTGGGGAGATACCCACCCTAATTGTCCAAAAATGTTAGTTTTGGGGGAGATACCCACTCTTTATGGTGACCCCATATAGTTTCCTTTTCATCTTATGTTTTTTATTTTATTTCTAAGAGATATGCCCACAAAAGTTGTGATAACCAGTGGCATAGCCAAGGGAGAGGGGGCGATGGGTAAGGGGGGTCACCCCCCAATGGCCTCCAAGACCGTTCTCGTGAAAACTTTAAATCCATGGAGAAACTTGTTGTAAGGGGGGGAGGGCTACAGTTGGTTTAAGGCCAAGTGAGTAGACTATTAATGTGTTATATATATAATTATATAGCAGGCATGCATATGCTATAAATTACAATATAAATTATCTGGTTTTATAACAGATTTTTTAACAGATTACTCTTAAATACTTGTCTCCAAATGCACGAAATAGTGTTTCAGAGGAGTCCCTAGAAATGGAAAATTTTCTGGGAGGCCACACCCCCAGACCCTCCTAGGAGATCTAGGCTCTTGCCCCAACACCCCCCACCCCCCCCCCCCCCACCCCCAACCAAAGACCCTTGTGATAACCTCAATTTATGATAAAGGACTTGACTGGTTTACACCTTAACCCTGCAGAGTTGCAATATATACACCATGTCTTATCCATGATAATTTACCTGGTTTCTCACAAAAACTGTTTAATTTTTATTGGTTTTTTTAACTGTCTAAATTTTGTTTTTATTTGTTACCAACACAATTGAAGACTGCAGGTTACATTCCAACAATTTTTTCCATTGACTGGTATCTATGCGCTGTATTCTGGCTGTTGTTTTGATTTCTGTATATATTCAACTGCTAAGGATAGAACATATTCTTTTGGATTGGGCATGTACTATATAAAATAATCTATGTAAATCGTATAGAATATATGTTTATAAGGAGGTATAGGGTTACCCACCGGGTCAAATAAAGTTAACCTGGGGTTACAAGCAAAATTTCACAGGTAGGATCACCCTGCTGCCCGGGTTAACTTTATTAGACGTGATCACCAAGCACTAATAACAAGAAGCCTGGAACTAGTAAAAAGTTGTCCTGGACAGGCGAGTTATATCCTTACCAAACGCATTTACAAGCACAAAACATAACCCTTAACCTTAGTGGCGTGATAGGGTTACCGTAGCGTCCTTGTAAACATGACAAACAAAAAACAACAAGAAATGTAAGAGAGCTAGGGTAACCCGGGTGCTAGGGTAACCCAAAGGGAAACCATACCTCCTTGTAAACAGACCCTAAGCTTGTTTGACCTGTCATGGCGCACGCTGATTGGTTGATTACGAACTGCTAAGTTTTGGCGGGGAAAATTTCCGAGTTGATTTAAATGAAAACAACAAAGTTTTAGGTATGTTCTGAAGGAAAATTCGAGTGTAGAATATATACATTTTAAGACCAAACCGGGACCAGTTGCGAAAAATGCAACTACACAGGCCTTCCGGCAGGAATTGAACCCACGACCTTGCGATTGTAGTGCAATGCTCTGACCACTGAGGCACGGAGGGCGTTGCCGAGAGCTTGATCGCGAGTTCTGTATATAATAAGGAGGTAATACCAGGAGAGAATTGGGTATATTATAACTAATATGGAGCATTTCACTCGATTACATAGCATGTTCTAAGGATTTTGGGTGAAGGAAAATTCGAGTGTAGAATATATACATTTCAAGACCAAACCGGGAGCAGTTGCGAAAAATGCAACTACACAGGCCTTCCGGCAGGAATTGAACCCACGACCTTGCGATTCTAGTGCAATGCTCTGACCACTGAGCCACAGAGGGCGTTGCCGAGAGCTTGATTGCGAGTTCTGTATATAATAAGGTGGTAAGATTTAGGTATTTTTTTGTTGGAAAGTTTGGACAATATTACGTCCCGAGACATTAAGCCCTAATCAAACGAGAACGCAAGTCATCGCAATTTGCCAGTCACGCTATCTCAGCCAGCCGCTCTGAATAATTTCCCGAAAATATTATGTACCGTGACAAAGTTAAAACTTGTTTAAAACACTCATGAAACCTTTATTTTGTTAATTTGGGTGTTCGAACGACCGCCACAGAAATTTGTGACTGCTAACTTGCGATGACTTGTGTTCTCGTTTGATTAGGTCTTTAGTCTTGCTTTTTTCTAAAAGATGTTTATCTTTAAACGAGGAAAATTAGCATTTAAGGTGCATATAACCCTGCATATAATTTTTAGATTGGAGCAAGCTTTGCTTTAATTTCAAAATGGTAATGAGATGATGCCAAAGTAGTCATTATCTATACAATATTTATTTGCAAGAGTGACATGACCCAATTCTTCCATTAATGGTGTGTTTGAATAACATGTTCTATATTGTATGAGTTTTTCCACAAAAATTCTCAGGTAGTTTATCTTGCCAAAAAGAGAAAGAAAGCCAAATTCGTACATAGACATCATCTCCGCATTACCATACTAGAAATGCGAATCGCCAAAAACCATTGGAGAATTGCTCCATGCAATCAAAAAAATATTTCACTGAACAACTGTTTCCTGTAGAACGTATTCAGATGATAAAAAAACTGGGTTTATATGCACTTTAACAGGTGTAAACATGAAGCGAAGCGAAGAAGCTCAAAAGTAAGATAAAAGACGAACGCAGGGCTAAAAGCAACAAAGGAAATGAACCAAAAGCTATACAGTAAAGGCCTTATTAACCTCGTGTTTTTCACTTTTTTTACTAGAACTTACAATAAGTATTTTTCTTCTTAATTTAAACAGACTTTGGACTATTTTTCCGCTAAAAAGAATCTCCTTCTGTAAAATGGATGATTGTGTCTTGCTTCGTCGTCACACTGGATGCAAACCGCCAATACAAGGTACTGATTTAACATTTTAGTTGGAGTGTATTTGTACTTTTAGCATACCGTGAAAGCTCTGTTAAACCTTTATTTACTTAATGATATTTATACACGGTAGCACATAAATCCGTAATAAGGTTTGTTTTTCACCAGGCCGTGGGTTAAAAATTATATTTTACGCAATGGTTTATGCGGTTTGGCGTACTCCATCGAGTTATGGATGCACGCGGGAAGTTCTAAGTGCAGGTAGAAAGCGTAAGACTAGTTGGTCGAGGCGTAGCCGGCGAACAACTCTCGAGTTTTGAGTGTTCTCCAACTTCCCAAGTGCATCCATAACGCAATGGAGCTTGCCATATCATGAACCATGTGTTTTATAACAGAGAATCAGACACAAAACAACGGAAAACAATATTTATTTCGTTGATTAAAAATGAGTTGCTCGTTACGTTTGAAATTACCGTGCTCCATCGCGTTATGGAGCACGCACGGTAGCCAATCAGAAACGCCGTTATATAGCGCGTCCGTTGTATTCATTCAATGGTTTTGATCAGCTCTACTGTTTGAGGGGCCCAAACTTGCCTCGCATACCCAAGATGGGCGACGGACAATTGCCAGGTAGATGGTGGCATTAATGCTTTTGGTGGTTCGTCTCACACACCCCACGATGCCGTTTGCTTTGGCTGCTTGTGGGTGGTCTTGCTACATAACATATACTATGGGCGGATAGTGGGAAAAATTGTGCACTTTGTGATACACGCATGAAACTTCCCACGTTTGTAGAGATATAAGTACTCAGTAACAATACTGGACATGGAGCCATATCGACGAAAAGTCCTGCAACTAGAATGAATTGGGTTTAAGTAAAAATACTGAGTCAGCACGTCTATTTTATTAATTTTCTCTAGATTATTGTTACACTAAGGCATATGTACCCGATACGATTGTTGTATACAATTGTCATTTTGGCGTATGAGATTTTGTGTACGTCACACAATTCTATGGAGGTTTGAATATCCGAGGAAGAAATTATGTAAATACTAGAAGTTACTATCGCGAGTGAAGTGCTGCCTCAAATGGGACGAAAACCTTTAGCCTACTCCGCAGGCAACTCTGTGCAGTCTATGGCTAACATGACATCCCACTCCACATCTCCACCCAAGTTTGCCATCATTCCACCTAAGTTGGCCTACTCCACGCACGTTTGCCCTTAAACCCTGATTTGTTTGAAAAGCAATGCGGCCTCGTTTTGCAACCCACTTCTCGGGTTTGGATATCGGATGAAACACTCTTCCTCGTGTTTAATCTATGACATCCACTGACTTATGTATAACTGGACTGCGGGCGCTGCCCAAAATGTGTCCCCATTTTCCCTTTCAAAGTGACGGCATGTATGGGTCTTTCTGCTGATGGTAAGCGACCACTGACATATAATTAATTATCGCAGGAAAAAAATAATATTTATGTAAATATTTAGTAAATACAAAGCGATTTTCTTACTTTAACTCGTTCCTGTGCGAGCTGGGCTTCCCCAGGGGTGAATAAAATCGTCTGACGTTAGCCGGAATAAAATACTAGAGACTAATTCGACAGGAAAGAGTTAATGCATGGTTAATGGTTGGTCATTGTTAATTTATTGCTCGAGTTTGTGTAAAGAAAATATTTCGGTGGGTTTTCATGTATAACATTTTTTCAATTGCTTTCATTTGACATATCGCTCAAGGTTGTACGTTACGTAGTTGAATAAAAAAACATTTGAAATTCTATAATATTTGTGAGAAGTAAATGTTATATTATTACGAACAATGCTACGAATATTTTAAACATTTTAAAAAGTTTCACGTTACATGGAAACTTAAACTTTATATCAAACGAAAGCTGAACACAATTCCTAACAACATACCTGCACGATATATCATAATTTGTTTATAAAATTCTCTCAGCGGTCTGGAACGGCAGATTCCAGACCGCGCAGGAACCAATCAAATTGCTGGATTTCACGTTCCATGGAGACCGTTCACGGAAATAGTCAGATAATAATATATGTTATTGCTTCTTTATATTTCAAAACCACGCAACATATCGCCATCCAACACATCAAAATTATATGTTATTGCCTCGGACTACATGCATTTCAAAACCACGCGACATATATGTTATTGCGTAGTTATATTTCAAAACCACGCGACATATCGCTATCCAACCCTCAATATTATATGTTATTGCGTAGTTATATTTCAAAACCACGCAACATAAAAATTTTTTTTTTATTTTACCAAATCAAAAACATGGGGTCTCAACGACCCTTGTTTTCTCCTCCAAAATAAACTCTAGTTACAGGATTGGACCAAAATCCAACCTGTTTGGATGGAAGCACATGGTACGTCCGGGATCAGATTAACTGTTTTATACATTATAATTATTTATGATTTCCCTTTTAAAAACAAAAATTGATAAGCATACCCACCAGTGAAATGTGAAATGATCACCAGCGATCTCCTGCACAATGCCAATGTCTTCTATCTATAGCCATTAATATTCCTCGATATTTTGCGCTTTACATAAATATAAACATGTCCTCAAAACCCCAATTTTTTAGGAAATTCCAACCCTTCACCAACAAACTAATGGTTTGTAATTGGACTTTTTCCAGGCAAGACTGAACTGAGGATTTTCAGTTTCATTCGATTTCATCTAATTTGGTTTTTCTATGGAATATTTTCATGAATAATTCAAGACGAGAATAACTGGTTATTTCAAGTACTATCCATTCCAATGAATTTTGAGTCTTTTTTTGAGATCGGTCTGGAGGACTCCATGTCACCTCTGAACGAATCTGAACTGAATGAACTTGATGAACTCTTAAAGCATAATACAGAGGAGGAGGATGAAGGACAAATTAATATTTCTGCCACCGAGGAACATCTCTTGCTTTCACCCAATCCACCATCAAATCCAATCGATGATATCCTGAATTATTTAAGAACGGTAGATGGGGCAGATGATACAGAGGAATCATCTGTCTCACCTATCCACCTAAACGATATGGTTTCAGTTGAAAACTATATGCTCTCAATAGATGTAGACAGTCAAACCACACCCTCTCCCACCAATACTCCAGAACATTTTTTGAACACACCCGATATTCAAATCCCGGAGGTCAATTTAGATACCATCAGCAACAAAAACTCCAATCATAAACGCAGTCTGAAACGTCTGCGTAAGCACCGAAATAACAATACCATTCCTAAACAGTTACAACTGCATGTCGAACCAGCGTTAAAACTCTCAGACGATTTACAAAAGAAATGGGATTCATGCCTTCTTGGGTGCTCAACAAAGCTTACAAATATTCTTATTACCCATCATGAGGAAAAACTATTAACCAATCCAGCGATTCCACCTTTAATGGATGTGAACACACACGTTCCTGTAAATTTTCGGAGAGCTTGGCCATCCAAAACACGACTCAAAAGAAAACTTCACTTCAACTACCAAACAGTCGCAAAACGATAAGAGATTTTCTGAAAATAAAACAACACAGGCGTTCTTCTAAGAAAAATAGAGATAAAACCATGTTAAGAGAGAAATTGAATAAAACTGTTAATCAAAAGTTAATTGTCAATTTGACTGATTATACCCTCTCAAAACCACTAACCTCAATCCTCTCCAAGGGCTTCAAATTTATCCCTACTCCCAAACCGGTTGATTGGCAAACCCTTTATAATTCCTTTTTACGTTTTCGCCGGACCATGTACACAAAGTTTTATTTTTTCGGTTGTGATTCCGACAATCAATTTCCTTTCAAAATTCAAAGCTCTTGGGATCCACCCATACCAAATAATTCTAACCTTTTGGCTTATATTTCCTCTGTTCTATCTACCTTGAAAACAAGGTTCGATAATGCTGAAACAACTCAGACTAGCAATCTTTCTACAATTGAATCCAATTTTCTTTCAAATTATGCTCAGAGCAAAAATTACCTCATTAAACCAGCGGATAAGGGTGGTGCCACAATGACCTGGTCATCAGTTGACTATGAGGCTGAGGCACTTACACAACTGTCCAACCCTCAAAATTACGAACTAATTCAATCAAATTCCAGAGATACTCTTAACCAATTGTCCTCAAATATCACTCAGTACCTACGAACCATCCAATCGGAGAGTCTAATTGACTACAAAACCTTTAAGTTTCTTGCTCCAGATCCAAATCCACGTATACCAGTTTTCTATTTACTACCCAAAATCCATAAACCAAATACACCAGGACGTCCAATTATATCCGGTTGTGGCTCTCCCACTGACAACCTCTCCGCCTTTGTTGATTATTATTTGAAACCAATCAGTGAAACCTTTCCATCCTATATCAAAGACACAAACCATTTTTTACGTTTAATTTTTAATTTAACAACTCCGCTCCTGGAAAACACTATTTTAGCTACAATTGATGTAAAGTCACTTTACACCAACATTCCTATACAAGAAGGAATTGATTCTTGCATTTTATCACTAAAAGATTTCTATTCGAATGATTGGCCTCTACTTCCGGTCATTACACAATTTTTTGATTTCATTCTAAAAGACAACTACTTTACTTTTGATAATCAACTCTATTTGCAAAAACACGGCACAGCAATGGGAACCAAAATGGCCCCATCCTATGCCAATATCTTCATGGGAACCTTGGAAAATTCCTTTTTGGAATCTTTACCGGATATTAGAAAACCCAGTGTTTGGTTTCGTTTTCTGGATGATATTTTTCTTATTTGGATGCATGGTTTGGCTTCCTTTAAACAATTTATGCTCTCTTTAAACTCCTTCCACAACACAATCAAATTTGTGGAAACACATTCTACTAAGGAAGTCAATTTCTTGGATACCACCATCTATATTGACGATGATGGATCACTCAAATCCGATTTATTCATTAAACCGACTGACTGTCTACCCCTTTTACATTATAATTCCTACCACCCGGACTCATGTAAGAGTGGCCTAATTTGTAGCCAAATGTTGAGATATCGCCGAGTGATCACGGACGATCAGAGATTTATCCAGAGGGCACAAAACCTGAGGGCGATCCTGTTAGCTCGAGGTCACCGCGATACGGATATCCTTCTGGCTATGAACAGGGCTCACTCTTGCACCCAAGCAGAACTCCTTG
>OZ036013.1:10773265-10878265 GCA_964035015.1 Corallium rubrum
TGACCTCTATAATATAACTGGACTGCGGGGTCTCATTGCAAATGACTGACGGCGGGTGTCTGAAAAATGATGGCGTGAGCAGAGGTTATTTTTCTCATTGTAGCGACCACTGACCAAGATTGTTGGCACAGGTTCTGCCAATAACCAATCAAATTTGTTTGATTATCCGCCATTTGCTCTTTAAAATGCTTCTTTCCAAATGGATCGGTTCAATCCAGTGGTTCAATCTAATTATATTATTTATATATCTTAACTATAATATCTCATCTTATTCTCCGACTTCGACCTGCTTTGAAAGACAATAGCGATTTATCTACACAGTCAAGGGAACTGCACATTCAAAGCTACTAATCAAAATAGTAAATGGCGACGGCGTGCTATAAAAGTCAAGACTGTTTTGTGCTTTGAGAGATACAATACGGTAAGTGGTTTATTCCAGCTTATTCCTTGTATGTGTATTATTCTTTAATAAAAAACGACTATTGACATTCAAGTAGATCAGTTACTGCGGCCGTAGCCACGATAGGCAGTGATTTGGCCTTTCTGGTGAAGAGGTCGAACTCGAAGACGAAGCATCAGTATTTTGTTATCATGTTTTCATTTCCTTATACATTGAAAAATCAAACGAGTTGGCTGTTGGCTTTGCCGAGTTTATCACTGCCTATGACAAGTCGATGTTTGTAAAAAAAATGTCAAATTTAATAATCAATGCCATGTCTACATGCCCGGGCTTTGCACTTGGCCGTCCCCAAATCAAGTCCAATCGCTAGTGATTTCCGATTTAATTTTCCTATTTTAGTTGATTTTTTCGTTTGGATTACCCAAGTCACAAAGCGCGTTTACCACCTAGCTTGTATGCTAATGCAACTTACTGGTGAATTGTAAAGCCAAATTCAGAAATTCTAACATTTGGACTATTAAAATGTATTAAACCCAGGCTGAAAATACTATCTACCCACCAACAAGAGCTATGCACCATCCTCTATTAGGTAAAGACCATTCAATTGTCTTGCATTGGTAAAATCTAAAATTATGGTCAACCACTATTGTTACATTTCATATCACTTGATGAGCGTACATGATTGTTATTACATTTGACGGTATTGAGTCTGGACAAACCATTATAATTATATAGTATATATGTACTTTGTAGACTTAATGATAGCTAAACAGAATTAGCTTTGATAATTGTTTTCTGACCTTTTTCTATTGCAGCTTTGATGTATGAACTCTGGCCAAGTGATGCATGCAGATCTTTGAGAACACTGGGAACAACACTTGACCAATATGAAGCAATGTGATTGTTTGTTGCTGTATACAGGCATACAGTCATGTGCTCATCCAAGGCTTCAAAAATGTCTGATCCAATGCAAGTGGATAGTACAGTACTACGGTGGTTGCAATTGAATTGACAATTCCAGAACACTGGTAATTTTCCTGATGTTGTGTTCAGCATTCTCATCAAGCACTTTTGTGTTTCATGGCATTCAGTTTCATTATGTATTTTTCTTGGCAGAAGACTTGTACTGTTTTTGCCAGTCCTTGGTCTTGAAATAATAATTTCAACTGTTTTAAGTGTTAATGTTTCAGATCCTAGGACTTACAATATGAATACTAATTGATATTGTGAAGTATTTGTTTGTCTTTATATTAACGTTTACCAAATATAGAGTGAATAATTTTATCTTTAATACCAATTTTGCTTGTAAAGTAAAGTGCAATTAGCATTAACCAACAATAAAATGTGCACTTACACAGAAAAGAAATCCCCTTTTCTTGCTTCAGCTGGTGGAGTGGTGGGATGCCTTGTTTGTGCAGTGTGCACCCAAAAGCAGGGGTGTAGGAATGGGGGGGGGGGGATATGGGGCATGTGCCCCCCCCCCCCCCAACTTTGTCATGAAGTGCCTTTTTTGCAACAGAAAAGTGTCCTTTTATGATAAAACATGTGTTTCAAGTGTCCTTTTGAAGTCCTACCCCTGAATAAAGTGCCCTGTTGAAGCTGTGCCCCTCCAAGATCAGCTTCCTATGCCACTGACCAAAAGCATGGCATTTTCCCTCTTCATGAAGACAGCTCGATAAAAAAATACTCAAAACAAACTGTAACAGATGTACTTTATGACCACAAAACTTTTCGCTATATTTTTTTAAGCCTCAATATAAATACTTTTGAACACTCTGGATATGTGACTTCCTGTTTTGTGACCTTTTAATGTTTTGACATTTACAGCGGTTGAAAGTATGATTGTATTGAGGTAAGTGGACAATTGTTGCTTTTGTTACATGAGGGTTTTTTATCTATAATATATGTGCAGGAAGAAATGCATAATAGGTATTAAACAAGTGTTTATTAAATAAGTTTTTTTAGAAAAAAACTAAACTGCAGATGCTATCAGCTTTACAATTGCATGCTTCGAAGGCACGATTTATATTACGGATTATAACTTTAAAACTCTATAGTTTATATTTATACTGTCAACAAGTCCCAAAAGGTTGCTGAATCCTGGTTCCCTCGTTTGAAAACCATTAAAGAGCATGAAATGTTTAGTTTTTGCCGTGGTTTTTGGCAGTTTTGCAAGAGAAAAACAATTATTGCCGTCAAATAATAGTCGCCAACAGTCAAGTTATATATAGTGGTCAGCGGTCACTACCATGAGAAAAATAACCTCTGCTCACGCCATCATTTTTCAGCCACTTTTTCGAGAGACCCCGCAGTCCAGTTATATTATAGAGGTCAGTGGTAAAAACGGCAAACTTAAATAGTGACGTCACCACGACTGAGCGCTATTATGTTTGATAATAGCAAAGATATATAATATTCTCCAATGGCTCATTATATACGCTAAGATGTTAATTTGTGACGTCAAGACGTTTACTTTGCTTATCAAACAACCAAGCAAAGCTAAGAATAAAAAAAATGCAAAATATGTTACTCTGTCATTTTTAGTGCTATTTCAAATAAGACAGAGTTGATCATACAAATAAGACGGAGGTTTCTTTTTCCACACCTTGGTAGGAATTAATAAAGCTTTTATTGTCTGTGAAGTGAAACAGTCAGTCTGAAAATACTGAAAACAACATTAATGCTTAATGCAGATTTACTGTCAAACAACTTTTGAAATGTTAGGTTTCCCGCTGCCATGGGTTACGCGGAAAACATCACGCTCAAATTTTGTGACTGTCACGCAAAAACTGCTCGCCCAATCAGAAAATCAGAACCCTAGAACAATGGATTTTGACACCTGATATACAACAAAAGTAATTAAGGTTATTAAATGAGCTTTTCTCTAACAATAACGCTGTTTTGTGTGAACAAAGATATTCTAAAAGTTGCGTGGCCTGATTTTCATTTCAGTTGTCTTTAAAGAATAGTCGTATCCTTTCCAGTGATACCAGACAACGCCTTGAGCTTGTTTGGTGTTAGTACCACGAAGATACAAACCATTTAAGTTGGAGTTATGACAGGCATTGTGCCACCAGGCTCCTTTGTAATCCACAGCACAGTTTCCACCACTCCATCCGTCATTATCTTTATCTTTAGTGCTAAACTTCATTCCATTGTGCCAACCAAGTGAGTCAGCACCAGCATTACCTTGTAAAGAGAAAAATGCACCATGTCCGTGGAAAGACGCGTTCACATAATTCGATCTAATATATGCAACACTCGTCAGTGTTCTTTCTCCAGTTTCTAAATGCAGCCAAGCAAGTTGAACATACGAGGCAAAGCCGCGTGTTGTTTTAAGCACAGTTAATAGAACATATACATGGTTTGAAAACTCGTCCAAAGTGATTGTTCTATGTTTTTGTTCAAGTTTATTGGAAATTTGTGCAATTTCACGGTATTGTATTTTCTGTATAATGAAGCAGTCATCGAATAGCAACGCTCGGGCACAGGGAGCTCTAACATGTATTCTTTTTGTTTTAAACAGTATATACATCCATACACATATACATATTATATATAAATTACCGTATAGTTTAGTAGTGTCCTTGCTCTTGCCTCTTGTTGCTCCAAAAACAGGCCGAATCAAGGATTCAAGGATTTTCTCGTATTCAACCCCCGCTCGGCCAACTCGCCAGGCGGAGAGAAGAAAGAATAAGAGAAGGGAGGAAAGCAATTCACGTCATGGCTTGATGATCACCGCATATAGCATGGAACGGAAGTAAAACCTCGAATTTCAAATTCAAATTTTAAACGGATTAACGGAAGTTAGAACAGCTCGTAATTTGTAAACAATGAATAAATTGTATGAACAAGCGATCCCCTTTAATTATAAATGTAGAGAAGCAAGAATAAAAAATCATTAATATTCCCTTCCGTTCCAATGACAGCCAATGTTCCTTGCGATTTGCGGTGATCATCGAACCATATCAAACTATAGTTCTGTCTTTATGATTCTGATCTTTCTCGTCCGATTTTCTTCGTAAAACTTCACACACTTGTTTGTCTATGTTATAACATTACACAGAGCATAAATTGTTCCACGTTTGTAAACTGTAACAATCGATATGGGGTGATCATCAATCCATGATGTGTTGCTTTCCTCCCTTCTCTCTTTCTTTGTTCTCTCTGCCTGGCGAGTTGGCCGAGCGGGGGTTGAGTACGAGAAAATAACCAAAAGCATCGCAGGCTCTGGGTACGAGATTGTTTTGAATCCTTGAATCCTTGATTCGGCCTGTTTTTGGAGCAACAAGAGGACACTACTAAACTATACGGTAATTTATATATAATATGTATGTGTGTATGGATGTATACACTGTTTAAAACAAAAAATACATGTTAGAGCTCCTGGTGCTTCATCGTCACGTGTCCATACAATTTACTTTTCACCATGCTTCATGTTGAAAGACAATAGAGCTTCCAAACTAGGGCGCCTGTTCCAAACCATGTATATGCTCTATTAACTATGTTTTAACGAACTTGGCTGTATTTAGACATCGGAGGAGAAACACTGACGTGTGTTGGATATAGCTTCTTCAACGAATCAATATTTTAAGACAAAGTCGACCAATCAGACATAATCAGATCTGAATCTTCTTTTAAGGTGGCTCCATACAGTTTCTTGGAAAGTGGAAAGTACAAGTTTGAAAGTCCAAAACATGTGCATAAACATTTTGGAAAAAGAATAAACCTAAATGTTATGCGCAGTTAAAAAGTCTTACAATCAAAAACTGTTACCAAATAAATAGCAACCGTTGTTGCTATGGCAACAATGAAGTTTCAAAATGGCTGCAAATTACCCTTCAAACTAATTTAATTCGAAAAAAACTTTGGTGACCCCCAATTTTTTTTTGATTAAAACTTTTCTTGAAGCATGAGTAATCATTTGGCCGATTTAAAAAAAAATTCTGTAGAACGAATAATTTTTTTTTCTCGGAAAAATCATGTTTGTTAATTTTAACGACCTACTGATTACTCTTTACTTGGTTACTACTATTTATTTGGTAACAGTTTTTGATTGTCAGAATGTTTAACTATGCATAACATTTAGTTTTATTCTTTTGCCAAATTTTTTATACACGTGTTTTGGACTCTCAAACTTGTATTTTCCATTTTTCAAGAAACTGTATGGAGCCACTTTAATGTATGTGATTTACATATCAAAGTAAAAACTGTGGTGTTCGCAAGCAAATTACTCGACACTCTTGTAAGTTAAAGTAGTGTGACGTTTATCTCTGACGAAAGGCCTTTGTTCGAATCACTCGACTTCTAATCTACATGTACGTTCCATATTTCGGTAGTATACCAAACCATACTATATTTCAACTCTTGTAAGTCACTCTAGTCAATCACATACATACATCAGCACAAAACTCGGATCCAATTAATCAGATTGTGTGACTGACTTGCAATAACAAGCCCTTTGCCATTTTGTACAATACCCAAAATCTTCGCGAGACAAGTTTCTACAATCGTCGCACAGCGTAGAAAGTAATTCTTCTGCAATACTGCAATTGTGGCGACTTGTCTTGCACAAATTTGTCCAAGCGTACGACACGTTTCAATTTTCTAATACGCAACTACAAACAAATATCTTTGTACTTTGTTAATAACTTTCTCAAATAAAATGTTTCTCACCTGAATAACCTGTTACTGTCAGCTTATATAGCTCTGTTTCATCTGCCATGGCAAATGTGTTGTACTTAGCGTAACGTGTCTCGTTTTCAAAATCTTCCAGGTCAACTCTCAAAACATCTTGACCACTCTTTGACAAACGATTTATCTTGTCCAGTCCTAGCCAGAACTCTCCACTGAGATTACCAAATCCATTTTTGTAGTCCGCCCAATTTAGATAAAAATCCACGCTTCCGTCCATTCGTCTTTGAAAAACAGTCCAACCTCCTTGATCAGTTGTCATGTCACACCTTACATCAAAAGCTCCTTGATCATCTGGATCAATTGTGTACACGGCATTTTCTTTTATTCCATTTTGATACAAATCGGCGCAACTTTTCTGCAGTACTATATGTAAAAGATTAAGTGGAAGAATGTCACAAATATATAAAAGTGTAAATCCAACTTAAACGTGCATATGTTGTTGTATTGTAAAGACACATCTAGAGCAAATATACATTGAAAACGTAATGTGTCTGTGCTATGTCTCCAAACATTTTTTCGCTTCCCATAACCAGAAGCTATCTTGATCATAAGCACACTCGCGGCATTATTGCTGTATAAGCTCTGGCCCCAGGTCTTATAATTAGAATTTTACAATGTGTGCTTAGCAAATACAATACATTTTTCCATGTGTGTGCTGCAATAGATTACAGATGATGATCACTTGACTGAACGCCTCAACTGAGCACATGAGCGGCGTGGCCCACAGCGACACCGGGAGATTTCCTGGTGGGTCCTGAGGATCTGTACCTTGTGGGCCCCAACTTGACTTTTTAAGCTAAGTTAAAAAAACTTTTAAACCAGAGTAGCGCAAACTATATCCGATTCTTGACCTGCTAATAAGGTGATATTGTGGCTTTGAATCAGAATATGAATGAACGTACTGGAAATAAAGCTGTGAAATAATCAAATATTAAAAGTTAAAAGCGGCTGCGAGGGAGATCAGAGGTTCTCTGTTAGTTCCGCTTCAGTTCCCAGTTTTTAGGAACCAAGGTGTGAATGGCTAATCGTCGAAAGAAATGTTGTGCTCGGGTAGAGCGGTTGAGATAAGTACTAGCATATCCATGACAACATGAAAATTGTACATTCATGTCGCATAACATGCGCTTCGAAATCTCTGCTAATTATATCTACTGAGCTATGTTTATAACTAGAAATTACTATCGCAAGTAAAGTGCTGCCTCAAGTGGGACGGAAATCCTGATTAGTTTCCTGATGTTTTACGAAATTCCCAATATAAGCCCTGGCTATATATTAATTGCAAGAGACAGAGGGTATTTACCATTTTTAATTATAAAATTTAGAATTAAACATTACTCTGACTTATCTCTTGATAGGGTTTTGACGGTAAACACTATAGTATACAAATAATAAACCACGATGTCTCTTGCTGTTACAAAACTATCAATGCAGTTCCAATAAGACATTGTCGATGGCTGTCGAGTTCCACTCGATAACTGGAATAGTTTGTGCTGTTAACAGCGCCGATAAGCTCATGAAAGAGCACTGCTTTCCTCGAGTCTGGCCACTGAAACCTTCATGGCCTTGATGAATACTTCCACGAGAAAGTAAAGACATGATGTATTGTTCTTACCGTGAATTTTCTGTCGAGGAAGAACTTCGAGAAGCTCAACCAGAACCGAGTATGGAAGGCAGCGACCGCAGCGTGGTAGCGGAACATGCGCACTGAGTCACATCAGCTCATATATGGATGACGTAATGCCGACAAACAAACGCAAAATTTAGCAAATCGAGATCTTGGTCGACTATATATATAGCTCGGAAAAAGGCCTGGGCACGAGGCAATGTCAAGAATAGTAGAGCGCCTCCCTTCGGTCGGCAGCAATAATAGAATTTATAACTATTAATTTTACCTTTTAAAGTGTTTATCAGCCCCAAATTATAAGTTAAACACGTAAATTAGTAAAGAAGAAAAGAGTGTTTCTTTACCTTTACTTTGTTTTAGTTTGCTTGGTTTAGCTGGACAATATAAACTATCATCGTTCTAAAAATATGAAAGAATAAAAACCTTTTATCTACAAATGAGGTGAATTTATAAATGTTTCGTTGTTCTTAAAAAGTGTGCATGAGAGAAAAGAAGATTAACATCAAGCCCGATGACCAACACAAGCATGAGCCCAAGCAAAACACAAGCACAAGAACAAGCCCTGTACAAAAGCACAAGTGCAAACGCAAACACAAAGGCAAACGCAAACGCAAGCCAAAGGTAAAGCAAACACAAGCAAAGGCACAAACTAAAGCAAAAGGAAAAGCAAAAGGACAAGCACAAGAAAAAAAACAAAGTACAAAGACAAGCATTTGGAAAATCACAAACACAAATAAAACCTAAGGCAAAATTTAACAAACTTACCATCTCCTCTTCCCAATAGTCAAAGTCTTCATCAACAACAAGTTTTGATCTATCACAAGTCGCAGTACTATTATTCAGCTGACATTTTCTTTCAGTTTTTGAACTCGTTCCGTAATTAATAGACTTACATTGAGGACTTTTGTCCATACAAAGCCGAGTGCAATCTATCGGATCAGAAGCAGTTTCTTCTTTTATCAGAGATTTCTTTAAACGATGTCCTTTAATTAGAATAATAAAAACACAAGTGTTACATTTTACAAGATCAAGATAGAGCAGCGTGGAGCATGGTATGGCAAAATGGAGCAGGGTGGAGCAAATTGTAACATGGTGGAGGAGGGTGGAGCAGGGTGTAGGAGGGTGGATCAGGGGGACCAGGGGGAGCAGGGGGACCAGGGGGATCAGGGGGAGCCAGGTGAAGCAGGGTAAAACATTTTGGGGCAGAGTGGAATAAAGTGGAGCTGGGTAGAAAAAAGCTAAAGCAAGTTGGAGCAGGGGGAGCAAAATAGAACAGGTTGGGAAAAGGTGAAGTGAAGTAGAGCAGAAAAGGTGAAGCAGAGCGCAGCAGGATGGAATATGGTGAAGCATGGAGGGCAGAGTGGAGTAGCCTGGAGCAACTTAGAGCAGAGTGAACCCGGATGTAGAAAGATAGAGAAGGGTGGAACAGGGTCGAGCAGGCTGGAGCAAGGTGAAAGGTAAAGCAGAGTAGAGCAAAATTAAGCAGGGTAAAGCATGAGCAAGGTAGAGCGGCAAAGTAGGATAAAACTGTCTAGAACCGAGTGGAGCGAGAAGTCTAGAACAGGGTAGAGCAAAGTAGAGTATGATAAGCCACGGTAGAGCAGTGTGGAGTAAGGTGGAGTACCGTGGAGCAGGATAGATACAAATTAGTACGAATCAAAATGGGTCGGGGTGGAGTGGAGTGGAGTAAAGTGGAGTGGAGTAGCTAGAGTGGAGTGGAGGAGGGTGGTGGAGTGGAGAAGAGTTAGACAAAACTAAAGAATGAAAAGACGCGAGCGGTAAATTGAAGAGTTGAAGAACATACCACGAGTAAGAACATACTGCCCATGTTTACATCCCCCATCCAATGCTTCGGAACAAGTGACCAAAGTTGAAACTGTCGCAAATACCAGTATCCCAACAGCAAGTGGTCTTGGAAAAAAGCCTTGATTACGTTTTTCAAACGGCATTGCGTCCTTTTACGATTTTTTGCCGTATTACGGTTCAGAATATCTGTTAATGTCTCCCTCAGTAACCGTCCGTCGAAAGTTCGAGATTCTTCGCCAAATTCACAATCGGATTCTGAAATGAAAATATTAGTTCTTTAATTTACTCCAGTCTGTCTATTTACTCAAATGTTTGGGATTTTACAATATGCTACCATATGGACTTTGTTTTGTGTTGTATATTTTTAGATTGTTGTTGAAAAAAATGTAGTTGGCTTAAAGTTACCTTATATACCTTTATGTGTGTCTCCAGTCTAAAGAAGATACCTTAATTTCCGCATTTTATTAAAACTTATAAAATTTGCAATTACAACTTTAATTTTACTAAAGGAACGATTTTTTCACAATCCCTCCAGACGAATGTCGAGATCGACCTTCACACACTTTAACTCAAAGCGGTTTTTATTACATGCGCAATATACTTTTAATAGTGTTAGTATACTTGAGAAAATAGTCTATGTAGCAATATGGGGTTTTCTATAAGAAGTACCGCGAAATTCTGCTTCAGTGCGAACCTTATTCAAATCCATCTACTCTCTTCTTCGCTATTGTGCCAACCCAGCCCTGGTGGGACCCAGATCAGTCTAAATTTTAAAGTCTAGAGTAAACAGCTCTATACTTTGAAACATTATTTTCTAAATATCAAGTAGTTATAGAACAACTTACAGTATTAGTATTGCTCTTTAGAAAACTCGTCTTCGTTCATCAAAAACACTTTTCGTTATGGAAATTTAACCAAACACTTCTGGCTTTTAAGAGTGTTGAAGTAATTATCCTATTCCCCGTTCATAAATATTTGAAAAGGCAGACTGCGCATGTTTCAGAAAATTGACTGTAGTTCGCAAATACTGCTTCAAATTTATTGAAACATATTTAAAAAGTTGACATAAAATGATTACATTAAATTAAACACTCAATAGAACAGAGAATACGTTTGGTTATCTTCCGTACACAATAAATGTATATGGAGTTAAAATGCCAAGCCAACGCATACGCACGCACATAAAAGTTGTTTTGTAAACATCAGTTTTTAAAAGTGAAATGCAATGCAAATTTTTTCTTTATTATATTAAACTATATTATAGCGTAATGTAGCTGAGAAAATTTTAACTGAAAATAACTTAAAGATTTAGATATTAATGTTTTTGTAATTGGAAATCTTGTCAAATTCAAAATTGCGCGTTGTTGGAAATGCCTTCGGAAAATGTCACTTGAAATACACTGAATTTCTCAACAAAATTTATTTTACGTACTTTATAATTTACTTTAAGTTTTCGTGTCGATTTGTGTCTAAGGCACATTTTATAAAATGTATAACGTAATAAATACAAAAGGCAAATATAATTCATATTGTTTTGTTTTGTTTTACTACCTCCGCCAGAAGGTTATGTTTTTACTTCAGTTTGTTTGCTGCCTGCAAATACGATATATCTCAAAAAGAATTGAACCAATTTCGATGTAACTTTGCAAAAACGTTGTCCACATACCAAGCACCAACCATTAAATTTTCGTTTACTTTAGTTTAGTTTAGAATTAAATAAAAAAAATTTACACAAATTTGACGGAAGGTTCTACATGTAAAATAAATTAATAAAAGATGGTATATGATTTAAACGTTTAAATGAAAATTTAGTTGAATGGACAAATAACCGTAATAGACTTCGCAGATTCATTGTTTTAGATTTGATATTTACTTAAGGTTTATACGATAAACCAGTTGTGCACTGAAAGACACGCAAAGTTCGTTATTTCTTTTTCTCCTAAAAACGAATATAATGAAGCATTTTATATTTATACAAGTCTGCTAATCTTGCCTGGTTAATAGCGGGATGGCTCGCTTCTCTTAATAATCCGCTGGCAGAAGTATGCAGTCTCTGGGTGCCTTTTACTGTGGTTACCCTTATGGTAATCGCCTAGAACAGTTACACTAGATTGTTATGCTCGCTATTGCAAAACAACAGTCTAAATGTATATTGGCTACAAACCGTGTTTTGAATTAATGAAGACATCTGTTAAGCGCTAAAGTTGTCATTGGAAATACGCTTTGCAAACGCTTCTTTCTATTACTCCAAAATGACGTACTGCATGAGTGATCTTTTTTTGAAATATAAAGCTAGATCCAAAACCTATGTTTTCCTACCTTTTTAAAGGTCTGAAGCTACACGTAATATATCGGAATAAAATCGAAAACTTTCTTACTGTCGTGGAAAGGATAGATGTCAGAAGTTTAAGCTTATATAGTTCTTGAACTACACCGAATTTTCTCAACAAAACTTTGTTCTACACTTATTTTATAATTTACTTTAACTTTTCGTGTCTATTTGTGGTTAGAGCTCGTTGTATAATATATGTATAATTCATCAGTATATAGCTGAACTTATTTTTATTTCATTACGCCAAATGGCTCACGTCCACGAGCGGTTGCTGAGAGGTCCAATTAGAAAAGCGGTAATGCACTTCCAGCACTGTGGGAGAGCATTACACCATTTTTAATAACTTGCATGTTTTGGCAGAAAATTTCTGAGTTGATTTGAATGAAAGTAAAAGAGAATTAGACAATTTTGTTGGAACATTTTAAACAACAATACGTCCTGGAACATTAGGGTTCCCTTTTATAAAACGTACTTAGTTAAAAGCGCGGAAATTGAATGCCTAACATGTGTAAACATGAAACGAAACGAACAAAAATAAATCAGATGACCAGGATTATCTGAAGACGCAAACAATGAGTTGAAAACAAATAAGAACACAAATTACAAAAACCCTTCTGGCTTATTAATCTTGTTTGCTTGGTCTGTACTAGAAAGTATTCAGTTGCCTTTGGTGTTTTCGAATAAACCTCGCTTCTTTGTCGCTCTGTCTGTACGAAAATCTTAGCTAAATACTTTCCCGTGCAGATTTCACATTCGATTAGTAGGTTTGTAAAAAACAAATGCAACAGAAACTAAAATTGACATTGTTTTGTTTTACTAGCTACCTCCATCAGAAAGTTATGTTTTTAATTCTGTTTGTTTGTGTGTCTGTTACTAAGATATCTCAAAAAGCATTGAACCAATTCCGATGTAACTTTGCGAAAATTTGCCCATAGACCAAGAAAGAACTCATTCAATTTTCGTTTAATTTAGTTGAAAATTGGATAAAAATTTTATAAACATTTGACAGAACATTCTCCGTGTAAAAGAAGTGAATAAAACTGAGATACTCAATTAATTGCGTTCATTGTCATTATATTATGCGAACTTTTAAGTGAATATTTAGTTGAATACATAAATATATCAATAGACTTAACAGTTCCATTGTTTATGATTTGATATTTATGTTAAGGTTTATACAATAAAACAGCTGTGCACTGAAAGACACGCTAAGTCCGTTATTTCTTTTTCTTCTAAAAACGAGTGCAATGAAGGACTTTATTCATGCATGCATGCGTAGATCTGGCAAGCTAGCCTGATTAGCGCGTGGCTCGTTTCTCCTAATACCCCGCTGGCAGCGATATGCGGTCTCTGAGTGCCTTCTACTGTGTTTACACTTACGGTCATATTTTTATATAAACATATAAAATATTAACGTGTCTATAATAAACATGACATTTAAGACACTTTCGTGCGCATTATTGTCGAACAAACTTTATCTTTTTCACTGCGTCTATGGGGCCTGTTTATCATGATCCCAGTATACCGTGATGTCTCACTGTACCGGAATCTCGGCTTGTAACTTGGAAAATAACAGTAAATTATCTATATGGAGACCGGGACGTGCCGCCTGACCGGAACCCCGGTTGGATCCTTGTTAGGTGGGACAAATGACCCGCGGTAGATCGCGATGAAGTTTACTGAACTGCAATGCTTGTAACTTTGAATATTACGGTCAGAATTTCTTCCACACGAAATAACTTCTATAATCTAGTGACAATTAGGATGAGTTTTTTCTCTTTTGCTCCACTTCCTTAAATTCCCGCGCTTTTTGACCCGGTATAAAATTCATCTCGGTCAACCGGGACGAACAATTTTTATGCTCCATATTAACCGGAGTGAAATTTATCCCCGGCCACCGCGACATCCCGGGATCATAAAAACTGTAAAAACAGGGGTGTTGAAGCAACACTACACGCGTGCTAATTGCTTAAAGTGCCTATGAAACGAAAATTAAGTTTGTCTTATTTAAAAGAACACTTAAAATGATAGAGTAACATATTTTGCAGCTTTTGGTTTCCTTGCTTCGTTGTTGAGATATTTCACTTTGTTTGATATGCAAATTTAACTTAGATATAACTTTACGTCACTCTTTGCATAATGTCTTATCGCAAAACATTATATATCTTTGTTATTGTCAAACAAAAACACTTAAAATGTACAGACTCTGTTGTAGGAGAAACACTCGCATGTGGTTTCTTATTCGCCAAGTGCTTTTCTTCGATAATAACAAAGATATAGAAGACTTTGCGATAAGTCGTTATGCAAACTGTGACGCATAAAGTTATCTTATAAGTCAAATTTGCATATCAAACAAACTGAAATATCTCAAAAACGAAGCAAGGAAACGAAAATCTACAAAATATGTTATATTGTAATTTTAAGTGTAATTTTAAGTGTTCTTTCAAGTAAGACAAACTTAATTTTCGTTTCATAGGCACTTGAAGTGTGTTGAATCGACACTCACACGCGTGCTTAAGTTTTAAACTACAGTGCCGTTGAAACAAGTAGTTTAAAAAACAAACACAGCACGCGTACTGTTTTAGAGAAATGTGTTAAGTTAACACAATCACGTGTGCTTGCGTGTTAAAACGACACCGTTGGAAAAACTAAAGATCATAAAACAGCACACTGTGCATGTGTTGTATTACAAGATACACTAGAAACCGTAGCGTGTTGTAAGCGTGTCTTAAAAACATTGATGTGTGTTCTAAATACACGTAGGCGTGTTCTAAATACACGTAAGCGTGTTGTTGGCGTGTTGTGATATGTTACACGTGTTGCGCTGTGTTGTAACAACACGTACGTCGCCAGAACACTGACGTGTTGTTATAAACGTCATTTTTAACACTATCAGAGGAAGGGGTAGGAGCCGTAAATAACTTGACCAATCAAATGCGAGAACAGATTACCGCCAAAGGAAGTTTATCGAAGCAAGTTACTAGGAAGATGTGAAATATTTGGGGGGGGGGGAGGGGGGGGCGAAGGCTGTAGCAAAGTAAAATTTCGGTGGCGGGGGGGGGGGGGGGGGGTGTGGTAATTTTTGGGTGACAGCAAAACATTAAAAGTTAATACTGACTTTATTGTTACCAATACTAAGGACTATATATTTTTCTTTTAAAACTAGATGCATAGTATAATTTTGTTTAATCGATCCTCTGTTAGCACTCATGCGACTCCATCCATTTGCTCAGCTATACCCAACGCAAATTGACTAATAAATAGCCAGCCTCGTAGTGTTGTACCCAGTCTCCTCGCCTCTAAAATCAACAATGCCGCAGCAGCTATATACTATGAAATAGACTGAAACATTAACTACTTTCTGCCTCAAACACTTAATAGTTCTAGAAACACGTGATAGTGATGTTGAAGGAATGAAAACCACTGTTGGTAGACTAAACAGTTGAGTTTTTGAAGGGTGGGGAGATATTCCGGTCCACCCCGACGTCGTAGACTCTGGCTTAAAAACTGTACTAGAGTAAATCCTAACGAAGATGACGAAGATTAATGACATTAACTCTTTCTTGTTCGAATTGGTCTTTAGTATTTTATTCTGGCTAACGCCAGACGATTTTATTCACCTCTGGGGAAGCCCCCGGACAGGAATGAGTTATAAACTATCTCTTTAACTCTTTCTTGTCCGAACTGGTCTTTAGTATTTTATTCTGGCTAACGCCAGACGATTTTATTCACCTCTGGGGAAGCCCCGGACAGGAATGAATTAAACAGTATATTGCTGCTATTTTACTCATCCACTTATAAGAAACTAGAATGACAATATGGCATTATAACAGAAAGACCAAACTATGTATGATAGACTTGATAGTCAATAAAGTTTGCCTTTTTTGCGCTTTTCTCTGACATAACGGTCCGATTTGGCTCCTTTTTGGCTTCTTTTCAACAAAAAGTAGTTTGGCCTCCTTTGGTAGATTTTGGCTACTTTTCTAACGGAATTTGGCTCTGAGCGTGCGCTGGAGCCTACCAACCCGGGCACAACCATTGAACTCTAAATAAACTGGAACGATAACTCGCTTGCACGTTTTTAAACCAACATGGGGGCCGCCATGCACGTCAACCCCAGTCCCTTTTACTGTATAACCGAAAGAAAATGAAGCTGAATTTTGGTGAACTGGGTTGCAAAAACAGCTTGAAATCAAAGAAAAACTAAACTTGTTAACTACTTTTAGGCTTAAATCAAATTCCAATATACCGTTGAGTAGGTGAACACTGACATGACGAGCAAAAACAAGGAAAACAGTAAAAATATAAGCTCTCAAATGAAAGTGAACAATATACGCATCCAAAATTGCCATTGGTTTGGACAAATATAAAGAAAATACATATGAAACCCAGGTTTAAAATGAAGAGGTTGTTTATAAAAACAGTTGGATTTTAAATTTCTCAATTTTCATTAGGAAAAAAACAACAAAATGCACTTTACCGTGTGTTATTGCAGCTCTGGAATTACTCTTCATAGAAAAATGTCAGATTTAGCATTTCCACAACTGAAACTTGAGTTAAAGCTACAATTCAGCCTTATCTTATTACTAATTTTTGGCAAGACAACCTTCAAACGTTTGAGATAACAAAGAAAAATAAAAGAAACCTGCATTTTCCGTACGAGTTTCGGACTCGAATTTTGCTTTTGTTCGGCAGATATTTCGTCATTCAATCCATTTTCGTGTGTAGAAATTGTTCAGGTACAAGGCCGATAAGCCCAAGACATACTATCTTCTTCGTTATCATGTATAAAAAAACTTTAGGTCTAAAAAATGGTTGTTTTTTGCAGCGAGTTTTCAGTTTTTCATTGTGCCCCATAGCCTCATAGGTTCTGTTGACGTCAGACGTGCAATGGCGACCCCCAGCGGCCGGACGTTTGACTTCGCCCAATCATAGGGCCTGTCCACAGGGAGCCCATCTTTGCAGCGCGTGGGCATCTGTGGCGGACTCGAAAGACGCGTGGGGGACTGTGGCAGGGGATTTAAAAAATTCCGGAAAACGGTTACCGGAAGCGAGGAAAAAACGGGGGGAAAGGGGGCTAAACACACGATCGAGTGTGCCACAGGGTGCCCACGCTCTGCCAAGATTGGCTGCCTGTGGCCTGTCTTATGGAGTTAGCGTTCCAGTTTATTTCAGCCGATCCGCACGTTGTACCTAATAAACTACTAGATATTATATACACATTGTATCCAGTAAGTTACTGGAAATTGTTTAATAAAGAGGTTATTAATGAACCCCACCCCCACCCCACCCCCACCCACCCCCACCCCATCCCCGAACCCTAATCTCAAAAATGTGAATTTCCCGGGGGGTAACCTTAACCCTAACCTGAAAAGTGTCGGGGAGGTTCTTAAACTGGTTGGTGCGCCATATAGCAAGTCACCGGTGACGTCAAGAATAATTATAATAATTAGAAGGCACACATGCAGCATACGTTCGTTATATAGTCGTGCAATTATAATAGCGGAGGGCAACTAGGATTGGGTATCGGTAAATATGTATTTGTGGCATTGTGTCTTTGGGTCTGTGTCTTTGGGTCTCTAGGTCTCTGGGTTTTTAGGTCTCTAGGTCTTTGGGACTCTAGGTCTCTAGGTCTTTGGGTCTCTAGGTCTCTAGGTTTTTAGGTCTTTGGGTCTCTAGGTCTCTAGGTCTTTGGGTCTCTAGGTCTCTGGGTTTTTAGGTCTTTGGGTCTCTAGGTCTCTAGGTCTTTGGGTCTATGGGTCTCTGGGTCTTTGGGTCTCTGGGTCTTTGGGTCTCTGGGTCTTTGGGTCTCCGGGTCTCTGGGTCTCTGGGTCTCTGGGTCTCTGGGTCCTTGGGTCTCTGGTTCTCTGGGTCTTTGGGTCTCTGGATCTCTGGGTCTCTGGGTCTCTGGGTCTCTGGGTCTTTGGGTCTCTGGGTCTCTGGGTCTCTGGGTCTTTGGGTCTCTGGGTCTTTGGGTCTCTGGGTCTTTGGGTCTCTGGGTCTTTGGGTCTCTGGGTCTTTGGGTCTCTGGGTCTCTGGGTCTCTGGGTCTCTGGGTCTTTGGGTCTTTGGGTCTCTGGGTCTCTGGGCCTTTGGGTCTCTGGGTCTTTGGATCTCTGGGTCAAATATCTTTTTTTGGAAAAGCCCAGTTTCTTCAAAATTATCTTTGTATTGTCAATTAGCAGACCAGAAATAAGGCACGCTTCAGTCAGTATATAACCGTAGCCTAAGTGCAATGTCTTAATTTTTTATGTTATGTTTCAAAAGGGGAGCACGGGTGGCGTGTGCTGTTAGCACGCTGCCTCTCACCAAAAGTTAAGCCCGGTTAGACGGGGTTAGTACTTGGATGGGTGACCGCTTGGGAATGATCCCGTTGTCGAGCTGGAAACTAATGTGAGTGGAGTTGTAGTTGATCTCTCCTGTGCTTCGAGGGTTTTTCGCTGAGTTCTCCGGTTTTCCTCCCTCCGCAAAACCAACACTTACATCATGGTAGTCATGTTCAATTGGGGCATTTAGCTCTGTTTTGGCATGAAGACTGCGTGGTAAAATCTCGTATTTTCGAGAACTTGAAAGTGCATTCAACCAATTAAGACGATTTATTTGACCCAAGTCGAACACGTGCATCCCCCATACATAATCCAATTCATGTAGAATTTAAAAGTACGTTAATACGGCTTCTTTTTTTCTTCTTTTTTTTTGGGGGGAGGGGGGGGGGGGGGGTGTTTCCATAAAATTTCATTATTGCATCATGTTGCGTGCTCGATTTTTTCAAGTTCTTTTGCCTTTGATCGAGTTGGGTTGAGGTGTTTTCCGATAGTATTGGTGAATTAATGAGTAGTTTACCAGTAATGTTGCTGACAAGGTTTGTCCGCGAAGACAGAATAGACGAATTTATTACAGACGCGAAAAAATGCGCGCCGTGTTGACATCAGTACCTATGAAGACACAAGAAAGAGCCACAGTATATCAAAGTACATATACGTACTGTTTACCTAGTAACGGCTTTCTCCTTGTTTGAATAGCTTTACCTTTTGCAAGTGACAGAGTTATAGTTGATAAGTAATGCGGCTGGCAATTGTCTTCGTCATAAACATTCTTACAAAGGCTTACATGTGTTTACAACGTACTGACGCCGGCGATCGCGATAGACCTAGTATGTAAAATATGACGAGCTATTTCAAAACAGGTTGGCCCTGGCCTTGCTGCTTTATAGTCCAACAGCTCAGTACAAAATGCAAGTATAGTATTAAGCACCGAATAGAGCAAACTCAATATGTTGAACTGCTCAGTGTATGCATGTCCAGATATCGCGTAGGTGTCGCGTGTCGTATTACATTTGGAAACGTGTGTTTCAAAACATGTTTAAATATTCTCTGTTTGTCCGAATTTAAATAAATTCTATATCAGAATGATCGCTTGAATCTGCCGAATCCGACACTATAGGTTTTGTCTACTGTCTAAATATATTTATTTAAGTTGCTTAATTTTCAGAAAAACGGCCTTGTTGCATGTGCAGTAATATATGTACGATTAGCAAACTTTCGGCGCTTCCTGCACTGCTGCAGTTCATATAAGACCATATAGATTCTATTTGTCAAAATTTATGCAATTATGCATTGCCATGTAGTCTTGCTAGAGTACGCACAGGCTACGCCAAGCTTTCAGAAATCAGTAGCCCGAGTGAACGCGGGCCTGACCAGGCGTCTTGTTGAAACAACAACCATTTGCGCTTCATTTTGAATTTCAGTTATCTGGCATTTCCAGAAGAAAAATAGCAAACTCGAGGTTCTCTTATGTACTCAACTGTAACGTCTTCTCTTGTTGCAATAATAATTGACGGACACGTAGAAGTATATTATATTTAACCATTTTCACAATGGCGTTTCAGTCTTAAATTCTTAGAAATTGTAGTCGAAAAGAGCGGTTTTCTTATCCCGGCTATGAACTCCATTAATACGATATGTATATATATATATATATATATATATATATATATATATATATATATATATATATATATATATATATATATATATATATATATATACATATATATATATATATATTGACTTAAAACTTTTCTCGAAAAACTCCATTACTACATCTGCAAATGTTATGACGATAATTATTGTAAAAGGTGTCTAAATTGGTCTAGGTTTTCAGGGTGACTTAGTTATGAGTAGCTTCTAAAACATGTTTCCCAAAACTTTATGAAATCAGAGTTTCTTTCTCTTACGTCACCTGACTTAACCGCTCTACTTGAGAACCAAACTACGACTGAACTTGTAAAGTTATGATATATGTATTATTTTATATTTTAAGATATATATATATAAACACACTATATGGCACTGCATGTTTTACAGCAAATTCGACCGTTAAGCGTGCGTGTGGCCGCCCTTGGGGGAAGGCCACAAATTCGTGACTATGCCGCAGTTGGGTGTGTCCTTTCAATAGTTTTACTTCCGTTTGTCAGCATCGCAGAAGTTTCCTTTTCAGTCCATCGGACGCCACGCCTGAAAGCAAACCGACATTGAAACATGCACTCTAAAACGTTCTGACGTTTGATCATTGGACTCTTGTCCATATGTTCAAAAATAGTTTAAAATAATTTTATATACAATATGATGTTCTCGCATCTCGTATTCTTGCTATCTGGTTCTCTTATTTATAAACTATTGTGATTCAATAGAAATGCTTCGGTTGGCTTCGCTACATTATAACTGACTGACATTTGTGCTACAGTGTAAAATTGTACGTAATTCTTCAGTGTTCTTCATGTTTCTGGATCTACTTAAATTAGATTGTTGCCCTGAAGGCCGTATAGAAAAATAACCTTGTAAATTGGTTTTGGCACCGGGGAAATTTTACCTCGAATTTTGCTTTAAAAAAAAAGTTTGCTAGTTAAAATAAGGCTGATTATGTTAACCTTCTCTCATTATAATTAAATGGATATAAATGCTTCATGCATGGGTCACAAAAAGTTTGTTATCGTTTATATATACACTATTATATGCATTGTATTTATTCGGTGCCGTACCAGATGGAACGGTGTATCTACAATGGTACAGTGCATAAAAATAAGCGACATATCAGTTAATACATTTAAAAAGCCAAGAATACACCATATATTCTTATATAAATAAATATATTTAGACAGTAGACAAAACCTATAGTGTCGGATTCGGCAGATTCAAGCGATCATTCTGATATAGAATTTATTTAAATTCGGACAAACAGAATATTTAAACATGTTTTGAAACACACGTTTCCAAATGTAATACGACACGCGACACCTACGCGATATCTGGACATGCATACACTGAGCAGTTCAACATATTGAGTTTGCTCTATTCGGTGCTTAATACTATACTTGCATTTTGTACTGAGCTGTTGGACTATAAAGCAGCAAGGCCAAGGCCAACCTGTTTTGAAATAGCTCGTCGTATTTTACATACTAGGTCTATCGCGATCGCCGGCGTCAGTACGTTGTAAACACATGTAAGCCTTTGTAAGAATGTTTATGACGAAGACAATTGCCAGCCGCATTACTTATCAACTATAACTCTGTCACTTGCAAAAGGTAAAGCTATTCAAACAAGGAGAAAGCCGTTACTAGGTAAACAGTACGTATATGTACTTTGATATACTGTGGCTCTTTCTTGTGTCTTCATAGGTACTGATGTCAACACGGCGCGCATTTTTTCGTGTCTGTAAAAAATTCGTCTATTCTGTCTTCGCGGACAAACCTTGTCAGCAACATTACTGGTAAACTACTCATTGATTCACCAATACTATCGGAAAACACCTCAACCCAACTCGATCAAAGGCAAAAGAACTTGAAACAAAAGGTCCGCTATGCATACATGTATCTGCGCAAACCCACCACTGTGAGAATCATGTCAAGATCTTGTGTGATCTTGGAAAATCTTGTAGCAGTTAGCCGTTAAATTCTATATTTCCGACAAAGTTTTGCACAAAAACATTTCGGAGACAGGGGATATTGCTGATAAACTGGTTAAGTATTTTTAACGTGACTTATAGTAAACTTGTGAGTGTGATCTACCACAGTTTTTGTGAGTCATGATGAGTCATGATAAAAAATTATTAAGGTCAGAGAACGTGTACTTTCTCTTTAATTATCTTATAAGATATCGCTAAAATCTTATAAGATTTTTCTTAAGATCTTGATATATCCAAATGGCCAATAATACGGCTACCGCGGATCTAATTACCCCTGAATCGTCTGTAGGTTTGTGCCATGTATGTAGGTACGAGAAAAGGCTATTTGAACTGACATGAGCGCAAATATCAAATTGCATTATTTACGCTATTTACTTGGCCTACCGTCAAACGCGGTCATATTTAAAGTAAATCAATCGTCTGAAGGTTTGTGCCATTTGGGAAACTTGCACGGTGAGATAGAGCGTTAAATTCTGTACAACATATGTGAATTAGAACAAATCGTATAGAATAGCAACGGAGAAAAATATATCAGTTGAACACTTGAACTGAGATGAGCGCAAGTATCAAATTGCATTATACGGCTATTTACTTGGCGTACGGTCGAACGCGGTCATATTTAAAGTAAATCAATCGTCTGTAGGTTTGTGCCATTTGGGAAACTTGTACGGTTAGATAGAGCGTTAAATTCTGTACAACATATGTGAATTAGAGAACATGGTATAGAATAACAACGGAGAAAAGGCTATTTGAACTGACATGAGCGCAAATATCAAATTGCATTATTACGCTATTTACTTGGCGTACGGTCAAACGCGGTCATATTTAAAGTAAATCAATCGTCTGTAGGTTTGTGCCATTTGGGAAACTTGCACGGTTAGATAGAGCGTTAAATTCTGTACAACATGTGTGAATTAAAACAAATCGTATTAGAATAGCAACGGAGAAAAATATATTTGAACTGAGATGAGCGCAAATATCGAATTGCATTACTACATTATTTACTTGGCGTACGGTCGAACGCGGTCATATTTAAAGTAAATCAATCGTCTGTAGGTTTGTGCCATTTGGGAAACTTGCACGGTTAGATAGAGCGTTAAATTCTGTACAACATATGTGAATTAGAACAAATCGTATAGAATAGCAACGGAGAAAAATCTATTTGAACTGAGATGAGCGCAAATATCAAATTGAATTATTATGCTATCACTTGGCGTACGGTCAGACGCAATCATTTTAAAGTATCCCTGAATCATACTACTCCAATCATACAGCATTGCAATTGACTTTCTTCGAAAATAATGTTGTTCTTCGTCTCGCTCCTTAGTTCATACAACACGGCGAGGAAATATAAACAGTCACACTAATGCACATATTACAGGTCAGCGGTTACACACACAACACGATAGCAATATATCTGCGCGTTGCGCAGATACAAAAATCGAGCACGCAACATGATGCAATAATGAAATTTTATGGAAACACCATACCCCCCCCCCCCCCCCAAAAAAAAAAAAGAAGCCGTATTAACGTACTTTTAAATTCTACATGAATTGGATTATGTATGGGGGATGCACGTGTTCGACTTGGGTCAAATAAATCGTCTTAATTGGTTGAATGCACTTTCAAGTTCTCGAAAATACGAGATTTTTCCACGCAGTCTTCGCATGGTCTGTCAAGTCTATTGAAACAAAGTGTTAAATAATATAAAAAATTAAGACATTGCACTTAGGCTACGGTATATACTGACTGAAGCGTGCTTTATTTTTGGTCTGCTAATTGACAATACAAAGAGAATTTTGAAGAAACTGGGCTTTTCCAAAAAAATATATTTGACCCAGAGATCCAAAGACCCAGAGACCCAAAGGCCCAGAGACCCAGAGACCCAGAGACCCAGAGACCCAAAGACCCAAAGACCCAGAGATCCAGAGACCCAGAGACCCAGAAATCCAGAGACCCAGAGACCCAGAGACCCAGAGACCCAGAGACCCAGAGACCCAGAGACCCAAGAGACCCAGAGACCCAAAGACCCAGAGACCCAGAGACCCAAAAACCCAGAGACATAGAGACCCAAAGACCTAGAGACCTAGAGACCCAAAGACCTAAAAACCCAGAGACCTAGAGACCCAAAGACCTAGAGACCTAGAGTCCCAAAGACCTAGAGACCTTAAAACCCAGAGACCTAGAGACCCAAAGACACAGACCCAAAGACACAATGCCACAAATACATATTTACCGATACCCAATCCTAGTTGCCCTCCACTATTATAATTCTACGACTATATAACGAACGTATGCTGCATGTGTGCCTTCTAATTATTATAATTATTCTTGACGTCACCGGTGACTTGCTATGTGGCGCATCAACCCTTAAACTACTCCTCCCCGACCAACCCCCCCTAATAGTGTTGGTAATTTATGGTCAACAGTTCCTGGCAAAGATTGTGGGATGCGCAGTGAATTTTAATTCGTTATTTGGCGCATCTTACAATTAAACAATTTCCAGTAACTTACTGGATACAATGTGTATATAATATCTAGTAGTTTATTAGGTACAACGTGCGCATCGGGTGTTATTTAGAGTTCAATGGACACAACACACAACGTTTGACCGCTGACCACCCGAAATAGTGTCCCCCGAGGGCTTACTTTTGTTGTTCGAATGCCCCATTTACAATGTATTTAACGAAATAGAAGGATTACTAATATTCTCCGATGAGAAAACACCTTGGATATTGCAAAATATCTTAATTAATGAAAAAAGTGAAAATAATGAAAAATTTCATGCTGTGGAAAAAACACATGTGGGCAGGTTAATAAGGTAATACCTCACTTCCAGTCTTCCTGTTAACTGTAAATGCCAATTTTATAGTAATCTAGTTTATTAATATTTCAAATCTTAATTTTATTGCAATTCATTGTTCTTCAGTTCCAATCAGAAGTGGATGTTTATTTAATTAATGACTGAAGTGGTCTGACTACATTTCCCTCACAATGTGGTTTTTATTCATGCACAATTACTGAATTACAAGTGAGTACATATTAACTTTGTGTTGCATGAAAATTGTTTGTAAATAATAAGTCTTTACAATTCTTTTTTTAATTTATTGTATGTTAATTAGGACTTTTTTTATTTATACAATATTTTGTTCACGACGATTGCCCCAAAAGCTATGTATAGCTTATCGAGGGAGCTTTCGCCATTTTACAATTTTTTAACAATTTTTTAACAAGAACAAACGGACAAGATGACAACAAGGCGCAAAGATGGACCAATGCAATTAATTAGTAAAACGATGCGAATCAATTATAAAATTTTGGACACTTAATACAAACTGCGTATTAACGTGAAAAGAAACTGCATCAAGTGGCAAACCATTTAGGAGCCAAAAAAGACGAGTCCGTTTCGAAGCATTAGACCATCTTGCACCAATTAAATGAGCAGCAGAGGCAAGCAAGTCTACACGAGGAGCAGCATATCGGTCACATTCAAAAAAGAAATGAGCGGCAGTTTCCTTCGGAATACCACACGCACAAGAAGGGGAAGATACACAATTCTTTAAATACAAATCATTATTTAAAGTGCTATTTGCTAATCTGAAACGTGTATGAAGGATAGCTGCAATACGATCACCAATATAATATAAAGAATTAGGAAGTACAATATCTCGCCTCCTAGAAATGTGTATCTTGAAGCTACTTAAAGATAAGCAAGAACGAATGTCACTAGGTAAATCATTCCAAAGATTGACAGAAGAAATAAGAAATGACTTTTTAAAGCGTTCAGTTCGAGCGTAAGGAACAACCAGGTTGCCACTTTCTCGTAAACTATAATTAGTTCTGGAACTAATTGTACAGGGACACAATTCTAACAAATAAAGAGGAGCTAAGTTATTAACAATTTTGTACATCATAAAGAGTTTATGATCACTACGCCTATCTTTCAATGTGGTCCATGCGGTTTCTTTAAGAAGGCTTTCTCTATGAGTTCCCTTTAGTGCACCAGTTACAACCCTGGCCGCTTCGAACTGAAGGCTTTCAAGAAGGTCACGGTCAGCATCGCAACAACCGTCCCACAAAACGTCTGCATATTCTAAACACGAACGAACAAGGGATTTATATAAAATTTCTAAAGTCTTTCTTTTCAATCTTAATTTCAAAGGTTTTAACATATTGAGTTTTTTAGAAGCTTTTTGATGAATCTTAAGAATGTGAGGACGCCATGACAAGTTATAAGTGAAAGTAACACCTAGATGATCATGCTGGGCAATGTTTTCAATTTGTTCATTAAATAAATAAAGAGGAGGATGAAGCGGCTTGATCCTCTTAGAAGAAAAAGTCATACTTTTAGTCTTTTCGATATTCATTGTTACCAGCCATTGACTAGCCCAATTTGAAATCGAATTTAGATCATTATTGAGCTTGGTAGCCGAATCAATCGGTGAACTAACTTCATCCATTAACATGGAATCGTCGGCAAAGAGAAAACATGTGGAGGAAATACTTGCAGTAATATCATTTACATATATTAAAAAAAGTAAAGGTCCAAGTACGGATCCTTGCGGAACTCCAGCCTCAATTCTTGCCCAATCTGAACTCCTACCTTCAATAATCACACGTTGCGCCCTATCAGATAAGTAACTTTCAAACCATTTAAATAAGGACCCTTTTATACCTACACTTTTTAGCTTAGCAAGTAAGCCCCTATGCCAAACTTTATCGAACGCCTTGGAGATATCAAGAACTACTGTGCGTACTTCTTGACCTTTTTCCAAAGCTTGGTAAATTTTATTGGTTATATAAACTAACTGCATGACTGTCGAATCTCCAGGACGAAAGCCTGATTGTAAACGATAAAAAACCCCGCACTTTTCAAGAAAACTATAAAGCTGGCCAAAAACAAGTTTTTCACATACTTTGGATAAGCTAGCCAACAACGATACTGGACGATAATTTGACTTAAACTGTCGATTATCTTTTTTAAATAAAGGAATAACGTTTGCTAACTTCCAAGTCATTGGATATTTTCCAGAAGAGAGTGAAAGGTTTATAAGGCGAGTAAGGGGTTTGTAGATACCATCCGCACAAATCTTAAGCGTTTTATTACTAATATTATCAAACCCACATGCCTTGGAAGTGTCTAAATTATATAAAATATTAAACACTTGAAGTTCATTTACAGCAATAAATGATAATGAATGATGAGTACTGGGCAAGAACGGAATAGGAGCATCGGCCGCAGATGGCAGTACAGTCTGACTTACAAAGTAATCGTTAAAGACTTGGACTTTTTGCCGTGAATCAGAAATAACGTTACCGTTATCAAGTAAGTCAGGTATAGATGAACAACACTTCTTTCCAAGTAAAGATTTCGAGATACCCCACCACTTTTTAGCTGATGTCAGCGGATTTCCTAATAGAGTATTCAATTTGTCATCATACTCTTTCTTAGCCTTCTTAATTAGTTTAACAACAAAATTCCTTTGAATACGGTAGCGTTCCCAACATGAAGAACTCTTAACACTGCTAAAGCGAGTAAGAAAACGATCTCGTTTACGGATAGCCCGACGAATCGAGCTATTCATCCACGGCTTATCTTTAGGTCGAATAGTGACTTCCCTGCTAGGGATATAAACATCAAGAACTGATTCAAATAAAGTTACCCATTTTTCATACACTAAATCAATTGTATCGGAGGAATTAGAAAATACCTCATTCCAATTAGCATTTTTTAAAGCCGTATTAAGACCATTAACATTAACATTTTTGAAGTTACGTATCGTTCTCTTAAACGCCTTTGGTTTTTTGAGCTGATATTCAATTTGGCATAGACAATATTGTGATCACAATTAGAAGGAGGACTTAAGGTGCCAGTTGAAATAAAATAGCCAGGAGAATCAGTGATTACAAGGTCAAGAATAGATTCACCAGTCAAGGTGATACGAGTTGCTTCATCCATTAACTGAGTCAAATTATTACTTTCTAAAAAGTTGTAAAGCTTAACACCGACATCAGCGACATTAGGACTTGTGTACATTAAGGCTCAAAACAATGTTTAACACAGTGCTTCTCAACCTTTTTTCTCTGATTCCCCACCTGGGCAAGTATTCCTTCATCACACCCCCATCTCCCTTAACCTGCAATCAGGCTTTCTATAGAGCATGATTGCAGGCTACTGTACCTCTCTCCTAATAATAGTATAACAGTTTACTGAATTTTCAGACCATATTATACAATTGCTTTCTATAGAGCATGATCGCAGGCCACCTCTCTCCTGATAATAGTATAACAGTTTACTAAATTTTCAGACCATATTATACAATTGCTTTCTATAGAGTATGATTGCAGGCTACCTCTCTCCATATTATACAATTGCACAGTTCACTAGTCAGCTGGTGTCAGATTACACATCTTTTATTTCTTGCCTGATCTTGGTGTATCTAAATTCTATTATAGTTAATGATTTATATAGTTAATGATTAAATCATTAACAAATAATCTATCGATTCTATTCTTTTTTTAACCCCTTATAAAAAGCATTTGCCTCTTTTAATTTGTTATTCAACTTTTATATACAAGTAGCTGGGTTTCTAAAGTTTGACAATCAGGGATTTCACTGTGGTTCCACATGCATGCTAATTTCAGACTTTTAATGCTCAATACATTTTTTCCTTCAAAGAGCAGATTTCTCCATTATTAAGCCATTCACCCGCAATTCCCCCTCTCTTTAAAATTCACCCCCAAGACTTTGTAATCACCCCTGGGGGTGCATATGGACCCCAGTTGAGAAGCACTGGTTTAACACTATGCCAGTCAAATGGTGTATATTGCTACTCTGCTTTAAGGTGTAAACCAGTCAAGTTCTTTATCATAAACTGAGGTTATCACAACTTTTGTGGATATTTCTTAATTTTCATCAATAAGACATAAAGGAGACTATATGGAGTCACCACATAGAATGGGTATCTCCTCAAATAAATATTTATGACCCCATTTTTCTATAATTATATTTTCAGGGAGATTCCACATTAAGTAGTCACCCCATATTTTTATAGTTATAATTATTTAATTTTGTGGAGATACCCACGTTAAGTCATGGTGACCCCATATTTTCATATTTTATATTTACACTATTTTAGTATTGGGGAGATACCCACACTAATTGTCCAAAAATTTTAGTTTTGGAGAGATACCCACTCTTTGTAGTGACCCCATATAGTTTGCTTTTCATCTTATTTTTTTATTTTATTTCTAAGAGATCCCTTACGAAAATTTCGTATGTCATTTCACATATGAAGTTGGAATTTCACATATGAAATGAACTATTTCATATGTGAAATGACGAATTTCATATGTGGAAAACAATTCCACATATGAAATGCTATATTTCATATGTTAAATGAATAATTTCACATATGAATTTTGTTCATTTCATATGTGATAACAATTTTCACATATGAAATAAAAAAATTCATATATGAAAAATTGTTCACATATGAAATAAAAAAAATCACATGTGAAAGTTAAGTTTCATATGTGGGGAAAAATCACATATGAAATAAATCACTTTGTAATTAATGTGACAACAATTTTCACATATGAAATAAAAAATTTCACATGTGAAAGTTAAGTTTCATATGTGGGGAGAAATCACATATGAAATAAATCACTTTGTAATGAATGTGATAACAATTTTCACATATGAAATAAAAAAATTCATATATGAAAAATTGTTCACATATGAAATAAAAAAAATCACATGTGAAAGTTAAGTTTCATATGTGGGGAAAAATCACATATGAAATAAATCACTTTGTAATTAATGTGACAACAATTTTCACATATGAAATAAAAAATTTCACATGTGAAAGTTAAGTTTCATATGTGGGGAGAAATCACATATGAAATAAATCACTTTGTAATTAATGTGACAACAATTTTCACATATGAAATAATAAATTTCATATATGAAAAATTGTTCACATATGAAATAAAAAATTTCATGTGTAAAAGTTAAGTTTCATATGTGGAAAAAAATCATGAAATAAATCACTTTGTAATTATTACCAATTTATACTACTATGATAGCGAATGCTTTGCTGCAGTAAAAAATAGTTACAAAAACAGGAAACTTGACTTTATTAAGCTAAAAACAGAAATATGCACATGTTTATTTATAAATTCTGTAACAGATCAGTATTTGCAATATTTGCTATATGGTTATCTAAAGATATATTCGACAATAGTTTCCTAGCTCACCCAAGTTTTAAATTTATGCAAGAAAATAAAATTGTATAATCAGAAATTGATCGATAACTTTTCGCTAACCTAGACTAAAACTTAACTATTCTTTGATACAGAATTACGATCTTGCGAATAACCATGCTCAAAATTGTAAATATATAATACAAGTACCTATTCATCTTAGGAAATAATCTAATCTCTATCAACAAGATTTGGAAGCTGACAACATATCTTGCCAGGGAGAGATGGACTGTTCTGAAAAACTACATATTTATGTTCAACTTGAATCAATTCAATCAATATTAAAGTTGTTTCACATGATTCTACCACTGTTATGTACAGAGGCCCCCTCTAGCCAGTGTCGTACCCAGCCCCCAGGCGCATGTAGCCACGATACCGCGCATGCTCCGCGCAGCGAGCGCGCATTGATACTTGGGATAGCGTCATGCCATTGCCATCTCAGTGCGCCATGTTTGAAATTCACTTGTGATGGACTGATGGTGTTTTGAGATACAAGCTACATAAACCCTTGGAAAAAAGACTTTTTGTTTGCGAAGAGATCAGGAAGACAGTCTTCACCGAAATAACATGTTCTTCTACGGAAAGATTTAACTAAAAGCCATGGAAATCGGGTTGAACCAAGAAAGTCCTAGAAGCTTGGCTCGCAAGAGGCTACCAGCAAGGTAAAGCTAATTCAGTAATCGTTTGTTTTCTATCGTCCTACAGTGGCTCTCGTTGTCAACTTCCTGTTTGATTGTCCAATACAAACCATTTTATACTGATCGAAGTTAGTGTAGTTGAAGTCAATGTTTATTATTAAAGTCATCATCTTTTGTCGTCAACAATATTGGCTTTATAAAATCTCTTCTTGTCTTCACAATTTTACAGTAATAGTCAATTGTGGTTCCTAACAAACTCTCAAATCATTCTTTCTTTTTTTACCATTCTTTAGCCACCGTTGCTTTCATGATAAGGATTATCTTATGTAAAACTAAAGCATTCAGATTTTGAGGTAAAAGTTATTTGTGATTATATGAAATATTAAATTGTTGGTATTAAACAGACTAACAGTAAAGTATGTTTTGTGTGTGTGCGTTTGTTTGTTTGTTTGTTTGTTTGTTTGTTTGTTTGTTTGTTTGTTTGTTTGTTTGTTTGTTTGTTTGTTTGTTTGTTTGTTTGTTTGTTTGTTTGCTTATCCATTCATATATTATTTTCTCTTGTTTTCTAGTCCATAGGGTAGAGTTACCACGTTCAGTTGTGTTCAACCATTCAACTTGCTGTCTATATTGGTAAGTAAAATCCTTAAATAATACTGGTAGTTTATTTATTGATTAATGACATATTATGATCTATTCCAATAGGCATGTTTATATCTCAAAATACTATTAGCAGGTTATATATTGGTCTAACTGTATGTCTTTTTTAAAATGACACTGATGCTGTATACTGCGATTTTTAATATATATATATATATATATATATATATATATATATATATATATATATATATATATTATATATATTTGACCGGTTTGATAAAATGTAAGACTCAAACTGGTATAGTGTCATACTAATAATATTGGTATAATTTTAATGATATACAGATACTGCATATTCCTTATACATTACTGAACATCCCTATATTCTAATTGTGTTCATAATTACAAGAATTCTGCTAGGAAAGTAGAATTTTCTGTCCAAATTGTTTGCTCGGTAACTGCAATCTTGTAGTTAGGAGGAATGTATGAGCATGTGACCTTTGGAGGGAATCTTACTCTTGACTCTGGGAAGCTAGTCAGCTAGTAGGTCATTATCACATCTGATAGCCCATCTGTGATACAGTGTATGATGGAAGATAGTATCTAAATATACTTCATAATTATAAAGTTTAATATTGACATTAATAATTCACACTCCAGCAGATGATTTTACTCTCTAAGGGGTGGTAACAATGGTGTTGGGTCAAGTGATTATTACTTATTCCTATCTGAGCCAGCCAAATGAGCATGCATATCTGAGGGACTTCTCCCAAGGCTAATCTGTGATAGCAGACAGGCTCTCGCCCATGCCAGGGTGGGTGAGAGATTATTGTTGTACCGTTCTCTAAGGGTGGGGGAAAAGTTTGCTTGCAGACTATATCCTGAGGCTAGATGGACATTTAATCACTAATTTCCTGACATGACTTGCTATCAGTTTGTACATATATCAGATTTCTAAAGTGAGAATAATTTTAACCAATTAATACCATGATTGCCTTGGTTTCAAATGTTCTCACTGGGTGATTTAATCTCTAATTTCCCTGGTTTGTGTAGGCAAAGGGAAAAGAGCATTAAATTTTTCATATTGCATGATCTCATTCCCAAAAATAACAATTGTATAACCTTGGTAATCATGTAATTATGAATCGTATTGTATATTTCACAGGTAATGTTGCCAGGACTACTCCTACTGCTGTCCGGAATGCAATTGCCCAAAAAATTAAAGATGAGAAGGAAGCGTGTAAAAGAAAAAGACGTTTAGAGGAAGGACTAAAATAGTTTGTTTTTACAGTCATATAGACCGGTATATTTATTTATTTATTTTAATATTTTACATTTAACGTGTACATTATTTTGTGGTAAACACAATGGGCCAGTTGTTCAAAAGTAGGTTAACTTTCCACAGTGCAATTGTTTGTTACCAGACCAGTAATCATATTGAACATTTGCTGATTATTTATTGTCTGGTACATAACTATAAGCTTACTGTTGAATACCTCAAAAAGTTCAACGTTTGATAAAATGAGCTGAATTTACAGTCGTACAAAATGTACAACTAGTGCTATATTGTAATTGCCTTTTGCATAGCTGGGCCAGGTGAATTTAACTTTAAATTCTAGAATTTCGATGTAAATTGATAATATATTTCTAAAATTAAATTAGTCTAAAAACAAACAATATTGAATGTGTTAATATGGTGTTCAATTGTTTAAGTAAAGTTCAAGTTTTGCACATTCTGCATATTCTAATGTCTAATTTCCCATAAATTGTATTTTAATAATTGAATATCTGAAAATATTTTATTCCATATATATATATGAAAATTTCATATGTGGGAATTTCATATGTGAAAAGGTTCCAATTCCATATGTGGTGATTTCATATGTGGAACTATATTTCATATGTGAAAAGGTTCCGATTCCATATGTGGAAATTTCATATGTGGAACTGTATGGATTTCATATGTGGAAATTTCATATGTGAAAAGGTTCCAATTCCATATGTGGTGATTTCATATGTGGAATTATATTTCATATGTGAAAAGGTTCCAATTCCATATGTGGAAATTTCATATGTGGAACTGTATTTCATATGTGGAAATTTCATATGTGAAAAGGTTCCAATTCCATATGTGGAAATTTCATATGTGAAAAATTTACATATGAAATTTTCGTAAGGGTTTATACAGTATTTTACTCTGCGTAACGCCAGGTGCCGTTTTGTTTGTGAAAAGAAAGTTTCAAGTGAGTCAAAGTTACCTTCTAGAGACTTGCCGATTGCGTTTCGTTTCGTTTCGTTTCGTTTAAAGCATATACGTTTCGTCGTGTGTTACACTGTTAGTGATGGATGAGAAAGCTATTTCTAATTTAAAGTTTTCTGACGCATTGAAAAAAGATTTGGTGGCGTTTGAATCCGATATTGTTTGGGAGCATATAAAATACTGTATATTAATATATATTACGTTTACATATCTCCGCATAATTACTCTGGCGCTAAAAAGCGACGCATACATCACTATTCCTACGTAAGCTGTTCGTGAAAGTGGACACAAATAACGTTGCGATATACAGTCGATTATAGTATATAGTGATTTTTTGGTATTTTCTGGTCAATTTATTGACTCTCGACTTCAACCCTCGACTCTCGACTCTCGACCCTCGACTTATAGTTACACTCACGTATACGTGTGGACGTGGCCTAGCGTTAGCATTATCACCGAAGGTCGGTTACATGGGAGCTGGGACGGGACGTTTTCCATCCCGGGTTTATATGAGAATGTTTTCAGGCACGATAATTGAAAGCGGGACGTTTCACAACACAGCTAGAAAGTTGTAAAAACACAGAATAACGGAGAAATAAATAGAATTTGACGTATTATAAAGAACTGCTGTCCTCCTACTAGCCGTTATCACTCATTTGTATCGAATAAACCGCTTAAGAATCAAAATAAATACTCGGAAACGGTATCCATCATGTCGTTCCGGTTAGGCGAGACAGAATATTTATATGGCGAAAATTATCCCTCTCACAAGCCGGGATTCCGGTTTGGCGGGACGGGACAAAAACGTCCCGGCAAAAACATTCTTATAATGTATATATTCTACACTCGAATTTTCCTTCACCTAAAATCCCTAGAACGTGCTATGTAATCGAGTGAAATGCCCAATATTACTTATAATATACCCAATTCTCTCCTGGCGTTACCGCCTTAATGTATACAGAACTCGCGATCAAGCTCTCGGCCGTGGCTCAGTGGTCAGAGCATTGCACTATTAGAATCGCAAGGTCGTGGGTTCAATTCCTGCCGGAAGGTCTGTGTAGTTGCATTTTTTGCAACTGGTCCTGGTTGGGTCTTAAAATGTATATATTCTACACTCGAATTTTCCTTCACCTAAAATCCCTAGTGAAATGCCCAATATGTAATAGATAAATCCCGAGAACGAGGGATTTTATATCGCATAAATCCCGACGTTCGATGGATTTATCTGACTTAATTTATTATTGAGAAGGTTTTCCAACAAAGTTTTGTCTTTTTGTTCTACCTTGGACAAAGATTTTCCTAGTTTTTTTCTTCATTTCTTATCTAATTAGTATTCAAGGGCTTTATGCGATATAAAGACCTCGAAAGAACAAAGAAAACCGACTCAGTAATAAATTAATACTTATAATATACCCACATTCTTCATATGGATCGTTTTCACTAATAGAGGAAATTCCCACAGGATAAAGATGGTACACCCATTGAACTCTAAATAAACTGGAACGCTAACTCCATAAGAAAGGCCCTATGATTGGGTGAAGTCAAACTTCCGGCCGCTGGGGGTCGCCATTGCACGTCTGAGGTCAACAGCACCTATGAGCGGCACGTACAATGAAAAACTGAAAACTCGCTGCAAAAAACAACCATTTTTTAGACCTAAAGTTTTTTTATAGATGATAACGAAGAAGATAGTATGTATTGGGCTTATTGGCCTTGTACCTGAACAATTTCTACACACGAAATGGATTGAATGACGAAATATCTGCCGAACAAAAGCAAAATTCGAGTCCGAAACTCGTGCGGAAAATGCAGGTTCCTCTTATTTTTCTTTGTTATCTCAAACGTTTGAAGGTTGTCTTGCCAAGAATTAGTAATAAGATCATGCTAAATTATAGCTTTAACTCAAGTTTCAGTTGTGGAAATGCTAAATCTGACATTTTTCGATACGAAGAGTAATTCCAGAGCTGTAATAACACACGGTAAAGTGCATTTTGTTGGGTTTTTTCCTACTGAAAATTTAAAAATTTAAAACCCAACTGTTTTTATAAGCAACCTCTTCATTTTAAACATGGGTTTCATATGTATTTTCTTTATATTTGTCCAAACCAATGGCAATTTTGGTTGCGTATTGTTGACTTTCATTTGAGAGCTTATATTTTTACTGTTTTCCTTGTTTTTACTCGTCATGTTAGTGTTCACCTACTCTACGGTATATTGGAATTTGATTTAAGCCTAAAAGTGGTTAACAAGTTCAGTTTTTGTTTGATTTCAAGCTGTTTTTGCAACCCAGTTCACCAAATTCAGCTTCATTTTCTCTCAGTTATAGAGTAAAAGGGACTGGGATTGACGTGCATGGCGGCCCCCATGTCCGCCATTTTTGGCTTCATGATACGCCATCGAGTTATCGTTCCAGTTTACTTAGAGTTCAATGGGTACACCAGTATGGACGCCATTGCATTGTTTCAGTACACCAATATGGCCGCCGTGACGTCAGATGAAAACGATCTATAAACGAAATGAGATAAATAAAGGAAAATATAGTAGCGATGCGATTCCGCTTAACGTTCCGTCCCACCTTCCATGTAAACAGCCCCAAAGTAATTCCGTCGCATGATATGAAAAAATGGTCGGATGCCATGTTGTCGGTAAACAGTGTTTTCAACACTAAAAGTTTTGTTTAACAAATAAAACATAAAGCTCCGTGCATATGTTCTCTTATAAAGGCACGTTTGACGTCATTTGAACACGAAAGAAGCCTTTACACTTCTGTCGTATTCAAATCACGTCAAACGTGCCTTTATAAGAGTACATATGCACAGGAGCGATATGTTTTATTTGTTTTATAAAATAAGAAGAAGCAAAACCAAGCTAAAAGTGAGGTCGTTTTGGAATTTGGCGGGCCTTTACGACCAGCTGACGCCATTCTACGCCATTTACGTCATTCATGATCTATGTTCTCTTATAAATGCACGGAGCCCAGCCAATCAGAGGGTGCGTAGAGGGCACCTTATTTTATAATATGTGATATAAATGTTGAAGGTATAGACCACTTTCATAAAGGCCTTCACTTTAAATATTCTTTTATGTGCATCTAAATTTGCCTTTCTGGCCTCGTTATGAGGCAAAGATTCTTTTGAATTGCAGCACACAAACGAGGCCAGAAAGGCTTATTAAGATGTACATAAAAGAATATTCAAATAGTCGCTATTGCTGGTGTGCATCTTACGTCATTGCCGCCATGTTGGTTGACGATTTCAAAAGATTTTCATCATCTGCAATTATAATATCATCCAACATGGCGAAAATATCTTTGTCCTTCGAATCTCAAGGGACTGGTTGCACACCATGCACCTATTAAGCCTAGTTTACACGGACAATTTTTCTTTGGCAATTTTCAACTTGACAAGTTTTATTTGCCTGTGTGTATGAGGAAACATGGCAAGTTTTTCCTTGACAAGTCTCCCTTTTGAGTAGCTGCCAGCTTTTCAACAAGGAGACTTGTCAAGGAAAAACTTGTCAAGGAAAAATTGCTCGTGTAAACTAGGCTTTATAAAAGTGCTCTACAGTGTGTATCAAAAAAACCTGAACCCTCTGACCCCGTTTACACGATACCGGTACCATTTGAAAACGGAACAATGATCATGCCGTTTAGGCCTTGCGTTTACACGATACCAGCACAAAAATAACATGAAATGTTATGTGCTGTATTTTCATACCGGCATGATTTGTTCCGTTTTCAAATTGTACCGGCATCGTGTAAACTTGGTCTTAGAAAACAACCTATTGTAGTAGTCTGAAAGCCCTAAGCACTTCGCTGAACCCACAGATGCGTAAAACACACGGTCTTAGACCCCGTTTACACTAGAGCAAAACTATCCGGATTCACATTGTTTTTTATTCCCATGAGCATGAAAAACAATGTGAATCTGGATACTTTTGCTCTAGTGTAAACGGGGTCTTATACACCTGGAAAATTAAGATAACTTGAAGTGTATGCATGGTGAAAGTATTTAAAAGCTTTTTCTCTTCCTGCCAACTTATGTGCTGATTAATTTATAACGCAGCGCTTAATTTTAGAGCTTTCAAACTACTACAATAGGTTGTTTTCTACGGGTTCGGTTTCTTTTTAAACACACTGTATACTGTAGGTTTGCATTATCACTGAAGGTCGGTTCTATATAAGGGGCTGTTTGCGAACTTGGCACAAACCGTGCGAACAGACACGTCTCTGCATGATAGCTTTGTAGGTGTGAATGCGTTGACTACAATATCCTTGATTATTAATAAGAATTCCCCCATTTACACCTCTGCTTATCAAGCATTTATTTCCTCTTCCTTCCTCATTGATGACCACGGCGTTTCGTCTATACATATTTTGCAGGTCATCCATGATCACTGATCAGTTACACTCGACGCATGAGAGAGGCCGAGAAACCTTGTCGAAATCGACGAATAAAAGGTAAGGGGGTTAACCTGATTTTTTGCGTACGAAATGAAACCGTAACGAAATCGTTACGGTTAGGCCTTGCGTTCACACGATACCGGCATGAAGTGATATGAAACCGCAATGCTAACCGTAACGATTTGAATCCGTAATGCTAACCGTAACGATATGAAACCGTAACGAAATTATTCCTTTATTGGCATCTTGTGAACACCTTATACCGTAATGATTTCATCACGGTTTTACGAAACTTTTTTCTCTGCTTAAAAAATACGGGACAAAAGAAGCATGATGGCGGGAATTTAATAAAAATGGATTTTAAGCCTGGTTCTCATATGTCGCCGATGGTCGCCGATCGTCTACGATTTGTGATTTAGATGCATGTTAAAACGGGAAGTGCAGCAGCATGTTAAGTAATAAAGGACAATGCAGAAAAGCAGTGCTTTTATTCTTTTACTTAACATGCATCTAAATCATGGATTGGCGACATATGAGAACCAGGCTCAACTAAACTGTAAAAATAGTAACGGAATGAAATGATACCGGTACCGTGTAAACAGTTTCGGCCTACCGTGATGATTTGATACCGGCACGACTTCGTACTGGTATCGTGTGAAAGGGGGTCTTAGATGGGACATTAGAGAGGTTTAGCACAGAATAAAGACTATACAGAAGGGCCACTTAGCGGTACAACGTGTCCTCTTATTTTTATGCAAAAATATGCAGTTTACTGGCTAGGACACCCAGTTCAGCGTGCTTATTGGCCAGAACATGCAGTTTACTGGCTGAGCAACTTGCGTAATGCGGCATGCGCGGAGACAAAAACTTCAAAGGTTCCGACCCGAGTGGCCCTTCTGTATAGTCTTTATTCTGTGGCTTTAGCATAATAGAGAGCTTAAGCATATTAGGCGTTTTTGAGACACGGACGGTGACCGGAAGAACAGGAATACAATACAGAACTACTGAACCGCGTACTCTTTGAAAAGACTTTTTTACCCAAAACAAAGGCTATGAATTATCATATATCTAAACTGTTAGCTCATAAGATTAAATTTCATCTTTATATAAAAATACAGATCCTTTATTTTATGTTGTAATGTAATGAAATTACCCCCCTTAAAATACAAGTTTCAGTCTACAGTTTAGAAGTGTGACAGGCCTCAACGTTCTAGAAGTTCCCGTCGTCTCAAGAACGTGAAAATGCTCTCAACGACGTCTTGTGTAGAACGACGACGGCGTTCACTTTGCTCTTGGAATTTTAAATTGCTCATTATCATTGTTTTGAATGGAAAATGCTATTGAATTAAAACGCCGTCCGTGGCTGTAAAACGTCTGTTGCTTAAGCTCTCCATTAGGCGTTTTTGAGACACGGACGGTGACCGGAAGAACAGGAATACAATACAGAACTACTGAACCGTGTATTCTTTGAAAAGATTTTTTTACCCAAAACAAAGGCTATGACTGAATAATCACATATCTAAACTGTTAGCTCATAAGCTTCAATTTCATCTTTATATAAAAATACAGATCCTTTATTTTATATTGTAATGTAATGAAATTATCCCCCTTAAAATACAAGTTTCAGTCTACTTTAAAAGTATGTCTCATTGTAGCTAGTAAAACAACGATGACAGGCTTCAACGTTCTAGAAGTTCCCATCGTCTCAAGAACGTGAAAATGCTTTCAATGACGTCTTGTGTAGAACGACGACGGCGTTCACTTGGAATTTTAAATTGCTCATTATCATTGTTTTGAATGAAAATTGCTATTGAATTCAATCGCCGTCCGTGGCTCTAAAACGCCTGTATGCTTAAGCTCTCTATTGTCAGCAAGCAAGTTTAATATGGAATTAAAATTGCTGAGAATAGTTTTGGTAACGAAATACTGACATTTCAAGGAGAGCCCTTCAGAGTAAAACATGATGCTCCGCTTCATTATCCGTATATTTCGTTGTCAAAACTATTCTCAGCAGTTTTACCATCTTTTCACTTTGATCTATCTAAAACACTGCCTACACAGTACTCTATTTTTGTGGCCACCGCTGACTTTCAGCGGGAGCCACTATGTCGGCGTGATCTTGCTTGCTTGCTTGCTTGATTGCTTGTCTTGGACCTCACTTAAGCCCCGGTCAAACGAGGATGAGAGTTGATGAGAGTTGGCAAGTGAGAGTTTGTCTGAGAGTTTTCTCAACTCTCACGCCCCGGTCAAACGAGGATGAGAGTTGATGTGAGTGACTGCGGTCCCGTACATAAATAGATTAATAAGAGGAAAAACCAAAAAAACCCCAAAAAGTTCAATTCAGATCAAAAGAAGAATAAATAAAAGAACGATGAAAATCCGCATAGTAAAAGCTGTTAAGTACAACATGGGTGTGTGTGTGTGTGGGGGGGGGGGGGGTGCTTTTCGTTCTGGGACCGACTTTCAACACTAGCAGCATCTTTGACCCTAATAGGGCTACAGACAATCTCCACAACTCTCTCGTGCGTTAAATGTGAGAAAAAAGCTACGCCCAAGCAAGGCAACACTCTTGCCCAATGTGATCAATGCAACATGGTCCAGAAAACTGGGCGTTGTAGCAAACGGTGGTTTCTGAAAGCTCTCTTCTTGGCCAGCATTTAAAGAAACCTGGGGATACCTTTACCCTAACCATTTTCAATGAAAATGTGAGAAAGATGGCCCAGTTCCTCCCTAACGTAAACCTGAGTACTGCCTCTCCTGATATGCTCACAGAAGCCTTGTTGTCGATGCCTGACCTACAAGTAACTTATGATGCTGCCCAAAAGAAACTTATCGACATCACTACCATTAATATCTAATTTCCACTTTCCAGAACATTTTATGTTGGTATTAACATTTACCATAATTTGACAGTTTCCAAGAACTATATTAAGTTTGTTTTGTTCCACCATTATATTCTGAAATCTGTAGACAATTAACTTATTCTCAGAACAATAATTAGTGGCTTTCAGTTTGGTGATAATTCTTGTAGTTAGTTGGTTGGTTATTAAAAATTATTCTGTTACAGAATAATTTTCTTCACATAAACGATAAAAGATACTTAATTCTGAATTAAATTCGACGATTGCCGAAGTATAAAACAGACGTATTAAAGCGACAAAGCGTGCTGCTGTGCTGTACGCAACCGCTACTAGTGAATTTAATACTGAAATAACAAAAAGTCAAAAGACAAACCTGGAAAGGATTCGCAGGAGCACCAGCATGTTTGTATGGAATATGTTGGCGTTTCTTTACTCTATCCGTGTTCCGAATGATATTTATTGTTATGGCGAGATCGATAATCACTATCAAATGTCTTCTTGCATAGAAGACATTCAACTTTCCGACGTTTCGTTGTTGGTGGCATAACTCAAAAGTGATAGTTATGACCGGAAACCGCGAAAAGCTTATGCCCGAATTCCGACAGAACTGTGTTGAACGACATTAGGGGGGCCATGCCCCCCCCCCCGGGACCCCCCCCCCCCCCCCCCCCCCCCGCCGCGACGCCACTGCACACCCCCTGTATCCTCCCCTGCAAATATTACTTGTAATTCCCAATTCTTCTCCTGGTATCACCATTATTATATATAAAGAACTCCTACTTAGTTGTTGGTAACAGCTTCCATATCTCAGTAGTCAGTCCGTCTAAGGGCCTGTTTATATGATCCCGGTGTACCGGGATGTCCCGGTTGCCTGGGATGAATTTCACCCCGTGTTTATATGGAGTAAACGAAGTGCTCGTCCCGGTTGACCGGGATGAATTCATCCCGGGTCAAAAAGCGCGGGAATTTAAGGAAATGGACAAAAAAGCAAAAACTCACCCTAATTCTACAATGTTAGAAGTTATTTCACTTTTATTCCGTGTTTTGTCTTTAGACCTGACCGTTTGGACGAAATTCTGACGGTAATATTCAAAATTACAAGCATTGTAGTTCAGTAAACTTCATCCCGGTGTACCGGGATGTCGCGTTTATATGGGAAAAAATCTGTCCCGGTGTACCCAGATCTCAGTTGCTTCAACCGGGATCCCAGTACACCGGGACATCCCGGTCTCCATATAAACGCAACCGCGAAAATAACAGTAAATTATCTACAAGCCGAGATCCCGTTACACCGGGACGTCCCGGTACACCGGGATCATATAAACAGGCCCTAACTGTTGTACATGAAATATAAAACCGAATACTGAACTTAACTGTTTTTTGGATGAAATTAATCGAGAATTTTCCCACAAGTTTCGGTGAATTCCATGAATATACCAGATAAGTGGATTTGAAATCGAGAACTCGGCGATAAGTTGTTGCCTTGTTAATCGGTTTATTTTTTTACAAAGGTTTAGGGTTTAAAGGATTTATGAGGTGAAAATTAAGTCTGTTTTATTTCAAAGAACACTTGAAATGACAAAGTAACATCTTTTGCAGTTTTTCATTTCCTTGCTTCGTTGTTGAAATATTTCAGTTTGTTTGATATGCAAATTAAACATTTTGACGTCACATGTGCATAATGAGTTATCAGAGAAGGTTATATATCTTTGCTATTATCAGATGTATATAATCACTTGAAATTCTACATGTTTGGTGTTGTGAAGAAACACACCCACATGCTTCCTTCGAATTCATTTGGGACAAGCACATATGACGTCAAAATGCTTGACGTTATATATATCATACACCTAACGTATCATATCATATCATATCACATCTTTGTTCAATTCGCAACTTCAAACATCGTCAAGCGGTTACAAAATTAAGAATTTCAGCTCATAAATTACCTGATGATTTTGGAGACGTTCTCTGGTTGAAAATTTATTTATTACAAGCTTTCGGCTGCCAGACTGCAGCCTTCAACGGGTAGTTACAAAATACAATGATTGCAGACGACTATACGGTTTACAATTACAGACTATACGCCTACGCTACGATTAACAATACAATGACAAACAAATAACTGGATGTGACAGTTCCGCCTATATGATACTCTGTGAACTCTAACGATTGTTTTATTTCTTCAATAAAAAACGGTATTGTTCGGGTAGATGTTTAGAATTATTGTCAGCATTAGTTGTAAGCGCGGTGTGCCAGGATTCCAGTGTAGCTCTGTGGCGGTAGTTTGCTTTGTCAATTATCTTGCTGTTGTTGAAATCAATTTTATGGTCGTAAGACCAAGCATGATTCGCAATATTTGAGCCCGCTTTATATTTCTCGACATTTCTCATGTGTTCTTTTTTCCGTGTGATGAACGCTCGACCCGTCTCGCCAATGTAGTTCCACGAACAATCGGCACAATTTATACGATAGACTACATTTGTTTGTTCTTCGGATGGTGGTCTGTCTTTCAGTGAAGGGATCATTTTTTCAAGCGTACGTAGAGGTTTCGTTGAAACTGGTCGATACGGAAATGTTTCATACAGTGGAAAATTATGCAAACATTGTGATCTAAATGAGATTGGGAACGAACAACACCTTTTAATGTCATGCAGAAACACAAAGTTCGCCGATCTTAGAGTTAATTTCATGGAAAGTCTCTGTAAAATAAATAACTCGTTTTCTAAATTTAGCTATCAAGACCTTTTCATGTATGTCATTGCTATGCAAGACAAAACAATTATGACTTTGGTAGCTAAACACTGTTTTAATGTTTTAACAAGTTTTGAAAGTTTATAGTTGAGCACGTAGTTTAGTTTATATGTTATATGTATGTATCTTATATACCAAATCTGGTATTTATGTTGTTTGAATAAATCGTAATTTATAACCTGTTCGATGAAATATTACACCAAGGTATGATCGCCCAAGGGATATATCATCCCCAGGGGCGCTGGAGCCACGAGGGCAGCTGCCCCCCTTGCCCTCACGATGCGGGGGCAGTACGGGGGCAACAATTGCCTTTTTCCGTACGAGGAATGTTTTCTACAGAAAGTACCATTCGTATTATTGTATTAGATTACTGTTGTATTAACATGGAAAATGTCTTACAAGCTAGTTTATTGCTTCAGACCGCGGGAGGCAGCAAACTAATTTTGCCTTGGGTTACTTCTGTCTTAATTCTGCTCATGCAGGCCTTTTTAACTTGGTGGGTGTTTTGTGATTTCGTTAAGGATGTCATGTTTTACCTTGGCTGACATTTGATTAACATCAATTACCAGTCATTACAAGGTTGCAGATTCGAACCCTGTCTGGGGCTCAAATCTTTTTTTGAGTAATTGAGCTTGACGAACGTCGACCGAACGTCTGCTACATGCATGTTATGTATAATACAACTTATGATGTCATGTTTTCTTAAATGTAAATAGGAATGTAGCATCAATATGTTCAATTCAGTCGTTGAATTTACTTTTTCAATACATTGCAGTTTGTTATATAATGGCTTTTGGTTATTTTATGCTATACAGCAAAATTCGCGAATATTAATTACCACATGCAAAAATTAATGCTGAGAAAAAGTGCCCTTTATATATGGCTGCCCCCGCCACCGTCCATGTATGAAAATCCGGACAACTACGATAATGCAGATCTTTCTGATGTAATTGTTGGAGAAAATCGTTGTATTCCCATAGTGCACAAATTTACATACCTCGGTAGTGTTGTTACTCGTGAATGTACAGATGTGAGGGATGTTGACTTAAGAATTGTAAAAGCTGGTAATGCGTTTGGATCCCTTCGGAAATGTTTATTTTCGTCATCCCAAGTATCATTGAAAGTGAAAGGTTCAGTGTACAGTACATTCATTCTACCAATACTATTGTATGGAACTGAATGTTGGAGTTTGACCGAACATCTCCTCAGAAAATTGAGAAATTTTCACCATAGGTGTCTGAGAGCTATGTGTCGAGTAAATAGAAGACACACTCGTAAGCACAGAATCTCGAATGGTATTTTGTTGAAGAGACTTTCACTGAAATCAATCGACACATATCTGCAAACAACAACTGCGTTGGGCTGGCCATGTTGTACGAATGCCTTGGTCACGGCTACCAAGGAAGATGTTATCTTCATGGGTACGATCAAAGAGACCCAGAGGGGCACCTCAATATACGTATGGTCGCTCTCTTTACAAAACTCTGAAGAAAGCAATTAAACATAGAAGTCGACAAATGCCACGAAATGGCTCTCGACAAAGCAAAGTGGAGGGACATGATTAGAGACTTGAATTTTTTACTTGTTTTTATATGCGCTGTGATCTTTGTAGAACCTAGTTCTGCAAAGCCTATTCCCTTGCTTGGGAAGGTATATGTCTGTCTGTCTGTCTGTCTGTCTGTCTGTCTGTCTGTCTGTCTGTCTGTCTGTCTGTCTGTCTGTCTGTCTGTCTGTCTGTCTGTCTGTCTGTCTGTCTGTCTGTCTGTCTGTCTGTCTGTCTGTCTGTCTGTCTGTCTGTCTGTCTGTCTGTCTGTCTGTCTGTCTGTCTGTCTGTCTGTCTGCCCCGCCGCCTTAACTAGCTTCCAGCGCCCCTGATCATCCCAAGGGGTAATATTTCATCAAATTCCCGAGGGAAATGTCTGTAAATTATATATCATACACGAGGAGGAGTGTTTCATCAGGATTTCCAAACACCGAGACTTTTGTTGAAAACCGAGGCGAAGACGAGATTTTTGAACAAATTTCGAGGTGTTTGGAATCCTGATAAAACACTCTTCCGACTCCGAGTGTATGATATAGCTTCTCAAACAAATCAATATTTTAAGAGGAAATCATGGCGAAAGTTGGCTTAATTTATGTAATTTCTTCCTCCGATATCAAAACCTCCGTCTCGGTTCTGATTTCCTTTGTTTTCGGTTCATGAATTATTAATGATTTGAGAATCGCATATCAAACAAACTGAAATATCTCAAAAACGAAGCAAGGAAACGAAAAACTGCAAAAGATGTTACTTTGTCGTTTAAGTGTTCTTTGAAATAAGACAGAGTTAATTTTTGCTTCTTTAAAAGAATCATTTAATCACTTTGCAACCGAAGGCTCCATGTTGTAAATGAATAAATGATAAATGATTGGGTGGCTAATCATCCTTACTTGCAGCCAGCGGCTGAATTGCGAAGGACGCAGATCAACGTGGCCGTGTCGAGGCATATCAAAGGCGCTCCAAGCAGCCGCCAACGACACAGTTCAGACCATGGATCACAGCTATAACATGTTAGGTGTTGATTTTATAGAGGGAGGAAAACCGGAGAACCCGGCGAAAAACCCTCGAAGCACAGGAGAGATCAACTACAACTCTACTCACATGAGTTCAAGCTCGACAACGGGGTTATTCCCAAGCGGTCACCCATCCAAGTACTAACCCCGTCTAACTGGGCTTAACTTTTTGGTGAGAGGCAGCGCGCTAACAGTAGTATAGAGATTTATACGCCTAGTATAGAGATTTTGCGTGAGTACAGTAAATTTCTTAAAGGTCAACGCAAGGCTTGTTATATGCCCCAAAGTATGGAGAATACGAATAATGATGATAAAAATTTGAAGCTACCCGTACTTTTTGTTGATTTCTGAATTTTTTAACGAAGTATTCTTAAAAAAGCCGTGTTGTATAAAGGGTCTGGCACTAGTAAGTTTGTGACGTAAACAGCAATCTCGTACCCAGAGCCTGCGATCCTTTTGGTCAGTACCAAGGAACGGAGACTCTGGGAAACTCCGATGAAAAAGTCCCCAAATCGGGGTCTTTGGTCCCAGTCCTCTGGTTCCCAGTTCCTCGTATAAATTTGTAACTGTCATGTTGATGATCGTTCGCTAGTCCGAAGACCAGGGAAATATTGTTTACCGATGAATAAAATCAACATGTTTTACAAGGCTCTCGACAAAGCATTTCGTGTAAGAATGGCCATTCTTTGCTTTTCTCCTAATCGTTGACCGGACGATTTGAGCCGTAGGTTTTATTTGTCCGCGTCGGCCGTGATCGGCTCGGCTTAGCTGCTCAGGTAAGGAATTGTACTTTCTGTTAGGAATTTTGGCTAAATTATATCGACCTTGCATTCTCTAATGTTATTTTTAAAGTTCTGAGACGAAACTGCGAATAATTACGAGACGAATCAGACGACAGATGTTTATTTGGCGACAAAGCGACATAGTTTTAACTTGTAAATTATCGGGATTTTCACTGTTTTGAATTATTTCATGTGTTCAATTGTATATTGTGTTTGTCGTTTATAATTATGTGTTACAGAACGTTGATAAATCAATTAAACAGGTTAGCAACGTGCACAGAATTTTAATTTTCACTGTTATTTATTGCTGGGTCGAGATTGCTTGAACTAACCAATCAGGTGCCGAGTTTCATCGGAGTTTCCCAGAGCCTCCGTTCCTTGGTACTGACCAAAAGGATCGCAGGCTCTGGGTATGAGATTGCGTAAACAGTTGAACCTGACTTGTGAAGATTGTAATAAAGCATCATGTAAACTTCTTCTTGTGTTATCTATATTAAATGGACGATTGAAATCATAAGAAAAGCTGATTTATGATGGATATAACTTGTGCAAGTTTCCAACCGCACGTGTATTAAAGTATTTGACGCTTTTCAAGTGTGTTCTTTAATGGATCGTGAAATCGTTCCTCCGTTTATGTCAAACACTTGCTAGTGCCAGACTCTTTATACAACACGGCTTTTTTTAAAAATACTTCAAAATTCGTCGATTCAACATCCCAAACAATCTCGTACCCAGAGCCTGCGATCCTTTTGGTCAGTACCAAGGAACGGAGGCTCTGGGAAACTCCGATGAAACTCGGCACCTGATTGGTTAGTTCAATCAATCTCGACCCAGCAATAAATAACAGTGAAAATTAAAATTCTGTGCACGTTGCTAACCTGTTTAATTGATTTATCAACGTTCTGTAACACATAATTATAAACGACAAACCCAATATACAATTGAACACATGAAATAATTCAAAACAGTGAAAATCCCGATAATTTATAAGTTAAAACTATTATTATTGTCGCTTTGTCGCCAAACAACATCTGTCGTCTTATTCGCCTCGTATTTATTCGCAATTTCGTCTCAGAACTTTAAAAATAACACTTGAGAATGCAAGGTCGATATAATTTAGCCAAAATTCCTAACAGAAAGTACAATTCCTTACCTGAGCAGCTGAGCCGAGCCGATTACGGCCGACGCGGACAAATAAAACCTACGGCTCCAATCGTCCGGTCAACGTTTAGGAGAAAAGCAAAGAATGGCCATTCTTACACGAAATGCTTTGTCGAGAGCTTTGTAAAACATGTTGATTTTATTCATTGGTAAACAATATTTCCCTAGTCTTCGGACTAGCGAACGATCAACACGACAGTTACAAATTTATATGAGGAACTGGGAACCAGAGGACTGGGACCAAAGACCCCGATTTGGGGACTTTTTCATCGGAGTTTCCCAGAGTCTCCGTTCCTTGGTACTGACCAAAAGGATCGCAGGCTCTGGGTACGAGATTGCATCCCAAAATCAATAGAAAAAAATTCCAATTCAATTTTTTTCCCATCATATTCGGATTGTAGGTGCTTTAATACATATATAAAGCGGAAAATGTAATTTGCCTTGAGTGGACCATTAAATATATTGTAGGACAAGACATTAGGATCATTTAAGGTGGCTCTAGACAGTTTCTTGAAAATACAAGTTTGAGAGTCCAAAACACGTGCATAATTTGCACGAGCTTTTTAGCTCCTTAGTGATACGTGCTTAAATAAATTATCTTATCTTATCTTATCTTCAAAATGGCTACCAATTACCCTTCAGATTAATTTAATTCGAAAAAAACTTTGGTGACCCCCAATTTGTTTTTCATTAAAAGTTTTCCTGAAGTATAAATAATCAATAGGCCGATTTTTAAAAAATTCTGTAGATCCCATATTTTTAAAAATTAACAAAAAAAATAAATTATTCGTTCTACAGAATTTTTTTAAAGTTAGCCTATTGATTACTCATACTTCAAGAAATGTTTTAATGAAAAAAAAATTGGGGGTCACCAAAGATTTTTTCGAATTAAATTAGTTTGAAGGGTAATTGGCAGCCATTTTGAAACGTCATTGTTGCCATAGCAACAACTGTTGCTATTTATTTAGTTTTTGATTGTCAGACTGCATGTTTAACTAATGCATAACATTTAATTTTATTCTTTTTCCGAATTATTTATACACGTGTTTTGAACTCTCAAACTTGTATTTTCCATTTTTCAAGAAACTGTATGGAGCCACGGGAGAAACTAAATTAAGACGCGTCCTATTTGAGTCGCGAACACACCCGTATAAACGGTCACTTTCTAGTAAGTCCCGACTTACTTTGGACTAGCTTTCAACCTTGTTCTTATTTTAGTCACGACTTATTTTGGACTAGCCTTCAACCCTGTTCTTATTTTAGTCACGACTTATTTTGGACTAGCTTTCAACCCTGTTCTTATTTTAGTTGCGACTTATTTTGGACTAGCTTTCAACCTTGTTTTTATTTTAGTCACGACTTATTTTGGACTAGCTTTCAACCCTGTTCTTATTTTAGTCGCGACTTACTTTGGACTAGCTTTCAACCCTGTTCTTATTTTAGTCACGACTTATTTTGGACTAGCTTTCAACCCTGTTCTTATTTTAGTCACGACTTACTTTGGACTAGCTTTCAACCTTGTTCTTATTTTAGTCAAGACTTACTTTGGACTAGCTTTCAACTCTGTTCTTATTTTAGTCACGACTTATTTTGGACTAGCTTTCAACATTGTTCCTATTTTATTCGCGACTTACTTTGGACTAGCTTTCAACCTTGTTCTTATTTTAGTCACGACTTATTTTGGACTAGCTTTCAACCCTGTTCTTATTTTAGTCACGACTTATTTATTGGACTGGCTTTCAACCCTGTTCTTATTTTAGTCGCGACTTATTTTGGACTAGCTTTCGACCTTGTTCTTATTTTAGTCGCGACTTATTTTGGACTGGCTTTCAACCTTGTTCTTATTTTAGTCGCGACTTATTTTGGACTGGCTTTCAACCCTGTTCTTATTTTAGTCACGACTTATTTTGGACTGGCTTTCAACCCTGTTCTTATTTTAGTCACGACTTACTTTGGACTAGCTTTCAACCTTGTTCTTATTTTAGTCACGACGTACTTTGGACTAGCTTTCAACCTTGTTCTTATTTTAGTCACGACTTATTTTGGACTAGCTTTCAACCTTGTTCTTATTTTAGTCACGACTTACTTTGGACTAGCTTTCAACCTTGTTCTTATTTTAGTCACGACTTACTTTGGACTAGCTTTCAACCTTGTTCTTATTTTAGTCATGACTTATTTGGACTAGCTTTCAACCCTGTTCTTATTTTAGTCGCGACTTACTTTGGACTAGCTTTCAACCTTGTTCTTATTTTAGTCACGACTTATTTTGGACTAGCCTTCAACCCTGTTCTTATTTTAGTCACGACTTATTTTGGACTAGCTTTCAACCCTGTTCTTATTTTAGTTGCGACTTATTTTGGACTAGCTTTCAACCTTGTTCTTATTTTAGTCACGACTTATTTTGGACTAGCTTTCAACCCTGTTCTTATTTTAGTTGCGACTTACTTTGGACTAGCTTTCAACCCTGTTCTTATTTTAGTCGCGACTTACTTTGGACTAGCTTTCAACCCTGTTCTTATTTTAGTCGCGACTTATTTTGGACTATCTTTCAACCCTGTTCTTATTTTAGTCGCGACTTATTTTGGACTAGCTTTCAACCTTGTTCTTATTTTAGTCACGACTTACTTTGGACTAGCTTTCAACCTTGTTCTTATTTTAGTCACGACTTACTTTGGACTAGCTTTCAACCTTGTTCTTATTTTTGTCACGACTTATTTTGGACTAGCTTTCAACCCTGTTCTTATTTTAGTCGCGACTTACTTTGGACTAGCTTTCAACCTTGTTCTTATTTTAGTCACGACTTACTTTGGACTAGCTTTCAACCTTGTTCTTATTTTATAGTCACGACTTACTTTGGACTAGCTTTCAACCTTGTTCTTATTTTAGTCATGACTTATTTGGACTAGCTTTCAACCCTGTTCTTATTTTAGTCGCGACTTACTTTGGACTAGCTTTCAACCTTGTTCTTATTTTAGTCACGACTTATTTTGGACTAGCTTTCAACCTTGTTCTTATTTTAGTCATGACTTATTCTGGACTATCTTTCAACCTTGTTCTTATTTTAGTCGCGACTTATTTTGGACTAGCTTTCAACCTTGTTCTTATTTTAGTCACGACTTACTTTGGACTAGCTTTCAACCTTGTTCTTATTTTAGTCATGACTTATTTTGGACTAGCTTTCAACCCTGTTCTTATTTTAGTCATGACTTATTTTGAACTAGCTTTCAACCCTGTTCTTATTTTTGTCGCGACTTATTTTGGACTAGCTTTCAACCTTGTTCTTATTTTAGTCACGACTTACTTTGGACTAGCTTTCAACATTGTTCTTATTTTAGTTGCGACTTACTTTGGACTAGCTTTCAACATTGTTCTTATTTTAGTTGCGACTTACTTTGGCCACGAACAAATTGACCATTTATACATATATCTTATTAGATGTTTTGGTGTGTAGTATGGCTGTATATTTTTACGAGTTGCAGGGCGAGTCAAAATACAAACAACGAGTAAAAATATACAGCGATTCTACACACCAAAACATCTAATAAGACATTTATTATACAACTGCTCTGATCAACAAATTTTTATGGAAAAAGAAAACTCTAAAAGGCCAGAGAAGTAGCGTGACCTGCAGTCTCCCGTGTGTAAATTTGATTGGATAACAAAATCTGTCAAACCGGTTTTCTACTATCCAAATAACTAACTATCCAAATATCGCTGTATATTTGTACTCATTTTTAGCGTTATTTGGACAGTTTTTAATGCAATTGTATAATAAGGACCTATATACGAGTGTGTTCGCGACTTAAAATAGGACGCGTCTTAATTAAGTCCCGACTTATGTTTGTTCTCCGTTTAAATGGCTCTAGTCTGGTGTTAATACTTATAGTTTTCCCCGCCAAATACTGTTACGTGCCTGCCATACTGCCATACTGCCAAAATATTCCTATCTTGTTAGCATGTCTGTCAAAATAGTGTTTTAAAGGACGCAATGCCCTCTCAAAGTGCCGAGAGGGCATTACGGCTTTTTCCGGACCTCTCAGCAACCAATCGGCGTGCGCCGTTTGGCGCAATGACCCGAAAACAAGCTCAGCTATATAATAATACAAAATAATCTTTTACATAAAATGATCTAAACTATATTATTACATAAAAGGATTAAAACAGTCACTCGAGTTTTACGCTGGAAAGCGGCCTGCTTCATGCAGTTATCACTGAGATTAAAAATTTCACCTTGGCCACATGTGAGAAGAGTGCTTCCAGTTTGACTCGACCACACACCACTGTTTGCCGAGCCTTGGGGTCAGGGGGGCCATGCCCCCCCTAATGTCGTTCAACACGGTTTTGTCGGAATTCGGGCATAAGCTTTTCGCGGTTTCTGGTCATGACTATCACTTTTGAGTTATGCCACCAACAACGAAACGTCGGAAAGTTGAATGTCTTCTATGCAAGAAGACATTTGATAGTGATTATCGATCTCGCCATAACAATAAATATCATTCGGATCACGGATAGAGTAAAGAAACACCAACATATTCCATATAAACATGCTGGTGCTCCTGCGAATCCTTTCCAGGTTTGTCTTTTGACTTTTTGTTATTTCAGTATTAAATTCACTAGTAGTGGTTGCATAGCAACACGCTTTGTTGCTTTAATACGTCTGTTTTATACTTCGGGCAATCGTCGAATTTAATTCAATTGAATTAAATTGAATTAAGTATGTTTTATCGTTTATGCGAAGCTATATGTCGGAAAAACCTTGTTGTTTGTCGGCAAAATTGTGCTCTTGGCCACCCCTAAAATCTCTGAGCCACGACGCCCCTGTAAGCGAGTTGAAAATTTCACCTTTTCCCCATATAATCGGCTTTTTGCCGAGTTGGCCCGGCAAAGCGCGGCTGAAAAACTCGTTCTGTCGCGCGTTTGTTTACTTGTTTGTTGGAACATCAAAACCTTGTTTGCGCATTTCGAGACGTAGCGAAGACTTAGTAAATTAGTCTGCTGTTTCTGTAATCCAAGAAATAAGTCTGCTGTATCTGTAATCCAAGAAAAATTGAATGAAGAGCTCGAGTTAATTGGAATGTGGCTACGTGATAATGCACCTATCAATGTTAAGCCCGAGGGGGCAGGGGGCGGGCAAAGGGTTGGGGATTTTGACATTTTCCATAAAAAATTGTCAAAATCCACACCCTGTGGACACCACCATTAGTCAAAAAACAGTAATATTCCCCACCTGGGGAAATTCATGCTGGTCAAACTACTGGCGATTCCCAAAGTGTTAACCTGCAAGATGCTATATTTCAATAAAAAGACTAATGCCTTGTGACAACAGTTTACACAGTAGCAACATTACACAAGCTGAGAGAGCCATCACTTTCAGCCAATTGCCCCCAATTTTTTAAAAACTATTTTATTTTTAATAGTTCTGTGCATAGAAGAACAACTAGACAAAGTAACATGATACATTTACCTCGGGTACGAACTGAACAAGCAAAGAAGTCATTTTACTACAATGGCTGCATTATTTTTAATAAACGAAAGTAGTATCTTTTTTATTAACATTGTATTATATAGCATTTAACTTTACTTCTTTTATAGTTCTAGATATATAATATATTGTATTATTATACAATACTGATACAATCTCGACTGTGATTGGCTAAAAACCTACAGATAATTCTTGATTCTTGCCAATGACGCGCTGGCCAGCGGTTTGAACAAAACAAACATGGCGGCCGGCCTTAGGAGTGAAGGCCAAATCCGCCGGATTAATCCGCTTCTGACACGTTTTGTTGACGCTAAAACCACCAAGAAAAAACAAGCGAGCTACACATACAGCTGTTAGAGTTTAAAGCAGTGTTTGAAAGAGAAAATTGTATTTGAAAGCGAAAAAAGTTAGCGAACCTCGAACTGAAGACGGTATGAATATTTACTATTTTTACCTAACTTTGTAAAAAACTTTCTAAAGGCTTCTACATTCATAATAAAACAATTATTGAATTCGGTTATCGCATGATATCAAGAATTATCAAGGCCTCTGTTTGTGTTATCCGCCTCGGCAGATAACACGTACAAACCTCGGCCTTGATAATTCTTGATATCATGCTCAACCTCATCCAATAATTGTATATTGTAATGTAAGGTTGCAGGGCTCCACTTGATAGCAGTAGTTGTTACTACTGATTGGACTACCCTGAGTAAATAAAGGTGTCAATCAATCAATATTTAGTCTTCATGAAGACGCTTTCGCGAGTTAGTCCAGACAATAGTAATCTTTTTATTGACGATATTTACAAGAAAATGCATCGACATGAATCAGTGTAAAACTGCAGTAAAACTAACGTAACTTTGCCCAAATGGAGCAACATTTGCGTGGTAATTGTGAATTTCAGGTTGAAATCGTCGACGTCAACTCAAAACTCATCCCACTTACCGAGCTAGCCCACCTCATGTAATCGCAATATGAATCTCACCCCAGCTTACCGGGCCAACTTGGTTAACCGGGCCAATTGCAACTCGCTCCGTGTAATCACTGGATCAATGAAGGATGATTCTTACTGGACCTCTAGAGAGAACAGTTTAGATATAACTGATAGGGTTATCTAGTATAAATAAAGTTAGTTTAGTTTACCCTGGTTTCCTCCTGTAGTAACACTGGACCAATGAAGGATGGTCCTTACTGGGCCTCCAGAGAGAACGGTTTAGATATAACTGATAGAGTTATCTAGTATAGTTAGTTTAGTTTACTCTGGTTTCCTCCTGTAGTAACACTGGATCAATGAAGGATGGTCCTTACTGGACCTCTAGAGAGATCTAGAACAGTTTAGATATAACTGATAGAGTTATCTAGTATAAATAAAGTTAGTTTAGTTTAGTTTACTCTGGTTTTCTCCTGTAGTAACACTAGATCAATGAAGGATGGTTCTTACTGGACCTCTAGAGGAAACAGTTTAGATATAACTGATAGACTTATCTAGTATAAATAAATAAAGTTAGTTTAGTTTACTCTGGTTTCCTCCTGTTGGATCAATGAGGGATGGTCCTTACTGGAACCCTAGGGGAAACAGTTTAGATATGAATGATAGAGTTATCCAGTATAAATAAAGTTAGTTTAGTTTACTCTGGTTTCTTCCTGTATACTAACACTAGACGACTATATACTAAAACACAACACCAAGAAAGTGAGCGAGCGGGCAGTATTTGAATCAAGCTTACCCCCACCGCCCTTTCAGTCTAGCCAAAAGATGACCTTTGTGACCTAGATGGGAATATCAAACATCGAGGAAATGTAAATAACATGTTCTGATAAGAACGCAAGAAGCTTTATATTACAACACAGATTACAGGTTCGAGGTCTAAGATTCTGAAATGTTTTTATCTTTTAAGAAATTGATAGCATTAATTGTGTCTGGTTGATTGGTCAGGCGGACGGACGGATGGGGAGTGCTATAGTTAAGGTCGTTAACTCTTTCCTGTCCAAATCGGTCTTCGGGAGTTTTATTCTGGCTAACGCCAGACGATTTTATTCACCTCTGGGAAGCCCTCGAACAGGCTGGCTCGCCTCCATATAAACTCACGAAATTCTTTCCCCGACCTCAAAAGAAGATTTGAAGTAAAGTTAAGATTCCTTTACATCTAAACCAAGCCAATTCTTCTTTGTAAATTTAACTTATACGAGTTTTAAGGTTACAGGACACCCTAGGAAGCCATTTCACGAAATTTATTACCGCTCGCTCAATTTTTTTCCGATTTGTCTCAAATTTGCACCAAATGTAGTTAAGTATGTGACGGACACTATCGTATTATATAGTAAATTAGAAATAAAATATTGTTCCAGATATACTCATCAGTTTGAAATCACAGTACCTTCGCGCCGCGGTTTAAGGCGGTCTTTGGTTTTACCAAAAAGTTCTCAATTTATCATATTTACACTTCTCAATGTTCGTTCTAAAAAAGTGTGTTCGCGCGTTGTATTTATGTAAAAATTACTTGAGTTACAAGCTTTTATTTCTCAATTGCTTGTGTCACAACATAGGTCAAGAAATAAAATGTCCTAGCTGCTAAACCACTACATTAATAAAAAAATGCGAACACACTTTTTTAGAACAAGCATTGAGAAGTGTAAATATGATAAATTGAGAGCTTTTTGGTAAAACCGAAGACCGCCTTAAACCGCGACGCGAAAGTACTGTGATTTTAAACCGATGAATATATCTGCAACAATATTTTATTTCTTATTTACTGTATAATACGATAGTGTCCGTCACATACTTAACTACATTTGTTGCAAATTTGAGACAAATCGGGGGGAAATTGAGCGAGCGGTAACAAATTTCTTGAAATGGCTTCCTATATGAAGCGAAAATTATTATTGTCTTAAATGAAAGGGCTTTCAAAACGACAAAGTAACATCTTTTGCAGATATTCGTTTCCGTGCCTCGTTGTTGAGATATTTCAATTTTTTTGATGTGCAAATTAAACACTTTGACGTCACACGTGTATAATGAGTTATCAGAGAAGGTTCGGTATCTTTGCTATTATCAAACGAAATCAATTAAAAATCTGTATGTCTAATGCGGTATGCGAAATAGACGAACAGGATCGGCTTCGAAGTGATTTCGTTTGATAATAGCAAAGATATAGAACTTTCTCCGATAACTCATTATACACGTGTGATGTCAAAGTGTTTAATTTGCATATCAAAGAAACTGAAATATCTCAACAACGAAACACGGAAACGAAGATCTGCAAAAGATGTTACGTTGTAGTTTTAAGAGTTCTTCATTTAAGACAATAATAATTTTCGCTTCATAGGCACTTTAAATCGCAGTAAGATCCTATATGTCAATTGCGTGACCCAAGTTAACCGAGCTAGCCTGACTAATATAATCAACCGGTGTCTCTGCCCCTCCTTATGAAGACTCATTTCTCTCTCTCTCCTCCTTATGAAGACTCATTTCTCTCTCTGCTCCTCCTTATGAAGACTCATTTCTCTCTCTGCTCCTCCTTATGAAGACTCATTTCTCTCACTCTCCTCCTTATGAAGACTCATTTCTCTCTTTGCTCCTCCTTATGAAGACTCATTTCTCTCTCTGCTCCTCCTTATGAAGACTCATTTCTCTCTCTACTCCTCCTTATGAAGACTCATTTCTCTCTCTGCTCCTCCTTATGAAGACTCATTTCTCTCTCTGCTCCTCCTTATGAAGACTCATTTCTCTCTCTGCTCCTCCTTATGAAGACTCATTTCTCTCTCTCTCCTCCTTATGAAGACTCATTTCTCTCTCTGCTCCTCCTTATGGAGACTCATTTCTCTCTCTGCCCCTCCTTATGAAGACTCATTTCTCTCTCTGCTCCTCCTTATGAAGACTCATTTCTCTCTCTGCTCCTCCTTATGAAGACTCATTTCTCTCTCTACTCCTCCTTATGAAGACTCATTTCTCTCTCTGCTCCTCCTTGTGAAGACTCATTTCTCTCTCTGCTCCTCCTTATGAAGACTCATTTCTCTCTCTGCTCCTCCTTATGAAGACTCATTTCTCTCTCTGCTCCTCTTATGAAGACTCATTTCTCTCTCTTTTCCTCCTTATGAAGACTCATTTCTCTCTCTGCTCCTCTTATGAAGACTCATTTCTCTCTCTGCTCCTCCTTGTGAAGACTCATTTCTCTCTCTGCTCCTCCTTATGAACACTCATTTCTCTCTCTGCTCCTCCTTATGAACACTCATTTCTCTCTTTGCTCCTCTCATGAAGACTCATTTCTCTCTCTTTTCCTCCTTATGAAGACTCATTTCTCTCTCTGCTCCTCCTTATGAAGACTCATTTCTCTCTCTGCTCCTCGTTATGAAGACTCATTTCTCTCGCTGCTCCTCGTTATGAACACTCATTTCTCTCTCTGCCCCTCCTTATGAAGACTCATTTCTCTCTCTGCTCCTCCTTATGAAGACTCATTTCTCTCTCTGCTCCTCCTTATGAAGACTCATTTCTCTCTCTGCTCCTTTTTATGAAAACTCATTTCTCTCTCTACTCCTCCTTATGAAGACTCATTTCTCTCTCTGCTCCTCCTTATGAAGACTCATTTCTCTCTCTTTTCCTCCTTATGAAGACTCATTTCTCTCTCTGCTCCTCCTTATGAAGACTCATTTCTCTCTCTGCTCCTCCTTATGAAGACTCATTTCTCTCTCTGCTTCTCCTTACGAGGACTCGTTTCTGTCTCTGCTCCTACTTATGAAGACTCATTTCTCTCTCTGTTCCTCCTTATGAAGACTCATTTCTCTCTCTGCTCCTCCTTATGAAGACTCATTTCTCTCTTTGCTCCTCCTTATGAAGACTCATTTCTCTCTCTGCTCCTCCTTATGAAGACTCATTTCTCTCTCTCCTCCTTATGAAGACTCATTTCTCTCTCTGCTCCTCCTCATGAAGACTCATTTCTCTCTCTGCTCCTCCTTATGAAGACTCATTTCTCTCTCTGCTCCTCCTTATGAAGACTCATTTCTCTCTCTGCTCCTCCTCATGAAGACTCATTTCTCTCTCTGCTCCTCCTTATGAACACTCATTTCTCTCTCTGCTCCTTTATGAGGACTCATTTCTCTCTCTGCTCCTCCTTATGAAGACTCATTTCTCTCTCTGCTCCTCCTTATGAAGACTCATTGAGTCATTTCTCTCTCTGCTGCTCCTTACGAAGACTCATTTCTCTCTCTGCTCCTCCTTATGAAGACTCATTTCTCTCTCTCTGCTCCTCCTTATGAAGACTCATTTCTCTCTCTCTGCTCCTCCTTATGCAGACTCATTGAGTCATTTCTCTCTCTGCTCCTCCTTATGAAGACTCATTTCTCTCTCTGCTCCTCCTTATGAAGACTCATTTCTCTCTCTCTCCTCCTTATGAAGACTCATTTCTCTCTCTGCTCCTCCTTATGGAGACTCATTTCTCTCTCTGCCCCTCCTTATGAAGACTCATTTCTCTCTCTGCTCCTCCTTATGAAGACTCATTTCTCTCTCTGCTCCTCCTTATGAAGACTCATTTCTCTCTCTACTCCTCCTTATAAAGACTCATTTCTCTCTCTGCTCCTCCTTGTGAAGACTCATTTCTCTCTCTGCTCCTCCTTATGAAGACTCATTTCTCTCTCTGCTCCTCCTTATGAAGACTCATTTCTCTCTCTGCTCCTCTTATGAAGACTCATTTCTCTCTCTTTTCCTCCTTATGAAGACTCATTTCTCTCTCTGCTCCTCTTATGAAGACTCATTTCTCTCTCTGCTCCTCCTTGTGAAGACTCATTTCTCTCTCTGCTCCTCCTTATGAACACTCATTTCTCTCTCTGCTCCTCCTTATGAACACTCATTTCTCTCTCTGCTCCTCTCATGAAGACTCATTTCTCTCTCTTTTCCTCCTTATGAAGACTCATTTCTCTCTCTGCTCCTCCTTATGAAGACTCATTTCTCTCTCTGCTCCTCCTTATGAAGACTCATTTCTCTCTCTTTTCCTCCTTATGAAGACTTATTTCTCTCTCTGCTCCTCCTTATGAAGACTCATTTCTCTCTCTGCTCCTCGTTATGAACACTCATTTCTCTCTCTGCCCCTCCTTATGAAGACTCATTTCTCTCTCTGCTCCTCCTTATGAAGACTCATTTCTCTCTCTGCTCCTCCTTATGAAGACTCATTTCTCTCTCTGCTCCTCCTTATGAAAACTCATTTCTCTCTCTACTCCTCCTTATGAAGACTCATTTCTCTCTCTGCTCCTCCTTATGAAGACTCATTTCTCTCTCTTTTCCTCCTTATGAAGACTTATTTCTCTCTCTGCTCCTCCTTATGAAGACTCATTTCTCTCTCTGCTCCTCCTTATGAAGACTCATTTCTCTCTCTGCTTCTCCTTACGAGGACTCGTTTCTCTCTCTGCTCCTACTTATGAAGACTCATTTCTCTCTCTGCTCCTCCTTATGAAGACTCATTTCTCTCTCTGCTCCTCCTTATGAAGACTCATTTCTCTCTTTGCTCCTCCTTATGAAGACTCATTTCTCTCTCTGCTCCTCCTTATGAAGACTCATTTCTCTCTCTCCTCCTTATGAAGACTCATTTCTCTCTCTGCTCCTCCTCATGAAGACTCATTTCTCTCTCTGCTCCTCCTTATGAAGACTCATTTCTCTCTCTGCTCCTCCTTATGAAGACTCATTTCTCTCTCTGCTCCTCCTCATGAAGACTCATTTCTCTCTCTGCTCCTCCTTATGAACACTCATTTCTCTCTCTGCTCCTTTATGAGGACTCATTTCTCTCTCTGCTCCTCCTTATGAAGACTCATTTCTCTCTCTGCTCCTCCTTATGAAGACTCATTGAGTCATTTCTCTCTCTGCTTCTCCTTACGAAGACTCATTTCTCTCTCTGCTCCTCCTTATGAAGACTCATTTCTCTCTCTCTGCTCCTCCTTATTAAATCTCATTTCTCTCTCTCTGCTCCTCCTTATGCAGACTCATTGAGTCATTTCTCTCTCTGCTCCTCCTTATGAAGACTCATTTCTCTCTCTGCTCCTCCTTATGAAGACTCATTTCTCTCTCTGCTCCTCCTTATGAAGACTCATTTCTCTCTCTGCTCCTCCTTATGAAGACTCATTTCTCTCTCTGTCCCTCCTTATGAAGACTCATTTCTCTCTCTGCCCCTCCTTATGAAGACTCATTTCTCTCTCTGCTCCTCCTTATGAAGACTCATTTCTCTCTCTGCTCCTCCTTATGAAGACTCATTTCTGTAAACTCATTTCGAGTTTATGCCACAAAAATAATATAGATATCGTTAAAAGCTATTAATTTGTAGAATACAATGTTGTATTTGATTTTGCGATAAACACAAGCCATTAATATACTAGTTTCGAATTTTTCAAGTAAAACCGGAGGGCTTCACTCGGGGAACTAAGCGTTTCATTTTGTTTATTTATTGCCTGCATTGTTTCGATTTTATGACTTATTTTGTCCGAATGTTGGTCGAAAAACAGCATTTTCAACTTTGGTCGTCAATAAAATCAGCAAAACTCGAAATATCAAAAAACGCTGATGCCGTTTTGCTGGAAGTTTATCTCGGAATTAAACTGCCAAAAAAGATTTTGAACAAAATAAAACGCTTTTTACTTGAGTCGCCCCGAGTGAAGTCTTCTGGTTTTAATTTCAAAATTCACAATTACTATATTGATTTGTGTTTATCGCAAAATCAAAGACAGCATTGTATTCTACAAATTACTAGCTTTCTAACGATATCTGTTTCATTTTTGTGGCATAAATTCTGACGAATTGAGAGCGCTTTACCGAAATGACCCTGCAAACCCTAATGAAGACCTTAAATAGAGGGAGGGGTATTGATCTGATCGGGGTTGATGGTTAGATTAACACAGTAAAGCGAAAGAACTGCTAAGATTTTTCAAGCCTTAAATTATCGGTTGGAAACAGATTAGAGGGCATTAGTAAGGGCTATTCCTCATTGCTCCAATGTTACTACTGGAAGAAACCAGAGTAAACTAAACTAACTTTATTTATACTGGATAACTCTATCAGTCATATCTAAACTGTTCTCTCTAAAAGTCCAGTACAGGAGGAAACCAGAGTAAACTAAGCTAACTTTATTTATACTGGATAACCCTATCAGTCATATCTAAACTGTTCTCCCTAGAGATCCAGTAAGGGTACGTCATCCCTCATTGATCCAGTGTTACTACAGGAGGAAACCAGAGTAAACTAAACTAACTTTATTTATACTGTTCTTTATTTATACTGTTCTTTGAACTGTTCTTGAATTTTTTTGCTTATATATATATATATATATATGTTGTTTAAATGTAATATATATGCCATATATATATATATGTTGTTTAAATGTAATATTATGCCATACAATGTAATGTAACGTGAAGTGATGTAATGTACTGTTGTGTCATGTTACAGGACGCCACTGAAAAACACTTTGGTGATGTGGGTATCCTGAATAAATATCATTATTATTATACTGGATAACCCTATTGATCAGTCATATCTAAACTGTTCTCTCTAGAGGTCCAGTAAGGACCATCCTTCATTGGTCCAGTGTTACTACAGGAGGAAACCAGAGTAAACTAAACTAACTTCATTTATACTAGATAACTCTATCAATCATATCTAAACTGTTCTCTCTAGAGGTTACTACCGGAGAAAACCAGAGTAAACTAAACTAACTTTATTTATACTGGATAATTCTATCAGTCATATCTAAACTGTTCTTCCTAGAAGTCCAGTAAAGACCACCCCTCATTAGTCTGGTGTTACTACAGAAGGAAACCGGAGTACCGGGAAACCTGTGGAGTTTGGTCTACCAAACACCACAGGTTTCCCACTCAAACATGAAGCACACTTCTCACATGTGGCCAAGGTGAATCTTAATCCAATAACTGCATGTACCCGGCCGGAATCGAATTCGGGTCGTAGTTAAGGTCACAGAGGTGAAAGCCATGTGCGCTAACTACTGTGAAACCAAGACCATTTTAATGACAGGCGTGTCAACGTATAAATGGTGCAGTGTGTGTGGTGGTGGTGGTGGTGGTGGTGGTGGGGGGGGGGGGTTCTCGTTGATCTCTGTCCTCACTGGTGATCAGAAGGTTGTGGGTTGAATACATATTCAATCTACGTTCAAATCATCTGAGTCTCAGTAGCTCAATGGTTAGAGCATCTCACTGGTGATCAGAAGGTTGTGATTTGCACACATATTCATTCTACGTTCAAATCATCTGAGTCTCAGTAGCTCAATGGTTAGAGCACACATATTCATTCTACGTTCAAATCATCCGAGTCTCAGTAGCTCAATAGTTAGAGCATCTCACTGGTGATCAGAAGGTTGTGGGTTGTACACATATCAAGTTCAATCTACGTTCAGATCATCTGAGTCTCAGTAGCTCAATGATTAGAGCATCTCACTGGTGATCAGAAGGTTGTGGGTTGTACACATATTCAATCTACGTTCAAATCATCCGAGTCTCAGTAGCTCAATGGTTAGAGCATCTCACTGGTGATCAGAAGGTTGTGGGTTGTACACATATTCAATCTACGTTCAAATCATCTGAGTCTCAGTATAGCTCAATAGTTAGAACATCTCACTGGTCATCAAAAGGTTACAGTTTTCGAATGATTATTGTGGGACATTGAACTCGGGTGGTCGTCACTCGGAGAAAGAACACTTGACATGATAAAGTAACATCTTTTGTAGTTTTTCGTTTCCTTACTTCGCTTTTGAGATATTTTAGTTTGTTTGATATGCAAATGTCAAATCAAGGAAGGTTACTTGAAATTCTAACAATAAACATTTTAGGTATTGTGAGAGAAACACACCCACATTCTTCCTTCGAATTAAATTTAGTTGATTACCAGTCCAACCACCATTCCAACCACCACTCCAACCACCATTCCAACCACCATTTCAACCACCACTCCAACCACCATTCCAACCACCATTCCCAACCACCATTTCAACCACTATTCCCAACTAACATTTCAACCGCCATTCGAATCACCATTCCAACCATCATTCCCAACCACCATTCCAACCACCATTCCAACCACCATTCCCAACCACCATTTCAACCACCATTCCAACCACCATTTCAACCACCATTCCCAACCACCATTTCAACCATCATTTCAACCATCATTTCAACCACCATTCCAAACCACCATTTCAACCACCATTTCAACCTCCATTCCCAACCACCATTTCAACTACCATTCCAACCACCATTCCCAACCACCATTTCAACCACCATTCGAATCACCATTCCAATCATCATTCCCAACCACCATTCCAACCACCATTCCAACCACCACTCCAACCATCATTCCCAACCACCATTTCAACCACCATTTCAACCACCACTCCAACCATTGTTCCAACCACCATTCCAACCACCATTTCAACCACCATTCCTACCACCATTTCAACCACCACTCCAACCACCACTCCAACCGTTGTTCCAACCATTGTTCCAACCACCATTCCAACCATCTTCCAACCACCATTTCAACCACCGTTCCAGTCACCATTCCAATCACCATTCAAAGCCATTGCTACCACCGTTCCAACCACCATGTCAACCACCGTTCCAGTCACCATTCCAATCACCATTCCAATCACCATTCCAACCAACATTCCAACCAACATTCCAACCACCACTCCAACTACCATTCCAACCACCATTTCAACCACCGCTCCAACTACCATTCCAACCACCATTTCAACCACCATTCCCAACCAACATTTCAACCGCCATTCCAATCACCATTCCAACCACCATTTCAACCACCATTCCAACCAACATTCCAATCACCATTCCAACCACCATTTCAACCAACATTCCAATCACCATTTCAACCACCATTCCAATAACCATTCCAACCACTATTCCAATCACCATTCCCAACCACCATTTCAACCACCATTCCAACCACCATTCCAACCACCATTCCAACCACCATTCCAACCACCACTCCAACCCCAAATCCAACCACTAATCCAACAAACATTTTAACCACCATTCCAACCACCACTCTAACCTTAACCACTCCAACCCCAAATCCAACCACTAATCCAACAAACATTTTAACCACCATTCCAACCACCACTCTAACCACCACTCCAACCACTAATCCAACCACTAATCCAACAAACATTTTAACCACCATTCCCACCTCCATTCCAACCACCACTCCAACCCCAAATCCAACCACTAATCCAACAAACATTTTAACCACCATTCCAACCACCACTCTAACGCCTAATCCAATTCCAACTACTAATCCAACAAACATTTTAACTACCATGCCAACCACCACTCTAACCACTAATCCAACCACTAATCCAACCAACATTTCAACCACCATTCCAAAGTACAATTCCAACCACCATTCCAACCAAAGGTGCTATCAGAATACAAGTAATGCCATTTCCGACACCCAGATTTTAATTTTTTTATGGGAAGTCACCTAGCCTAGTACTATCTTCGCCCGACGTAACGTAACTTCGGTGATTGGATGGGAACCGCTGCTAGCACTAGCTGGAATTTTCAAACATATTTAATGCTGGGGTGATTTCGTGTTGTAGACATTATTTTCTTACGCTTCGAAATTACAAAACAAACTTCTTTATAGTGTAATAAAAGTAGCGTGCTGCGTAGGCAGTGTAGAAACAACAATCGAAATATAGCAAAGTTAGATACTCCTACGTTCTCTGTTTCGGCAGTATATCTAACCTTGCTATATTTCGAAACTTCTTTATCGATTCCCCAGACTGGGGCCCCGTCCCCCCTGTCGAGCAAACATCTGAGCGTGCAAGCCTGTGACGTACTTCCGCTGTTTGCTGTCTGACGATTACCTTTCTAGCAACAAGCTTGATCTACGACAGATCAACAACACTCACAGGACACTATCACTCGTTGTTTAGGTTAACTCTACCCGACTTAACAAGAGGAAAAGAACGCCTTGTATTCACTATAGCGAGACGTGTGCTGGAACATCAATATGTTGGTCCCAAGCGCTCTCATAGTCCTTTTCAGCGCGCACTTTACATTGGCAATGAATTCGACCGAGGCGCCCGAAGCCTTCTACAATAGTACGAACAGCACGGCAACGACCGACAACCAAAACGTCAATGCATTCGATTTAATCGCCGAAGCGAACGAGAAGGGAGGTAAGTCGAAGCACTACTAACTTAGCCGCTATCGCTGAAAGCTTTAATGACTCTATGTTCTCCTTCGATACAACCCATATGGTATTTAACGTAGTTTATTTAAATACACAGCCGCTTCGCCTGTCGCGTCGAATTCACTCGCGAAATACACCAGCCGCACGGCTTCTACCCGAGAAATTTCGGCTATTTCCCGAGTTTGTTTGAAAACGCGGCGACATTTAAGTCGCTTCGATTGCTATTAACAAACACAGTGCAAGCGATCTGTTGTTTTAGAGATTTAGTGGATTCGACTTCACGCCCGAAAAATACCAAACGCGCGTCGGTTTTCCGTCTAAGTTGTTTATCACCCTTTGTTTTATCGAATTGGGGACAAATTGCGTAGCCCAAGCTTCCTGAATTCGCCAACTGGCGCGCCGCGAATTGGAGGAAGCGGAATTTTCGTGGACCAGAAAAAATCGTCGGATTATTATTATCAGTTTCCCTGTATCGGTTTCGTGTCTGCTATTTTGGTATCACACTGGTGTAAATTGAGTTCGATTAAGTCGTTTCGTTTCTTCGGTGTTGATTCGTTTCTCGTTTATTCCTTGTTGATTCGTTTTTCGTATCAAACTCTGGTATTTTCAAACGCCGCAACGTCGCGCATTTTTGTTCACTTTAATAATAGTTCCGAAGCTTCCTCGCAACCTATGAATCGAACCTCAACTCGCTTATCGTATATGTTACATTTTATCGTGTCCGTCAAAGTCTCCCAGGCAGATCTACTCTACCACCGCTATGCTCCTTATTATGTTAGAAGTCCCCCATGCCACAGATGCGATTCCTGTATTAGTTTTACCAATTTGACCCAATTACCGGCACGAAAGGCTACACGTTCCGAATAAGCATTATGAGTCGGCAACATTCCAGAATCTAATAAATACATGTCTTCGAACTATTCATGCGCCGAATAAAATGCATACACATATAAATCCGGATTTATATGTATTAGCTCTAGAATTTAATACTAAAGGGTTCTTTAATATGCTTAAGTTGTTTCTTCAGACAGAGGGTTCTCTCCCCCCCGTTTCGTTTGAACAGTTTTAGAGGTTAGGTATAATGATGCGTAGTTTATCGCGGTTTCTCATTTGGGGTGTTCCATCCTGATGTGAGATGATGTGAGATCACTGTTTCGTTATTAATCCCCCAGCTTACTAATGATAGGGTTGTCACCATTGCGCACGGCTCGAAGAAGCTGAGTGAATCGTAACTTTGCACGCAATCCTATTTATCGCATTTGTACATTTGCGCCTTCCTCAGTCAGGTTTGCTAAATCGCATTGTAGGATTAATTAGGCCTTTGTGCAAACCACTGGTTGACATATGGCGCATTTGCGCACGGCTCAAAGAAGCTCAGTGAATCGTAACATAACATTGCGCAAAATCATACTTTAAAATTTAAAATTGGGCTTTTGCGTAAAACTCTGATTTGTCGCACTTGCGCGCGGCCCAAAGAATCTGAGTGAACATTCACATTGCGCAAAAAAACTATATTTAATAGCACGTTGTCATTTTGTACATTTGCGCCCTTTTCAGCAAGGGTCAGTCAGTAAATCGTAGTGTACGATTAATTGGGTTTTGCGCAAACCTCTGGTTGCCAATATTGCGCATTTGCGCACGGTCAAAATAATCTGAGTGAATATTAGCATTGCGGAAAACTCTATTTAATAGCACGTTGTCATTTTACATATTTGCGCGCTGTTCAGTGAAGCTCGGTCAGTCATAGTGATTAGATAACTTTGCGAAAAACCCTTTTTATCACCTTTATCAATTTGTACATTTGCGCAGCATTGCTTAGTGAGGCTCAGTCAATCGTAACATCAAAACTAAAAATTGGGCTTTTGCGCCAAATTTGATTGCTAATATGGCGCGTTTGCGCGCGACTTCAAGAAGCTGAGCGAGTGATTTAGATAACTGCGCAAAACCAACAAAATTCATGGTCGACAAGGACGCTCAATGAATCATAATGTGCGATTGACTTGGGTTTTACCCAAAACCTGATTGCCAAACGCTCGTCTCAAAGAAACGAACCCTAACATAACATTGCGCAAAATTTTTGTGCCTCGCATGGTGGAACTCAGGATACAATACGGCTCAGGGCGTAACCATACCTAACATTACTTTCTGGATTAGTTCCTTACGAACCGCCAACACTGAAGCACGCGAGATGCGAAACTGCCACTAAACATCCAAAATAAAGCTTTCCCGCAGGTCAGGACATCGAAAGTATAAGAATTTGAAAAATTATTTAACCGTTAAGGTCGCCGCAACGTATCGAAGGATGTCGTGTACATTTTCGTCCTGAAGATAAACGATCAGGCGTTTGTTTAAATTGAATTATTTCATTAGAGAAAACCAGATTGTCATATGAAAAACGCAAGAATGGGTTTGATCACTGGTTAATCTATCAAGATGCCACCATAGGGGCTTTCCGTTTGATGTCATTCATCGGGCTACGATATTGCCAGTCATCGCTTCTCAACACCTTCCTTTTAGTTCAATATCCACACTGCTCTGGGGTCACTGAATAAACGTCCTAGAGGAACTCCATCCGAGGTCGCAGTTAGTCGTGGCATCCGGCCAAGCTAATGTAAATAATCCCCAGGCAAGTGTATACATTTGCGCAAAAAATTGAAGATTTGCGCATAAATTGGAAGATTTGCGCAAAAAATTGGAGGTTTCCACAAAAAAATTGGAGGTTTTTGCGCAAAAAGGTGGCCACACCAATAGTCTATATAAACCAAGTGGTGTAGGTGTTGTGGTAAAAGTATAAGCCTATGGGACGCGCGTGCTTGTAGTTGCGCGTCCAGGCGTTTGTCAAATTGCACTCGAAATGCACAAAATACAGTATAGTTATGAATTAAGATACAATTTTAGAAATATTCTCCGGGGAAGAAAATTTCGTGTCGACAGAAAAAAGTATGTATAAAGATTTTGCCGTGGTAACAAATTTAAATACGCTTTAACCCCTTCCTGCCTGAGTCGGCCAAAAACGCCCCATTTAGTTGTTTTACGCTGTCTAACGCCCGACTATTTTACTCTAACACCAGACTATTTCACTCTCACTGTTTTAATTAACAGCAGACTATTTTACTGTGTCTAACACCAGACTATTTTACTGTGTCTAACACCAGACTATTTTACTCTGTCTAACACCAGACTATTTTACTGTGTCTAACACCAGACTATTTTACTCTGTCTAACACCAGACTATTTTACTCTGTCTGGCGCCAGACTATTTTACTCTGTCTAACACCAGACTATTTTACTCTGTCTAACACCAGACTATTTTACTGTGTCTAAGACCAGACTATTTTACTGTCTAACACCAGACTATTTTACTCTGTCTAACACCAGACTATTTTGCTGTGTCTAACACTAGACTATTTTACTCTGTCTAACACCAGACTATTTTACTTTGTCTAACACCAGACTATTTTACTCTGTTTAACACTTGACTATTTTACTCTGTCTAACACCAGACTATTTTACTCTGTCTAACACCAGACTATTTCACTCTGTCTAACAACCAGACTATTTTACTCGTCGAAGGGAGTTAAGTTTTTGAAAAATGGTCTAAATTGCTTTGAAAAGAGAATAGAAATAACACCGCACTAATTCCTTTTGTCTTCTTTCAACTTAAATATCGAATCTCGGGATATTTTTGTTTGATATTTTCTCCTTATAAATTGCTAAAATTGACGATTGGTTATGTCAGTTTTAATTTGCGTCGTGAAATCGTGTTGTCTTACATTTGAGCGGATATTGGACCGCCTACTAACTTGGATTGAAAGTCATCTCGAATCGTGGGTTGACTTCCTACTTTACCGATTCCCCCCTTTCTCCAACAGCCTTGCGCTTCCGATTTAGGAATAGAGATTAGCGTTAGGTGTAGGATATATAAAATACAATATGAGTAATGATTTATTTTTGAGTAATGATTTATTTAACGTCGTAAGCACAGGCTGTGGTCGCCCAATCATCCGAGCCAGAGACTCATCATTGTTAAAAGTGCACGACATAAGCTAAGACCTAAGTGTTGATTTTACGGAGGGAGGAAAACCGCAGAACCCTGCGAAAAACCCTCGAAGCACAGGAGAGACCAACTAAACTCTACTCACATAAAATTCAAGTTCGAGAACGGAGTTATTCCCAGACAGTCACCCATCCAAGTACTACCGTCCAACTGGGCTTAACTACAGCGGTGAGAGGCAGCGCCCTCAGTATTTCATTCTCTAAAATCTCAACAGTTCACCATCTTTAAGATTTTCTATACATCATAACACACTGCCTACGTAACTTGGTTTACTCTGATGAAGAAATTTGACTTGAAACGTCAGTATTTCGTTCTCTATAACCTCAGAAGTACATAACTATTTACAAGTTTTATGTACGTACAGTACGAATATGTATATTGTGGAAGCATGGGTGGACATTTCAAACCAAAGTTCTTCATCAGAGTAAACCATGCTCCGTAGGCAGTGTGTTATGATGTATGGAAAATCTTAAAGATAGTGAACTGTTGAGATTTTAGAGAATGAAATACTGACGTTTTAAACCAAAGTTCTTCATCAGAGTAAACCATGTTACGTAGGCAGTGTGTTATGATGTATGGAAAATCTTAAAGATGGTGAACTGTTGAGATTTTAGAGAATGAAATACTGACGTTTTAAACCAAAGTTCTTCATCAGAGTAAACCATGCTAGGCAGTGTGTTATGATGTATAGAAAATCTTAAAGATGGTGAACTGTTGAGATTTTAGAGAATGAAATATTGACGTTTTAAACCAAAGTTCTTCGTCAGAGTAAACCATGCTAGGCAGTGTGTTATGATGTATAGAAAATCTTAAAGATGGTAGGCCTAAACTGTTGAGATTTTAGAGAATGAAATAGGCCTACTGACGTTTTAAACCAAAGTTCTTCGTCAGAGTAAACCATGCTACGTAGGCAGTGTGTTATGATGTATAGAAAATCTTAAAGATGGTAGGCCTAAACTGTTGAGATTTTAGAGAATGAAATAGGCCTACTGACGTTTTAAACCAAAGTTCTTCATCAGAGTAAACCATGCTACGTAGGCAGTGTGTTATGATGTATAGAAAATCTTAAAGATGGGGAACTGTTGAGATTTTAGAGAATGAAATACTGACGTTTTAAACCAAAGTTCTTCATCAGAGTAAGCCATGCTACGTAGGCAGTGTGTTATGGTGTATAGAAAATCCTAAAGATGGTAAACTGTTGAGATTTTAGAGAATGAAATACTGACGTTTCAAACCAAAGTTCTTCATCAGAGTAAACCATGCTACGTAGGCAGTGTGTTATGATGTATAGAAAATCTTGAAGATGATAAACTGTTGAGATTTTAGAGAATGAAATACTGACGTTTCAAACCAAAGTTCTTCATCAGAGTAAACCATGCTACGCAGGCAGTGTGTTATGATGTATAGAAAATCTTAAAGATGGTAAACTGTTGAGATTTTAGAGAATGAAATACTGACGTTTTAAATCAAAGTTCTTCATCAGAGTAAACCAAGTTACGTAGGCAGTGTGTCATGATGTATAGAAAATCTTAAAGATGGGGAACTGTTGAGATTTTAGAGAATGAAATACTGACGTTTTAAACCAAAGTTCTTCATCAGAGTAAACCATGCTACGTAGGTAGGCAGTGTGTTATGATGTATAGAAAATCTTAAAGGTGGCTAACTGTTGAGATTTTAGAGAATGAAATACTGACGTTTCAAACCAAAGTTCTTCATCAGAGTAAACCATGCTAGTGTGTTATGATGTATAGAAAATCTTAACGATGGTGAGCTGTTGAGATTTTAGGGAATGAAATACTGACGTTTCAAACCAAAGTTCTTCATCAGAGTAAACCATGCTACGTAGGTAGGCAGTGTGTTATGATGTATAGAAAATCTTAACGATGGTGAGCTGTTGAGATTTTAGGGAATGAAATACTGACGTTTCAAACCAAAGTAATTCATCAGAGTAAACCATGCTACGTAGGTAGGCAGTGTGTTATGATGTATAGAAAATCTTAAAGATGGTAAACTGTTGAGATTTTAGAGAATGAAATACTGACGTTTCAAACCAAAGTTCTTCATCAGAGTAAACCATGCTACGTAGGCAGTGTGTTATGATGTATGGAAAATCTTAAAGATTGTGAATTGTTGAGATTTTAGAGAATGAAATACTGACGTTTTAAATCAAAGTTCTTCATCAGAGTAAACCATGTTAGGCAGTGTGTTATGATGTATGGAAAATCTTAAAGATGGGGAACTGTTGAGATTTTAGAGAATGAAATACTGACGTTTCAAACCAAAGTTCTTCATCAGAGTAAACCATGCTAGTGTGTTATGATGTATAGAAAATCTTAACGATGGTGAGCTGTTGAGATTTTAGGGAATGAAATACTGACGTTTCAAACCAAAGTAATTCATCAGAGTAAACCATGCTACGTAGGTAGGCAGTGTGTTATGATGTATAGAAAATCTTAAAGATGGTAAACTGTTGAGATTTTAGAGAATGAAATACTGACGTTTCAAACCAAAGTTCTTCATCAGAGTAAACCATGCTACGTAGGTAGGCAGTGTGTTATGATGTATGGAAAATCTTAAAGATTGTGAATTGTTGAGATTTTAGAGAATGAAATACTGACGTTTCAAACCAAAGTTCTTCATCAGAGTAAACCATGCTACGTAGGCAGTGTGTTATGATGTATGGAAAATCTTAAAGATTGTGAATTGTTGAGATTTTAGAGAATGAAATACTGACGTTTCAAACCAAAGTTCTTCATCAGAGTAAACCATGCTACGTAGGCAGTGTGTTATGATGTATAGAAAATCTTAAAGATGGTAAACTGTTGAGATTTTAGAGAATGAAATACTGACGTTTTAAACCAAAGTTCTTCATCAGAGTAAACCATGCTACGTAGGCAGTGTGTTATGATGTATAGAAAATCTTAAAGGTGGCTAACTGTTGAGATTTCAGAGAATGAAATACTGACGTTTTAAACCAAAGTTCTTCATCAGAGTAAACTACTACGTAGGTAGTGTGTTATGATGTATAGAAAATCTTAAAGATGGTAAACTGTTGAGATTTTAGAGAACAAAATACTGGCGTTGAATGAAGCATGTGGATGTGCTTCGCCCACAACAGCCAGATTTATAACTTTTTTCCGGCCTCAAACGCATTATACACGTGTGACATCTAGATGTCTAATTTACATATCAAACAACCAGAAATATCTCAACAATGAAGCAAGGAAACGAAAAACTGCAATAGATGTTACTTTGTCATTTTAAGTGTTCTTTTAAATAAGACAGACTTAATTTTCGTTTCATGTGCACTTTAAGCTTGAACAATGACAGTGACTTAATTGCATGAAAGTCAGGAGTTAAATTATTAAAATCGTTCAGAGCGTGATAAATCAATTTATGTTTTCCCCAGTTAGTCTTAGCTTTAGGTAAGTAAAATTTGGCCTTATTTCTAGTATGGTATTGGTGGAAATTGCTTTTTGGTAGGAGTTCAAACTTTAAATCAAAAAAATTGTTCAGACATTTAAAAATAGAGGTACAGCGATGCTCGTGACGTTGATCGTTTAGGCCTTTTGCAGTTTAGGGTTTCCAAGGCTTGAGTGGCAGGAGAGAGCGAGTTGGTTGGTTTGTTATTATCGTGGCTGTTTTGTTCGGTTGATTTTGTAAAGTGATCTTCTCAAACAACCTCGTCCCCAGGGCATTTTGCCTCCACGTTGGGAGGTCGGTGAAAATGGATCGGCTGGTCACGTGACACCCAGAATTTTGGGGTGTTTTGGCAAGAAAATTTATGCGGTCTTTGTGTTTCGTTTTTGTATAATACGTATACATGAATAATAAATAAGAAATATTTAACGCTCTGCCGAATCACTCATGTGAACCTTTATCCTAAATGCAACTGGCTAGCATTATTCATCATGATACTCCCCACGATTATCCAGGATACATTTAAATGTCGGGAAGAAACGTATATCTAATGTTGTTCTTGACTTTAACCAAAGCTATCGTTACAATTCTTTGGATGAACTTCGCAGAGTGGATTTATTGCAATTCATATTTTGATGAATAAATTACACTGTATTATCTGAATTAATCAAGTTTTTAAACCGGCCAATCCGATTATAGAATCGACCAGCCGATGCCAGGGCCATTTTCACCGACCTCCCAACGTGGAGGCAAAATGCCCTGGGGACGAGGTTGCTTCTCAAACTCATGAATAATTCATGAGCTAATTAGCCAATCAAAAACACGTATTTCGTCAGGTGTGTGAGTTGCGAAACCCCGGTAATAAACGAAAAATTGAATTAATAATTAGGAAATTAGATAATAAACGCTTTAAACAATAAAAAGCGTACATTACAACATTTCTAAATTATAAAAACAGTCAAAACAAAGAAAACTGTATTATTACCACAATTCTAAATTATAAATGCAAAACTCAACACAGAAACCAATTAAGTTAGGTTATATAATAGCACGCCATCTAATTAGGGAATTCTACAACAATAGACTATTGTCAACTGAGAAGTTATTTCATAAACTCGTGGCTCGCGTTTTACCAGGGTTTCCAAACACTTGAGAACAATTAAATTCACTCGACTGTTCACCGCGCTATTTTCATAATTGTTCTCTCGAGTTTGTAAAACACTCAGGACAACAAAAACCACTTGGCCGTGCCGGCCTCGTGTTTTCATTGCCTTTCGTGTTTTACAAACTCTTGAGAACAATTATAAAAATCGCTTGGTGAACAGCCTCGTGAATTCAATTGTTCTCGCGTGTTTGGAAACCCTGGTAAAACACTCGCACTCGTTTATGAAAAATTACATCAAAGTTAGGTTGTTCTTATAATGGATAGTAAAAAGACTGGGTAGGAAACTTGATGGCGTCAGCTTGAAATTGACAAATTTAAAAACCACTTGTATATTATATTCAAACTTTAGGATCAATACAGCTTATTATATGGCACAAGTTACTTCCGTTGAAATCGTGTGTTCTCATTGGCCGAGACGTGTCACGTGCCGGTCGATTATTTTCCGTAATCGACCGGTCGATTACGGATATTGTCAGCCATGTTGTTTGCAACTAAACAACGAAAGAAAATCGCAAGAATTTTGTGAATTCAACAACCTGAGGACTACATTATGTATGATTGGGACGAGAGCAATCTGGAAGCGAGTTTAGGAGTCCGAAAGCGATGACAACAAAAGCAACAACATTGAAAACGATGAATTTATGTCACACGCTCGAGGTCACACTAAACTGACTAAAGTACGTATCATGACAAGGTATAAATGTAAGGTTTGTTGTTTCAAAATGCCATATAATAAACTTTTTATTAACCTCGCTTGCTCGGTCTTTACAGAGAAATATCAGACCTCGGTCTTTGTGTACAAACCTCGCCCTACGGGCTCGGTCTGTACCAAAAAGACCTCGGTCCGATATTTCTCTGTAAAGACCTCGCGTTCGGTTAATAAGAAGTTATTAAAATTGATAATCGAACTGCCTGTAAATACGACAAAGCTTCAATACGATAAAATGCCCCTCTATTCTTACTCATTAAAAAGAAAATATTAAGGTTTACTAGTTAAAATATGCATCGCAAATTCCAAGCAAAACAAAGTACTATTTTGCGTCGCCAGTTTCTCTGAAACAACACAGAAAACATCAAAACAAAGATCAACAACGTTTGCCTCGAACATTCGATTGTGGCTTAGGCAGGTTTGTAAGGCGATAAAATCATTTGAAACGCCAACGTAGTCATCTGAATGTGAGAACATGAAGAATTTGAAGAAAAGTTCACTTAAAAACCTCAGTAAAACAAGCATACTCTCGCCATTCTCAGCTTGGACCGAGCAAAACAGGATGGTAGCTAACACATCCAAGACTAAAACCATGTTCATCCATTCCATCCAACAATTAAGGGTTATTTCTGATCGTTCTCTCTCGGTCACATTAAACAGCGAAGAAATTGAACAGGTCACGCAAGCTAAAGTACTGGATGTGACCTTAGACAGCCATTTAACTTGGACTAATCACATCGGAAACTTATGTTCAATCCTCAAATAGTAGACTTGCATTACTGCGTCGGATTAAGCCTTTCTTAACTAAAGATTGTGCTCTTCGTTTTTATAACTCATGCATTCATGCCAATATTATTTACTGCTCAGTCACTTGGGGTAATTGTTCCAAAACACTTTTGCAAAGAATTCTTCGCCTTCAAAAGCGTGCAGCACGCATTATCTTAGATGCTGAGTATTCTACTCCTTCTGTTCTCCTTTTTTCCCAGCTTAAGTGGATTCCAATTTTTGATCTAATTAAGTTTAGAAAGCTTCTTCTACTATTAAATATACTAATCAACCCTAATGCTCCAACGTCTTTTAAATTTATGTTCAATTTCTTATCTGCCACTCGACAACACGCTCGTACTAGAGCCTGCTTATATGACCTAAAGCTTCCTTACCCGCGTACTAATTCTGGTAAACGAGCATTTCTCTACAGCCCCTCAATTCTCTTTAACGCCTTAGATAATGATTGCAAACAGCTTGCCATGTCACCTGCATGTACTTCTGATGCTTTCACGTTAAGATTAACTACTACTAAACGCAAACTCAGTAATTACTTTCTTCATAAACTTACCTGTATTAACCATCTGGAAGACCTTTTTTGCGTCAATTGTAATTTTGTATTGAATTGTAAATGTGTTTCTACTTAACTAGTTTATCACTAGATATTATTTCCATATATAGTGTATTAGTTATGTCTGTTGTATTTGTAAATATTGTAATATTGTGAGGGCCGTATGTTAGATAACCTTTACGGTTAATACGTCTTTTCCCTCGTAAAATAAAGTTTTATTCTATTCTATACTATTTGTGACATCACAATTTTCAACTAGGTTTCAACCATTTTGCAAAAACTGAGTGAAGTGAATGTGATTTACCAAGCAAAAGGCTCAAAGCATCCCACATGACTATTAGTTTCCTATCCAGTTCTTTTACAATCCATGTTCTTATTCACGCCATGTAATATCTGCATAATCAAATCGTAAAATTAATAAGTTGCCAAAAGGCATGCAACTGTGACCAGTAATGGGAAAAAGGAAGAATAAGTGCGCTGAATAATAATTAATAACTGGGAGTTACTATCGCAAGGGAAGTGCTGCCTTGCCACGGGAATCGTCACACTTTACATCATCAATGGGAAAATGTATCGAGTCAAATTGAACGTGGTGTTTTTGATATGAAATATTTAATTATCATAGATTTTATATCACATACAACAACAAAACAAATGTTGTTGACAGTGTCACTTCAACCTAGTCCTATACAGTATTAGAACAGTTTGACATGGTCATTGACTTTACTTTCATTAGTGTAGTTGGTGTACAGTATTTTCTCATTTATCTAGTGTTTTGGTATAATTCATTTTAACTATTTGTTACAGTTATAATAATTATTACAGTAGTTCTGTTGTTGAAAGAAAACATTTTCAACTTGTAATAATTCAAAGATGGTGTATTTTCAATAATTACATGTATTTATACCGCGCAAATTCAACTTTAAAGTTTTCAAATGCGCCTTACAATAATTTTTGACATGGCCGAGTCGAAGGCATATTAAAGGCGCTCAGGCAGCCGCCATACGACACATATCGGCTCACGAATTACAGCTAAGACCTAGGTGTTGGTTTTGCAGAGGGAGGAAAACCGGAGAACCCGGTGAAAAACCCTCGAAGCACAGGAGAGACCAACTAAACTCTACTCACATGAGTCTCAAGCTCGAGAACAGGGTTATTCCCAGACGGTCACCCATCCAAGTACTAACCCCGTCCAATCGGGCTTAACTATTGGTGAGAGGCAGCGCCCTAATAGCACATGCCAACCGTGCTCCCCTAAGGTAAGACATGGTAAGTGTTACTCTTCTTAGTAGGGCAAGGCGATACTTTATCTTCAATGTCAGCTTTTGAACACGATCACAGATCACTCCAAGTGAGATCTTCGTTTAAGGTTACTCCTAAATATTTGAAAGAGGTTTACTCGATCAATTAAGAAGGGTTGCGTTCATTTTGATTGAAACTGTATTGACAGATTTGAGGCGCTGTCGACTTCTAAACAATCGACACACATTGAGAATGACATGTTTCACGACACGAAAAAAAATTGTCTTCTTAACAGTTTAACACGAAAAAAAATACACGTTGACAGTTTCTTTCCAAAAAAAAAAAACATACGCGGGTTTCCGTTTTTGGCGATGAAAGGATTGTTGCTGAACAGTGGGATTTCTGCTTTTCCTAATTAGGAAAATGTCTTTAATTAGAACACCCGCTTGCTTCGTAATCGAGAAAAAACACGCAAATTGAGCGGCATCATTAGGAGGTTTCAATCACTTTATCAAACAATGCTTGGCCTATCGCCATGCTCTTAAGCTTGGTTTCTATATAGTTGTAATTGTTGTAGTTCAGTCGGCGACTGTCGCCAATCAAGTCTTACAACAATGACAACTTAATGGAAACGCTTGTTGTAATCCAATCGGCGACTGTTGTAGAAGTTCAGCGCCAGCTCAAATGTTTGCAACTGTCGTCAAACGTTCACGAAACATGAGATTTAAGCGGCGAAGTTACTGAACTTGTAAATAATGCTTGTTATATAAACTGTGAAAATGATCACAAACAAATTTTAGTCATTCAATTTGTTTTTGAATATCAAACTTAGCGCAACTGAACTTTGTCAAGACCGAGAAGTCCTCAGTCCCAGCGAATCGTCGATTTGAATTACAACAATTACAATAATATGGAAACACGACTGTTGTAAAATATCGCAAGCAGTCGCCGATCAATCGCCGACTGAATTGCAACAATTACAACTATATGGAGACCAAGCTTAACGAATGTACTGAAGCTCGTGCGTCATGTTATTGACGTCGTTGACACGTGTTCTTGGCGATATTAATTAAATCTAAAGCCGCCGTCTAAACACACTCAGGTCACAGCAAAAGTCAAAACACAATCCAATCTCCGATAGAAAACGCAATTTGCAATACACAAAACACGATTGCCTGTAACGTATTTCCACACATGTGCACAGCGTTCATATGTCGAGTCTCGTCGGGTATTAAATATCAACACAGCTAGCGACATTACTGAGCAATATCAAACTATGTCTGTGAATACGCAAAACACATCCGAGACGAGAAAGACTTGATCAGACTCTGATCATCAGACAGTAGGAAAGCTAAGAAAGAAAGCATTATTTCCACACATGTACAGCGTTCATATGTCAAGTCTCTTTGGGCATTAAATATCAACACAGCTTCATGTATACGGTGTGTGAGATCGTAAGCACATATAATATCAAGATACTTGCCAGCGACATTACTGACCAATAACTATGTCTGTGAAAACACAAAACACATCCGAGAGGAGAAAGACTTGATCAGACATCAGGAAAGCAAAGAAAGAAAGCATTTGGCATGCACGCATCAATTTCGCAAAGTCTTAATATGTTTGTCTTGATCGAGACGGCGGAATAAGTTAAATGCGCACTTGACTTGAGCCTGCGCTTTCTGATTAGAGATGCCTGCGGAGTAGGCTAAGAGCGTGACACAGAAGGAAAAAAAATCGAGCCGAAACCTAGACTCGGCCTACCACAGTAGCCCGAGTAACAAGACTCCTTCTTAGGCGTTCACTCGGGCTACTCAGCAATGCAACTTGGCGTAGTCTATGCACGAAACAGTTCAACAGCGTACACATATTAAGCGTTGGTTAAAAAGTACAAAATAACCTACAGTGCTAGATTCGGTAGATTAGTTAGCTACCAGTTCGCCAGTCGTTAGTGTGAAAAAGCTGGATTGAACGAGATACAAGAGCGGCAAAACATTAGTGCAGCGGCCGAGCGGCGAACCGGCAGCTAACTTCACGGCGTTAATCTAGACGTGCAAACAGTCCGACATAGTACATGTTTATCAGTATTTTTTGCATTATTTGGTGCTACTCAACTCAGTAAGCAGTATATTACCTAGACGATCGACAACAAACGAACGTACCTTTACTGGCAGCTGTATTTCTAAACGAGTTCGGTGACCCCAACTTTTTTTGTTATTTTACTATACGGCTTTCAACCAATCTCGCTCCTGATTAGTCAGATCCTTCCCGCCTGGCAACGGGGTAGCAACCAGGAAAATCAAATTGGAAGAAATCATTTTTATCTTTGACATCCCTTGTTTGTTTTTGTCAATAACTCAATCGAAAATGTAGGAAAATATGTTTTATCAAGACTGAGTACAGGTCATTACCTTTACTCTGGTTTCTGGCCTTTCTATGGCTATGCCACCGTCCAAGAAAAGGTTTACTGTTTTAACACCATAACATGGAGGGAAAAGAACCAGTGGAAGTCATAACTGTAACAACGTGATGTCACGAATGCCTACAACTACACGATCTCGGATAAGTTCTTTAGTTAGAATTCCGTATTCACATTTCTTTGCTTGGGCACGTAGTTCAGTTAAGAATACATCAAATGATTCGGTTTGGCCTTGAACTCTAGTGTTGAATACATGTCGTTCGTACGTTGTGTTTTTCCGTGGTTCGCAATACTGCTGGAATTTCGCTAGGACAACTGCAGGATCATCACGGCTTTCCTCCTCATCAAAAGTGAACGTATTGTACACTTCGATGGCGTCTAGCTTCGCCCGCCAGACTGAGGAGAACAGCTGTTTGTTTTTTCTTTGGGACCTCTGCGTCGTCAAGGCCAGTGGCTGCCATGTAGATTTCGTATTGTTGCCTGAATCGCCGAAAATTGTCTGATACATTCCCTTGCAAGTTTAGTTTGGATGGTTTCTAAAAGTGGTCAGCTGTTGAAGCCGTAGTTTCTCAGTTTACCGCTGCCACCATGTAAACAACGTGATGAGCACAACACAACACAACACAACACAACACAACACAACACAACACAACACAACACAACACAACACAACACAACACAACACAACACAACACAACACAACACAACACAACACAACACAACACAACACAACACAACACAACACAACACAACACAACACAACACAACACAACACAACACAACACAACACAACACAACACAACACAACACAACACAACACAACACAACACAACACAACACAACACAGCACAGCACAGCACAGCACAGCACAGCACAGCACAGCACAGCACAGCACAGCACAGCACAGCACAGCACAGCACAACACAGCACAGCACACCACACCACACCACACCACACCACACCACAGACACCACACTACACCAAACAGACACCACACTACACCAAACACACACCACACGCAAGATCTCGAAGAAGAACAGTTTAGATATGGCTGTTAGAGTTATCCAGTATAAATAAAGTTAGTTTAGTTTGCTCTGGTTTCCTTCACACTGGACCAATGAGGGATGGTCCTTACTGGACCTCTAGGAAGAACAGTTTAGATGACTGATAGAGTTATTCAGTATAAGTATTACATTGCCTTGCGAATGGTACAAAGATTGTTCCCAAAAATAAGTTTCCAGTAGGTTAAAGACATTTGGTAAGCGCCCCCTGGATCAATCGCCCCCCACGAATAACGGTGTATATATATTACGTTGTACATAAATAACACTCAATTACTTAAACAATATCCGTTAAACTTAGGATGAGATTAAGTTCTGCTTATCTAGGATTATTCGTAGACTTATGTATGTATGATTGATCTTAATGTTTCATGTGGGATAAGCAGTTAAGTCTTAAAAAAACAACCTCAATGTCTCACTGTGACGTATTCTGTGACTATTGTTTGCCAGCACACGGTGGACAGGTCGTAGAGAACTAGTAAGTTGTCGTTTTTAAAGAAGTGAGAATTTCTGGTACACATCACGTTTGTTGTTAATTGTTACGTGTTAGACATGGGTGAAGTTAAAATGCTCATTAATAATTGATGACGAAAACACAAAAGAAATCAATACCGTAGCAGTGGTTGTAAATCGGACCGTATCCCCAAAATAGTTGGCGAACTTGATTACTTAGTCAGATACAGCTCGACTGCTCATGCTGTATCTATTACGTAAGCCCACCTGAATAGGGTGATACTCGGATGGGTGACCACCTTAGCTTCATGTGAGTAGAGTTGTTGGTTCTTTCCTGTTCATCGAGAGTTTCTCATTGGATTCTCTGGTATTCATCTCCTCGTGAAATCAACACCATAGTTAACAAGTGATTAACCCATTCCTGCCTGAGCTAGCCAAAAACGTTGTTTTACTCTGTCTAACACCAGATGATTTTACTCATCAAAGAGAGAACCCTCAGACATCCTAGCCAGCAATGAGTTAACAAGTGATTAACCCATTCCTGCCTGAGCTAGTCAAAACTGGTCCCTTTATTGTTTTACTCTGTCTAACACCAGATGATTTACACATCAAAGAGAGCACCCTCAGACATCCTAGGCAGCAATGAGTTAACAAGTGATTAACCCATTCCTGCCTGAGCTGGTCAAAAATGGTCCCTTTATTGTTTTACTCTGTCTAACACCAGATGATTTTACTCATCAAAGAGAGAACCCTCAGCAATTAGTTACGGAGTAACGTTTCTTTCTGTGAAGTAGGAATGAAGTGTTATATGTTCTTGATTGACGCTGTTCTCACATAACCTTAAGCTTAAGCAAAGGATAAAGGACTGGGGGAGCTAATCATCCTTACTTGCAGCCAGGGGCTGAATTGCGAAGGACGCAGATCAACGTGGCCGTGTCGAGGCATATCAAAGGCGCTCGAAGCAGCCGCTAACGACACAGTTCAGACCACGAATCACAGCTAAGATGTTAGGTGTTGATTTTATGGAGGGAGGAAAACCGGAGAACACGGCGAAAAACCCTCGAAGCACAGGAGAGATCAACTACAACTCTACTCACATGAGTTCCAAGCCCGACAACGGGGTGATTCCCAAGCGGTCACCCATCCAAGTACTCACCCCGTCTAACCGGGCTTAACTTTTTGGTGAGAGGCAGCGCGCTAACAGCACACGCCACCCGTGCTCCCCTCAAATACAACGCGAACGTCAAAAGAAAAAAGAAAATGAATAATTTTTAGTCGCAAGAGTAATCCTAATGCCGCCCCGTTCTACATATATACAACGTTATTCAGATCATTTTCACGTCTTCAGGGCAACGTTAGCTCGTGAAGCGGTGAAACCTGTTAATAGTTGAGTTTGACTTCAACATAGTCAATCGAGATATGGTCTGGAAACTCGGCAAACTTCAAAGCGCCTATAATGAGCTGGGATTTTATGTTGAACCGTACCTTACACCGTGCACATCCTTTGTATTAGGTTTATTAATATTTAAATAGCACGGTTGAGTGATTGAACTGAAACGTTGCTATTGGACAATTCGTTCATTATACTAAAATACAATGTGTTCAGTGACCGTGCACCGTGCACAAAACTGCATAAAGGCGAACAAAAAGATAGACCAAAGACTTTAGCTGAGTTTCCAGACCATATCTCGATTGACTATGACTTCAAACTATGCGATACAATCCTTTTAGAACTCTCAAGCTTTTGAATGTCGAAAAACATACTTTATGTATTCAGTATACTATACGTAAATTATTTGTGGTTTTTGCTAGATCCTGAACTTTAAATTGTCACCAACATAATCACTTGAAAATACTACAAGTTTGGTCTTGTGAGAGAAACACATCCGCTTGCTTCCTTCGAATTAATTATGTTTCATAATAGCAAAGATATATAACCTCTAATGACTCATTATGCACCTGTGACGTCAAGATGTTAATTTGCATATCAAACAAACTAAGTCTTAAAATGTATATATTCTACACTCGAATTTTCCTTCACCTAAAATCCCTAGAAGATGCTATGTAATCGAGTGAAATGCCCGATATTACTTCTAATAAACCCAATTCTCTCCTGGCATTACCACCTTATTATATATACAGAACTCGCGATCAAGCTCTCGGCAACGGCCTCCGTGGCTCAGTGGTCAGAGCATTGCACTAGAATCGCAAGGTCGTGGGTTCAATTCCTGCCGGAAGGCCTGTGTAGTTGCATTTTTCGCAACTGGTCCCGGTTTGGTCTTAAAATGTATATATTCTACACTCGAATTTTCCTTCAGCTAAAATTCCTTAGAACATGCTATGTAATCGAGTGAAATGCCCAATATTACTTCTAATATCTCAACAACAGTCTCTTTTTTGGCCTAAGTTTATGGTATTAAGCCGTAATCAAACGAGAACGCAAGTCATCGCAAGTTGGCAGTCAAAATTTCTGTGGCGGTCGTTCGAACACCCAAATTAACAAAATAAAGGTTTCATAAGTGTTTTAAACAGGTTTTAACTTTGTCACGGTACATGATATTTTCGGGAAATTACTCAGAGCGGCTGGCTGAGATAGCGTGACTGCCAACTTGCGATGACTTGCGTTCTCGTTTGATTAGGGCCTTGATTAGGGAAACGTCAATGCGTATTACATGCGCAAGATAACTAATCCTTTGTAAGAAGTCTAAGAACGCTCACATAGTTTGAACAAATTTGGCGATATCCGCTTAGTGATGTGTAAATGAGATATACATGTGACTAGCATAGACGTATTTTTAATATTTCCTGTAATATGCTGTCAACGCAATCCCGGATGTTTTTTCAGGTGATTTCCCCCAAAACTAAATTATTTTATACTGGTAATATTATCAGGTATGTCTGAGCTGTCTTTTCTGGAGGTTCAGTAAGGGTCACCCCTCGTTGATCCAGTGTTAATTACTACAGGAGGAAACCAGAGTAAAAACTAAACTAACTTTATTTATACTGGATAATCCTATCAGTCATATCTAAACTGTTCTTCCTAGAGGTCCAGTAAGGACCATCTCTCATTGATCCAGTGTTACTACAGGAGGAAACCAGAGGAAACTAAACTAACTTTATTTAGTAATAGATAAATTCCGAGAACGAGGGATTTATGCTATATAAAGACCCGAGGACGCGAAGCGTCCTAGGGCTTTATATCGCATAAATCCCGACGTTCGAGGGATTTATCTGACTTAATTTATTATTGAGGAGGTTTTCCAACAAAGTTTTGTCTTTTTTACCTTGGACAAAGATTTTCCTGGTTTTTTCCTTCATTTCTTATTTAATTAGTATTCAAGGGCTTTATGCGATATAAAGACCTCGAAAGAACAAAGAAAACCGACTCAATAATAAATTAATACTGGATAACTCTATCAGTCATATCTAAACTGTTCTCTCTAGAGGTCCAGTAAGGGCCATCTCTCATTGATCCAGTGTTACCACAGGAGGAAACCAGAGTAAACTAAACTAACTTCTTTTATACTGGATAACTCTATCAGTCATATCTAAACTATTCTCTCTAGAGGTCCAGTAAGGACCATCCCTCATTGATCCAGTGTTACTACAGAAGGAAACCAGAGTAAACTAAACTAACTTTATTTATACTGGATAACTCTATCAGTTATATCTAAACTGTTCTCTCTAGAGGTCCAGTAAGGACCATCCTTCATTGATCCAGTGTTACTACAGAAGGAAACCAGAGTAAACTAAACTAACTTTATTTATACTGGATAACCTTATCAGTCATATCTAAACTATTCTCTCTAGAGGTCCAGTAAGAACCATCCCTCATTGATCCAGTGTTACTACAGGAGGAAACCAGAGTAAACTAAACTAACTTTATTTATACTGGATAACTCTATCAGTCATATCTAAACTGTTCTTCCTAGAGGTCCAGTAAGAACCATCCCTCATTGATCCAGTGTTACTACAGGAGGAAACCAGATTAAACTAAACTAACTTTATTTATACTGGATAACTCTATCAGTTATATCTAAACTGTTCTCTCTAGAGGTCCAGTAGGGACCATCTCTCATTGATCCAGTGTTACTACAGAAGGAAACCACAGTAAACTAAACTAACTTTATTTATACTGGATAACTCTATCAACATATCTAAACTGTTCTCTCTCCAGAGTCAAACTGAAAGCAGTCTTCACATATCTCCCCGGTTTCCTCAACCGGGATCCGGCTAGACAATTTTCGCCATATAAATGCCATGTCCCACCTAAACGATATGACGATTACCGTTTCGAGTATTTATTTTGATTCTTAAGCGGTTTATTCGATACAAATGAGTGATAACAGCTAGTAGGAGGACAGCAGCTCTTTATAACACGTCAAATTTTATTTCTCTGTTATTCTGCGGTTTTTACCAGAGGCGGACTGGCCCACCGGATACCCAGAGTAGTTCCTAGTCCTCTTTTCTCTCGAACTTAGTTTGGTGACGTCACAGAATAGGGATCGAGCGAGAGGACTGGCGGAAAATGTTCATCTTTATCTATCATGAATCCTACTGGAGCTCGGATTCTTTAATCTTTATGAACGAGGGCACTTAAACAAACTTCTTCTTGAGAGGAGACAGCAAACGAGTAGGTTTCTTTGTTTTACATTACGTTAAAAGGTTGTTACATACGAGGCTTTATGCGGGTATCAGCGGCTTTCCCGAGGGGGCGACCCCCGGGGACCCAGGGAGATTTGTCAAAGTACCCTTGACAAAAGGATGCTAAAGCCCCTGGGTTGGGGGGGAATATTGTGACAAATACCCCCACCCCCTGGGGGAAATTTGGGAAACAATGTTTTCCAAAAGGAGATTTTCCAATGGTTATTTGCAAAGAAAATGCAATTGTGCTAATAGAAAGTACACAAGAAAGCTTCAAAACTCGAAGAAAAGCCAGTTTAATAAAGAAATTTAATTACTACAAAGTGTTTCACATATTAAACCTTTGATTTATTACACCTAATTTACTGACCACAACGACAACAATATATATTAATATCAATAAAGTACAGTGTGCAATTAGGCTCTTAAAATGACCACTTTTTTAATTGCTGCTCGTACAAAAAAACCCACTTTTAGTCATTACTGATATTCACAAAACGCTCCAAGCGCGAGATTGCCTTCTTTGAAGTGTTTCCCGACGAATCACCGCTGACCCATGTAACAGCAGGAGATGTGCAAATCCCGGGGGTATGTCCCCGGGGGTAATTTGACAAAATACAAAAGTAGGCTAAATCCCCTGTCTCTGGGGCGTGATTTTAAAACAAATCCCGTGCCATGCCCGTGGGTTGCCCGTGGGTTGCCCGGGGGTCGCCCCCTCGGGAAAGCCGCTGATACCCGCATTATAAAGTAGTGTTCGGCGTAGGAAGTGATCGTGTTGAAACACATTTATACAAATCGAAATATGCTATTTTAACGTTTCGGCAGTAGACCAACCTTGCTATATGATGTTATAAAGAATTGTGCAGACCGACGTGAGTGTTATCTGCCTTGGTTTTCCGCCAAACGGTCGTTTGGTGCCTGTATAATTTGGGGCCAGTTTTGGGGCCAGATTGGGGCCAAGCAAAACATTTTATTCCAGGCCTCTCACAATTTCGGTCTGCCGCTCGACGTTAAAAAGAGAGGCCTGGGAACCAGGCTGGTGCCCCAGCTTGTTTTGCGTTTCAGGCGCCCCCACAAAGACAATTAACAAGATACAGCTCATCACATAAATATTATGAAATACAGTTGTTACTAGTTACATTGCTAGGCTACTAGTCATAATCTCCAAACACAATGATATACAGCTATTTCAATAAACGTTGTCGGTAAGAAACGTCAAGCCAACGCGACCAGACCAAAAAGGTCTACAGGAAGTATGGGTAGAAATCACCGAAACAATAAAAGCACATCAATATATACAGTAATTCCAGCATTGTTTTTACCATAGTAGCTATAGGCATGATTGAACGCAGTAGATACATGCATGTCTAGACATGCCTATTTTTAATGCCGCTCTTAAAATCGAGGAAATACGATTTCAGAGGCTCAGAACGCCCCGGGTGCACATGCAGAGGCGCACACCCTGGCCGGATCCTTCGAGCATTCAGGCTTTGCACTCAGCCAGGCGCCCCTTTCATATAATTTCCTGGTAACTTTTCTGCTGCCAGTCCAGTCCGCCTCTGGTTTTTACAACTTTCTAGCTGTGTTGTGAAACGTCCCGGTGTGCCGGTATGAGATTGTCACCGTGACATTACCAGAAATTTGGGTTATTTGTGCCACTGCTCTCGGTCAGCGGCTATATTCGTTTAATAATATAATTATGTATTCTAGAATTTATAATGAGTGTGATCCTACTGTATTCTAGTGTTTCTCATTATTCAGGTCATTGAGTTCTTTAGAATTCGCCTAAATCGTGCACGATAAGGACTGTGAAATCAAGCAAGTTCAAACGTTTTTGAAAGTACTATGCTAGAGACAAATGAGGACCTTTATGTGCTCTCGAAGTAGAATGACTCATGCCGAATGCAACGCGAGTCGGGCACTTCGCATCGCCCGTAACGTTGTTGGTCAATTTGGCCAATTTCTAGAACTTGTTTGCAAAGATTACTATGGCTAACACTATGGATAGTGGCGCTTTCAGTGCAAAAATAAGACGAGCTAGGGAAGTACTTTGTCGTCGAAGTAAGCAAATGTTTTTTAGTTATAACTGTTCCTTAGTCCATGCTGAAGTCAAATGGAGTCGGACAAAGAAGAAATATGTCACCGTTTCAGCAAAATTTTAATTATGTGCTCTCCTTATTATTTACTGTTGAGAATCCCCATTATTATGGTCCTTAATACGCACGCGCGCCACCATCCTGTCCCAAATTTCTGGTAATGTATCGATTTGTGTAGTCGGATGATTAACGTCCAGAGCAGTCAAACTTTTTGCCAATCAAACTTTTTGCCAAACTTTTTCGTCTTCTTTCTTCTGTCAATCTTTGGAATGATTTACCTAGTGACATTCGTTCTTGCTTATCTTTAAGTTGCTTCAAGATACACATTTCTAGAAGGCGAGATATTGTACTTCCTAATTCTTTATATTATATTGGTGATCGTATTGCAGCTATCCTTCATACACGTTTAAGATTAGCAAATAGCACTTTAAATAATGATTTGTATTTAAAGAATTGTGTATCTTCCCCGTCTTGTGCGTGTGGTATTCCGAAGGAAACTGCCGCTCATTTCTTTTTTGAATGTGACCGATATGCTGCTCCTCGTGTAGCCTTGCTTGCCTCTGCTGCTCATTTAATTGGTGCAAGATGGTCTAATGCTTCGAAACGGACTCGTCTTTTTTGGCTCATAAATGGTTTGCCATTTGATGCAGTTTCTTTTCACGTTAATACGCAGTTTGTATTAAGTGTCCAAAATTTTATAATTGATTCGCATCGTTTTACTAATTAATTGCATTGGTCCATCTTTGCGCTTTGTTGTCATCTTGTCCGCTTGTTCTCGTTATAAAATTGCTAAAAAATTGTAAAATGGCGAAAGCTCCCTCGATAAGCTATATATAGCTTTTGGGGCAATCGTCGTAAACAAAATATTGTATAAATAAAAAAACCCACAAAAAACCCAACTTTTTGCCTTCAAATGCTTGATTAATGAAAACTCCCAGTATAAACTTGTGATATTGGAGTGGACTTTGATGATAGTTGTCTTTTGCCACAAGGTATTACCACAGGCACAGGGGCTTTTCGAATGTTGTGATGCGAAACAAAACGGCGAGTTGCTGCTGTTTCTCACCACAGATGATCCCGGCGTATTCTCGCTGTAAATTTATTTAAACAACATAAATACCAGATTTGGTATATAAGATACATACATATAACATATAAACTAAACTACGTGCTCAACTATAAACTTTCACAACTTGTTAAAACATTAAAACAGTATTTAGCTACCGAAGTCATAATTGTTTTGTCTTGCATAGCAATGACATACATGAAAAGGTCTTGATAGCTGTATATATATCAATCAAAATCATCGCTAAATGCTAATCTTCTTCTAAATTCTAGATATATTTAATCGAATGGAACGGTCGATACAAAAATCTTAATTTGGTACGTCCGAACAGTCGTCATGCATTTTGGTTCACAAACGATTCCATATAATTATGATATTTTAAGTAAAAATACAATTATTCAATGCAAGTATTGGATTTTATCCTGACAGTTTCATAAATCGGCCACAAAAAGTTTGATTATTCTGGTCATACTGTAATTTAATAAGACATAAGTAGTCTTCGATGCTCTGAATAGCGAACTATTATTTATATGAGTTACATGGTATTGCCATTCGTAATAATCGCAGACGTTTTATATTTATACTTATGATATTGATTACCTTGCGACCAAATGTTTAAAAGAACGTGATAAAATGGTTTCCATGATTTTACGTATTTTTTGAGTTAGAATAACGACAATATTAATGCAGAAAAGCAGGGGATAACTACGCAGTTGGTCTTAGGGGATAACTCAGACTGGGGGATCGCCGAGACCGTGATACCGGGATGAAAAACGTCCGGTCGCGCTTATACTTGTTCCATCCCGACTCTCGTGTAAACAACCCCCAAGACGGAGTTTATTAATAGTGTACAAGCTATATGCAGACAAGGCAAAGAATCCCACACGCGCTTGTTGTTATAAAATACTGTTCGCCCCATGATGGGTGTGTTAGCAAGTTGTAGTAATGTTGTTAAAGTCATCAAATCGGAACAATCCAAGTTTCCCGCCGACTACCATATAGGCTTTGCGCCCACGAGCGTCTGTAACACCTGTCCAGCGCCCGACAAGCTTGGTAACGTTAGTGTGGAAGGTTGCAGGTTCGAACCGTGTCTGGGGCTCAGAAATCTTGTCTGCTTGAACGTCTACCAAACGTCTGTTACATTACACCAAGCACGCAAACCTACAACATGCACTACATGTATACGTAGTTACGTGCAACATATCATATCACTTTAACGTTTTTCAGTTTTTCGTTTCCTTGCTTCGTTGTTGAAGTATTTCAGTTGTAAATTAAACATCTTGACGTCACATGTGCATAGTACGGACGGCGTTTTAATTCAATAGCATTTTTCATTCAAAAAAAGGATAATGAGCAATTTAAAATTCCAAGAGCAAAGAGAACGCCGTCGTCGTTCTACAGAAGAGGTCATTGAGGGCATTTTCACGTTCTTGAGACGACGAGAACTTCTACAACGTTGAGGCCTGTCATCGTTGTTTTACTACAATGAGACATACTTTTAAAGTAGACTGAAACTTGTATTTTAAGGGGGATAATTTCATTACATTACAATATAAAATAAAGGAATAAAGATGAAATTTAAGCTTATAAGCTAACAGTTTAGATATGTGATTATTCATAGCCTTTGTTTTGGGTAAAAAAGTCTTTTCTCAAAGAATACCCGGTTCAGTAGTTCTGTATTGTATTCCTGTTCTTCCGGTCACCGTGTCTCAAAAACGTCTAATATGCTTAAGCTCGCTAATGAGTTGCCAGAGAAGGTTATAGACAGACAGTGATCGAACCTGTAACCATCTAATGACCAGTTAGACGCTCTAATCATTGAACCACTGAGGCTCAGATGGAGAGCTAAGGTTGCAAATTCATAGTCATATGTGCTCCTAAGTGGTAGCGTTGGCATATGAGATGTAATTAAAGTGATATGATAAGTCGTACGTATACACGTAGTGCATGTGGTACGTTTGGTGTAATGTAACAGGCGTTTGGTGGATTCCAGACAGGTTCGAACCCTGTCTGTGGCTCAGAAATCTTCTCTGAGTAATTGAGCTTGACGAACGTCCACCAAACGCCTTGTGTTATTTTGGCTTTGTGAATACACGACAACCATAATTCGATCTTCGTCGCCTCTTCTAAATTCTCTTTGACCCTCACCAGGAGATCTTCTAGAAGTCTGCAGAGTGATTACTTTATAAACAATAGTCATTGTTCGAGAATTTTCCGTTTAACCTTCGCGGTTTGATCACGAACTTTCTTTAAAAACACTGCAGGTTGATAAATTAGTAAAAAAAATAACAATCCGTCCAATGTTTCTACAGGAGGAAACCGGAGTAAAGTAAACTAACTTTATTTATACTGGATAACCTTAAACTGTTCTCCCTAGAGGTCCAGCCAGGGCTGTTCTTCATTAGTCCAGACCAGAGTAAATTAAACCCTAAAGGTACAGTCGGGGTTATTCTTCATTTGTCTAATGTTACTACAGAAGTAAACCAGAGTAAACTAAACTAACTCTATTTATACTGGATAACCCTATCAGTCATATCTTAACTGTTTTCCCTAGAGGTCCAGTAAGAACCATCCTTCATTGGTCCACTGTTACTACAGGAGGAAACCAGAGTAAACTAAACTAATTTATTTATACTGGATAACTCTAACAGTCATATCTAAACTGTTCTCTCTAGAGGTGCAGTAAGGACCATTCCTCATTGATCCAGTGTTACTAGAGGAGGAAACCAAAGTAAACTAAACTAACTTTATCAGTCATATCTCTATAGGTGCAGTAAAGCCTGATTTCCGTATGTTGTAATTCATCGCCGCAAAAGCTTTGCACTTAAACACGCACCAATGTGTGAAATTGCCTTGATTCTTCCCTTGTCTGGACCATTTTTCGCACTCAGACGAATGAAAGCTTCGTATGGAATAATAGCGACGCCCCTTTTGTAAAAAAAATATTAATATTTCCGCCTTGATCGGCCACCGTCGACGATTGTCTGGGATGATCGCCGATCTTCAGGGACAATCCCCGATTGTGGCAAACGTTCCATCGGCGATGATCAGCGATGAAATGCGACGAAGTGATCCAAACCAGGTCAAGCTCGCTGCGAGTGTTTTCGGCTTTTAGCGCTCGTGGCGGATAGTTGGAAATATTTTTTACTCCGGCAAGTTACTCGCAGTAAATAAACCAATCAAAACAAATGATGACAACATTTCAAATTCACTAGTAATTCATGAGGAAAACTGCACAAAAGAATCCTTACCGTTTCGATGGTTAATTTGCATGGATATTGAAGGAGGAAATTTCATAAATTAATCGTCTTCATCTAACTCATTTTCATCTCGATTTTCTCTTCAAAAACTCATTAATAATTCATGAGGAAAACACAAAAGAAAATCATGACCGTATCGTATCTTTATATGTGATAAAGATTTCTCCTGATTCACATAAACTTTAGCTTTGATTTTCTCGGCTTAGACAAGGTTATTTTTCAAACTAACTCCGCCAATCAACTTACCAGGTGGTTCGTTTTTGAAGCCGTATAATAAACTCGCAGTTCGTGTTTTATCAGATATAAAAACACTCGGCTTCGCCTCGTGTCTTTATATCTGATAAAACACTCCTGCTCGTTTATTATACAGTACTTAAAATACCGATTTGTTTGAGATGCTATATCAAAACACTTCATCAGGATATCTCAAACTCATTAATAATTCATGAGGAAAACACAAAGGAAATCAGTACCGTGTCCGTAGTTTGGATATCGGAGGAAGAATTACATAAATTAAGCAAACTTTCACCTTGATTTTCTCTTAAAATACTGATTTGTTTGAGATGCTATAACACTCAGAAGAGTGTTTCATCAGGATATATTTTTTGATCCAACTTAAACGCGCTAATGTATCTACAAACAATCTTATTAAGTTCTATATTACATGTATCCAATCAGTACTTTTATATGCCTGTCAGGTTTTCCATTATGGCCTCCCTGTTTATCTAAGTATTTCACTGGAACGAATACAGAAAAGAGCTTTACATATTATTTACCGATATGAATTGTCGTATTCAGAATTGCTCAATATCTCTGGATTATGTAGCCTAGCAAATCGTCGAGCAGAACTTTGTCAGACCTTTTACTGTAAAACAGTTAGTCAACCACAAGGAAATTTCTACAAACTCCTTCCCTTTAATGTAACTCACACTTCAGTCACTTTGAGAAATACTAAGCCTATGTATGTTCCCTTATGTAGAACTAAGCGTTTTAAAGACACCTTTGTAGTATCTGGAGCAAACACGTACAATAACCTAATATCTCTTTCTTAAATATGTTAAACTCATTTACATTTTAGAAGTACAATTTTTAGTGTAGTTTAATTCGAAAATTTTAATAGTAAGCTATATATACCCTTAAATGTAAGTGAATCCATTATAGACTTATGTAAATCCTCCGTAATTCAGTTTATACTGTAAGTTTGAGGACATTTGTAGCAAATAAACGACCTATCTCTCTCTCGAAGTTTGTTCAAAAACCTCGGATTCGCCTCGGGTTTCAACAGACGTCTCGGTGTGTGGATATCTTGATGAAACACTCCTCCTCGTGTATGATATATTACATCCAAACACCTCGAAGTTCGTTCGAAAAGTTTGTTGGAAATAGATAGATAGATAGAAGATAGATAGAAAACTTTATTTAAACACGCTGACCACGTCAACCTAAGCTGATTTCCACGAGGGACGTGTACAAAAGGAATGTAGAAGTATAGCAATTAAAAGCTATTTACAAGAATATAAGATATTAAATTAGTAACATAATAATCGACTAGTAGGTAATCTATTTACAGAGTATGTGGTTTCGTATTTTATGACTATCAATGTGAGTAGTACTATCAATCCGCCTTTAAAGTCAAACTGGACGCACTCTTCTCACATGCGGCCAAGGTGAAATTTTAATCCAATATCTGCATCACGTAGGAATCGAAGCTGGGTCACAGAGGTGAAAGGCGCGTGCGCTAACCACTGTGCCACCGAATCAGAGTAGAGAGCTTAAGCATATTAGGCGTTTTTGAGACACGGACGGTGACCGGAAGAACAGGAATACAATACAGAACTACTGAACCGCGTATTCTTTGAAAAGACTTTTTTCCCCAAAACAAAGGCTATGAATAATCACATATCTAAACTGTTAGCTTATAAGCTTACATTTCATCTTTATTCCTTTATTTTATATTGTAATGTAATGAAATTATCCCCCTTAAAATACAAGTTTCAGGCTACTTTAAAAGTATGTCTCATTGTTGACAGGCGGCTCAACGTTCTAGAAGTTTCCGTCGTCTCAAGAACGTGAAAATGCTCTCAATGACGTCTTGTGTAGAACGACGACGGTGTTCTCTTTGCTCTTGAGATTTTAAATTGCTTATTATCATTGTTTTGAATGAAAAATGCTATTGAATTCAATCGCCGTCCGTGGCTCTAAAACGCCCTGTATGCTTAAGCTCTCTAGGGTTTGTCCGGAACGCCGACGTGGGTGTGTCCGTGTGTTGTCGCCGTGTGTTGTCGCTTTTGTGTAATTGCTTCCGTAAATGGCCTGCCCACGCATATAAGGTCAGGAGTCTTTCGTCCTTATCTCCACCCGTTTGAAGACACCCCTTGAATTGATTTTCCAGATGTCCGGCTAATCTAAATTGCGATGTCTCTCATTGTTTGTGTTAAGGTCTTCGTTAAGGTTTGCCGGGTCATTTTGGTAAAGCGCTCTCAATTCGTCAGAATTTATGCCACAGAAATAAAATAGATATCGTTAGAAAGCTATTAATTTGTAGAATACAATCTTGTCTTTGATTTCGCGAGAAACACAAACCAATAATAGTTGTGAATTTTTAATTAAAACCAGAGGGCTTCACTCGGGGCGACTCAAGTAAAAAGCGTTTTATTTTGTTCAAAATCTCTTTTTTGCAGTTTAATTCGGAGATAAATTTCCAGCAAAACGGTGTCAGCGTTTTTTGATGTGTCGAGTTTTTGCTGATTTTATTGACGACCAAAGTAGAAAATGTTGTTTTTCGACCAACATTCGGACAAAATAAGTCATAAATTCGAAACCAGGCAATAAATAAAAAAACGCTGACACCGTTTTGCTGGAAATTTATGTTGGAATCGAACTGCGAAAAATCTTTGTTCTTAACGCAAACGCTACCGCTAGGAAGCATACATGACTATGAATTTACAACCTTAGCTCTCCATTTGAGTCTCAGTATGTCAGTGGTTAGAGCATCTCACTGGTGATCAGAAGGTTGTGGGTTGTACACATATTCAATCTACGTTCAGATCATCTGAGTCTCAGTAGCTCAATGGTTAGAGCATCTCACTGGTGATCAGAAGGTTGTGGGTTGTACACATATTCAATCTACGTTCAAATCATCTGAGTCTCAGTAGCTGAATGGTTAGAGCATCTCGCTGGTGATCAGAAGGTTGTGGGTTGTACACATATTCAATCTACGTTCAAATCATCTGAGTCTCAGTAGCTCAATGGTTAGAGCATCTGACTGGTCATCAGAAGGTTGTGGGTTGTACACATATTCAATCTACGTTCAAATCATCTGAGTCTCAGTAGCTCAATGGTTAGAGAATCTCACTGGTGATAAAAAGAAGATTTTAGAAATGTGACTTCGATTCCTCCCGTACATGTACATGCTTGTTGTAATGTAACTGACGTTTGGCAGACGATCATCAAGCTAAAATACTCTTCTTAACTTGCTTTCTGAACCCAACAGTGATCGAACTTGCAACCTTGTAATGACCAGTTCATAGATGCTCTAACCCATTGAGCTACTGAGACTCAGATGAAGATCTAAGGTTGCAGATTGTGCCAGTCTGCATTCCATGCACTCCACGCCGGAGATTTCCGGCGTGGACTCGAAAAAATCTCAGCGTGTCGGCGGAGATCTCCGGCGTGGTCTCGTCGAGTATAAGTGCTTGGCGTAACGGCGCTTTATGTTTTTTTCGCATAAGAAATATTCATAATGCTTTAAACTTTTTCCTGATTGATTCAAAACCGAAAGAGACAACTGAAGATAAGAAGTTGTGCAATCTCGGCGCGTGTCTGACGTAATCCTTGGCGTAGCGGTCGGAAGTATTCGGCGTATCTCCGGCGTGAGGTTTACATGGAATGCACCCTGGAGATTGTGTACAACCCACAACCTTCTGATCACCAGTGAGATGCTTTAACCATTGAGCTACTGAGACTCAGATGATTTGAACGTAGATTGAATATGTGTACAACCCACAACCTTCTGATGACCAGTGAGATGCTCTACCATTGAGCTACTAAGACTCAGATGATTTGAACGTAGATTGAATATGTATACAACCCACAACCTTCTGATGACCAGTGAGATGCTCTACCATTGAGCTACTGAGACTCAGATGATTTGAACGTTGATTGAATATGTATACAACCCACAACCTTCTGATGACCAGTGAGATGCTCTTACCATTGAGCTACTAAGACTCAGATGGAGAGCTAAGGTTGTATATTCATAGCCGGAATTGTCTGCATATCAGATGACGTTAAAGTGTAGTTAAGGTCACACATGTGCCACATTTACACCGCGTTTTTAACGACATGCGAAGATTGGCTTTGAAATTGTGCCTTGGGGTCTCATAAAAGTACTATTCAATATTTAAATGTCCTTAATCCAAGGTCATTGACATTGCAACCTTGACCTTCTTAATACAACATCCAGATGGGTTATCTTAAAGTAATTTCTTTACATCGCTTCTCATTACCTAAACATGTTCTCAAGGTAGATAAGATTGTTATCTGTGAGTTTCAGTGCCGCTTGGGAACTCGGAAAATATGAATAGAACATTTATTAGTCAATTCTCATATCCGAGCTAGCATATCCATCTCTTCTCTTAAGAACATACATTACGATGTTAACATGTATCATCATACTGATATGATAAGTTGTACGTATACATATATTTATTCAAACAACATAAATACCAGATTTGGTATATAAGATACATACATATAACATATAAACTAAACTACGTGCTTCAACTATAAATTTTCAAAACTTGTTAAAACATTAAAACAGTATTTAGCTACCAAAGTCATAATTGTTTTGTCTTGCATAGCAATGACATACATGAAAAGGTTTTGATAGCTAAATTTAGAAAACGAGTTATTTGTTTTACAGAGACTTTCCATAAAATTAACTCTAAGATCGGCGAACTTTGTGTTTCTGCATGACATTAAGAGGTGTTGTTCGTTCCCAATCTCATTTAGATCACAATGTTTGCATAATCTTTCACTGTATGAAACATTTCCGTAACGACCAGTTTCAACAGGTAATTTATGAGCTGAAATTCTTAATTTGTAACCGCTTGACGATGTTTGAAGTTTCGAATTGAAGAAAGATATTTTTCAAAGCCAAAATTTATTTTCAGTTTTTTAAAGACTCTTAATTTGCCATTGTTTCCACCTTGTTGAATCTGCTCTTTCCAGTATTCAGTATAAAACTCACGTAATTTATTCCTCAAGTAATGGCAAAAATTTCCTTGTTTTTCGGGTGGTATTACAAAATTTTTAAAATTATTAACTTCTATATTACATAGTTGTAGTAAATATTTTGTGAATAATATTGGTTGTAAATTCAGAGTCCATACAGACTCTCGCTGCTTCACCAGCGAGGGTATCTGTAAAAGTTGAGCTTTTGATGCGAAACCAATATTTTGTGTAGCTATTTATATAATCAAGGGTATCCTTCCTAGTTCACCATAGACAGCTAAATTTGTAGATTTTGAGTGAACACCTAAGATTCTTTTGCAGAATTTTAGATGTAGTCTTTCTATATCATTTGTTAATTTAAAAATTTTAGTTTTAAACATCGCAAAAGAGTTTATTTTACCCAGTAAGTATGGACCCCAAACTTCGCAGCTATACAGTAAAACGGGGAACTACCGTTGAAGTAGTGCATGTGGTACGTTTGCGAGCTTGGTGTAATATAACAGAGATACAGGAGTTACATTTAGTGAACTTGGTGCGGATCTCGACGGCACTCGAAGGATAATGATGATGGTGTAATGTAACAGACGTTTGGTGGACGTTCGTCAAGCTCAATTACTCAGAGCCTCATGCAGTGGCTCAATGGTTAGAGCGTCTAACCAGTCATTACAAGGTTACAGGTTCGAACCCTCTTTCCTGAGTAATTGAGCTTGACGAACGTCCGCCAAACGTCTGATATATCATCATACTTGTACATAACAGTATAATGTCATACATTGAACTCAATTTACGTTCAAATCATTTGAGTCTCAGTAGCTCAATGGTTAGAGCATCTCACTGGTGATCAGAAGGTTGTGGGTTGTACACATATTCAATCTACGTTCAAATCATCTGAGTCTTAGTAGCTCAATGGTTAGGGCATCTCACTGGTCATCAGAAGGTTGTGGGTTGTACACATATTCAATCTACGTTCAAATCATCTGAGTCTCAGTATCTCAATGATTAGAGCATCTCACTGGTGATCAGAAGGTTGTGTGTTGTACACATATTCAATCTACGTTCAAATCATCTGAGTCTCAGTAGCTCAATGGTTAGAGCATCTCACTGGTGATCAGAAGGTTGTGGGTTGTACACATATTTAATCTACGTTTAAATCATCTGAGTCTCAGTAGCTCAATGGTTAGAGCATCTCACTGGTGATCAGAAGGTTGTGTGTTGTACACATATTCAATCTACGTTCAAATCATCTGAGTCTCAGTAGCTCAATGGTTAGAGCATCTCACTGGTGATCAGAAGGTTGTGGGTTGTACACATATTTAATCTACGTTCAAATCATCTGAGTCTCAGTAGCTCAATGGTTAGAGCATCTCACTGGCGATCAGAAGGTTGTGGGTTGTACACATATTCAATCTACGTTCAAATCATCTGAGTCTCAGTAGCTCAATGGTTAGAGCATTTCACTGGTCATCAGAAGGTTGTGGGTTGTACACATTCAATCTACGTTCAAATCATCTGAGTCTCAGTAGCTCAATGATTAGAGCATTTCACTAGTCATCAGAAGGTTGTGGGTTGTACACATTCAATCTACGTTCAAATCATTTGAGTCTCAGTAGCTCAATTGTTAGAGCATTTCACTGGTCATCAGAAGGTTGTGGGTTCGAGTCCCGTTTGAGAACTACACACAATTCTCATATCCGAGCCAGCATATCAATCTCTTCTCTTAACAAGATAACTACCTCTCAGAAAGGCAGCCAAGATAATTACTTTAATTATTACTATCTCTTACATGAACATTGCTCATTATCTTTGTCTTCAGCATTCACTAATTTGTCTTGTCACTATATAGGGTATTTAATAGACAATAAGTTGAAGAAAGACAATATATTCGTGATAATTGCATAAATAACAACATAATCGCAAAAACTGTCTTGAACACGTTGTAGCTCATCCGCAAGATATTTCGGAAGACCACCCTAAATTGGTGCAGCGTATTCGAGTACAGGTCTTATTCTAGAACAAAACATAGTTAATCCGACATCAGTTGGAAGGTTTGCTTTCCTTGCATGCCCTGAGATGATATAATCTCTTGTTGGCTTTGCTGACGGTGTTTTCAGCATGACAGTTCCACTTTAAGTTATTTTGTACCCACACTCCTAGTAACTTAAATTCAGAGACTCTTTCCAGGGTGGTATTAGAAAGTCTCAAAGGAGTAGGTGCATGTGGAATTGATTTACCACGATATATCCACATCTCCTTAGTCTTTTTAGCATTAAGTTCCATCATATTTTCATCAGCCCACACTTCAAGGTTGTTCATCACCTCTTGTATATGACTGCTTTCTCCGATCGAGATGATTTCGTACTGAGTACAATCATCAGCATATTTACATGTTGTCGCTCAATGGTTAGAACATTTCACTGGTCATCAGAAGGTTGTGGGTTCGAGTCCCGTTAGAGAAGTACTGTATAATAAACGAGCAGGAGTGTTTTATCAGATATAAAGACACGAGGCGAAGCCGAGTGTTTTTATATCTGATAAAACACGAACTGCGAGTTTATTATACGGCTTCAAAAACGAACCACTTGATAAGTTGATTGGCGGAGTTAGTTTGAAAAATAACCTTGTCTAAGCCGAGAAAATCAAAGCTAAAGTTTATGTAAATCCGGAGAAATCTTTATCACATATAAAGATGCGATACGGTCATGATTTTCTTTTGTGTTTTCCTCATGAATTATTAATGAGTTTTTGAACTCGGAATAAAACAGCTCAAAGAATATTTACACTCAATTCTCATATCCGAGCCAGCATATCAATCTCTTCTCTCAGAAAGATGGCCAAGATAATTACTTTAATTATTACTATCTCTTACATGAACATTGCTCATTATCTTAGTCTTCAGCGTTCACTAATTTGTCTTGTCACTATATGGGGTATGTAGTAGACAATAAGTTGAAGAAAGACAATATATTCGTGATAATTGCATAAATAACAACATAATCGCAAAAACGGCTCAGGTTTCCGATTGTCAAACCGGGTGTACAAAGTTGTGGGGGTATCTTTTTTTTGTTTAAGAATTAGGTTTGGGAAAAGGGCCTTTGTTAAGGTTGAAGTTAACGATCGAGAGCATGGTCGATTTTTTCTATGTCGCGCCCAATTTATTAGTGCTTGCTTTCGTGCTTTCCTTCTTTCTTTCCATCCTTTCTTTCTTTCTTTCTTCCTTCCTTAATGCCTTCCTTCCTTCCTTCCTTCCTTCTTTCCTTCCTTCCTTCCTTCCTTCCTTCCTTCCTTCCTTCCTTCCTTCCTTCCTTCCTTCCTTCCTTTCCGTCCTTCCTTCCTTTCCCTCCCTCCCTCCTTCCCTCGTTCCTTACCTCCTTTCTTCATTCCTTCCTTCCTTCCTTTCCTCCTTACCTCCTCCTTCCTTCCATCTTTTCTTTCCTCCATCCCTCCAGCCTTTCATCTCTCATTCCTTCCGTTTCTTCCGTCATTTTTTCGTCTCTTCTTCCTTCTCACCTTCCCTCCTTCCTTCCCTCCTTCCTTCCCTCTTCTCTTCTCTTCCCTCCTTCCTTTCCTTCCCTCCTTCCCTCCACCCTTCCTTCTCTCTACCCTTTCCTCCACCCTTCTTTTCATTCCTTTCTTTCTTTCCTTCCTTCCTTTTCTCGCTCCGTCCCTTTTTCCATCCTTCTTTTCTCACGTTGTATAATTATCTTATCTTACTAGGTAAAGACATGCCTGTTCACGAGATTGACTTCCGCTTTCCACCGCCTCGTTCTGATGCATCAGACACTGAATTAGATGCACCAATCAAAGACCGCTCTGCACTTTGGCAAGGAGGAGTTATTGTGTATCAACTAAGTCGGACCATTAGTAAGTAAAATCTTTTATTATATGACACAAGCTACTTCCGGCGGAATTGCGTGCCCTGATTGGATGAGACACGTCACGTGCCGGTCCGTAATTTCCCGGTAATGGACGGATTTGGTTGGCCATTTTGTTTACAAAGTCCGTGCAACGAAAGGAAACTTTGAAAACTGCAAAAATTGAATGAATTTAGTAAACTAAAGGGCCGTTTACATGAATCCGGATTGAGTTTCAATCCGGATTGAACTCATTCCGCTTCTGATCAAACCCTTTTATCTGTTTACATGAATCCGGATTGAAGTTAGCTCATTCCGGGATTGAGTTCAATCCGGTTCTCATTCCGGATTGAAATCTCATTCCGGATTGAAATTTCCTTCCGGAATCCTGTAAACGCGGTGCGAGTTTAATTCCGGAATGAAAAACATGACAGAACAAGCAATGCATGCGTGTTTTCTAATATTTACGGATTTCAGATTTCAGGCGGATTTCAATCCAGAAACCCAATACCCATGTAAACACGGATTGACTTCGCTTTTCAATCCGGATTCATGTAAACGGCCCCTAAGCACTAAATCGTGTATGAGACGGACGATGAACAGTCTAAAAGAGAGCCTTGCTATCATGAAAGCAATAGAAGAACAAGATTGAAAATGACGGTTCTATGTCACGCTATACGTATGTATATATTATACACTCGGATTTTCCTTCACCCCTAAATCCCTAGAACATGCTATGTAATCGAGTAAAATGCCCAATATTACTTATAATATACCCAATTCTCTCCTGGCATACATACTATAAGTAATATTGGGCATTTCACTCGATTACATAGCATGTTCTAAGGATTTTGGGTGAAGGAAAATTCGAGTGTAGAATATATACATTTTAAGACCAAACCGGGACCAGTTGCGAAAAATGCAACTACACAGGCCTTCCGGCAGGAATTGAACCCACGACCTTGCGATTCTAGTGCAATGCTCTGACGACTGAGCCACGGAGGGCGTTGCCAAGAGCTTGCTCGCGAGTTCTGTATATATAATAAGGTGGTAATGCCAGGAGAGAATTGGGTATATTATAAGTAATATTGGGCATTTCACTCGACTACATAGCATGTTCTAGGGATTTTGGGTGAAGGAAAATTTGAGTGTAGAATATATACATTTTAAGACCAAACCGGGACCATTTGCCTAAAATGCAACTACACAGGCCTTCCTGCAGGAATTGAACCCACGACCGTGCGATTCTAGTGCAATGCTCTGACCACTGAGCCACGGAGGGCGTTGCCGAGAGCTTGATCGCGAGTTCTGTATATATAATAAGGTGGTAAAAGTATGTTGTTTAAAAAAGCCATGCCATATAATAAACCTCTTATTAACCTCGACCGCTTGGTCATTACGGGAAATATCAGACCCCAGTCTTTTATGTACGAACCTCGCCCTATAGGCTTGGCTTTATTATATGGTACGGATTACTTCTGGTAAAATCACGCACTGTGATTGGTTGCTGACGGGACGAGATTTCTCCGTAATGCCCACGGGCATTATGAAAATTGTTAATGCCCTACGATTGGAAACAAACAAAGAATCCTAATAAGAAACTTTTATTGCCGAAAAACGGCGAAAATAGATAAAATAGACGACGATGAACATTATAAAAGTAAATTCTAGTATCCAGACGAGAAAGAAACAGAAGAAAATAACGCTAGTTCGGTGTTTTGACGAAGTTAAAGGAAGCGAAGACCAAGAAATACAAGATTGATATTAAAATAAAAAGTGCCATATAATGAACTACCCAATAACGTCGACCGTTCGGTCTTTACGGTAAAATATTAAACCTCGGTCTTGAGCGTATTAACTTCGCTATCGCTCGGTCAATACAGCAAGACTTCAGTTTAATATTTTACCGTAAAGACCTCACTCTCAGTTATTAAGTAGTTAATGAAACTAGTCTCAATTTTAATAATAATAATAGTTCTGTTTTTGTAATATTCTTTAATAATTGTACTATAGACGTTGTTGGAATGATGATACGTTTTTGAAAGCCTCTTTAAAATAGTCTTTGGACAATTTCATATTCAGACGAGGCAATTTATATGACCAACACGTTGACATGTATTCAGCAATCAGGTAGTTTACACTTTACCGTACCCGAATCACATCACTGTGTCAGGTTAGCGTATAAAGCTAGGCAATAAACACGTTAGTAGGTCAATAAGGGTATAATATAAGCGGTAAACACAGTTACTGATTAGGGTTAGGGTTTTTGTTTGGGTTAGGTCATCAAATTAATTAAGGTGACAAAAATCTTGTTCACCTCTGAATACAAGGTCACTACAAGTACATACAGTAATTACAACATTGTTTTTACCATAGTAGCTAGCTATAGGCATGATTGAACGCAGTAGATACATGCATGTCTAGACATGCTTATTTTTAAAGTTTTGTATGGCAATTAAAGCCATTCACCAGAGTTAATGACCGGCTGTGGAGCAGTGGAGCACGTGTTTTGTTTATTTTAGCAATCTACGTCAACAATAAACAAAAGTATCTAAACAAAAGTATTTCTACAAAACATTTAGGTTATCTTAAGGGAATTAAAGCCAAAAACGAATGAAATAAAAGCAAGAAGTTCCACCACTGAAAGTAAATCGATTTAAGGTTGGCTCCATACAGTTTCTTGAAAATTGGAAAATACAAGTTTGAGAGTCCAAAACACGTGATTAAACAATTTGGGAAAAGAATAAAACTAAATGTTGTGCATAGTTAAACAGCCTGACAATCAAAAACTGGTACCAAATAAATAGCAACAGTTGTTGTTATGGCAACAATGACGTTTCAAAATGGCTGCCAATTACCCTTCAAACTAGTTTAATTCGAAAAAAACTTTGGTGACCCCCAATTTTTTTTCATTAAAACTTTTCATGAAGTTTGAGTAATAATTTTTTTTCCGGAAAAACCATGTTTGTTAACTTTTAAAAAATTTTGTTCTACAGAATTTTTTTTAAATCGGCCTATTAATTACTCATACTTCCAGAAACGTTTTAATGGAAAAAAAATTGGGGGTCACCAAAGTTTTTTTCGAATTAAATTAGTTTGAAGGGTAATTGGCAGCCATTTTGAAACGTCATTGTTGCCATAGCAACAACTGTTGCTATTTATTTGGTAACAGTTTTTGATTGTCAGACTGTTTAATTGTGCATAACAT
>OZ036013.1:10885765-10935765 GCA_964035015.1 Corallium rubrum
GATAATGATAGTGATGGTGATGGTAATGATGATGGTTGCGGTGAAGGTGGTAGTGATGATAGCGATGGTAATGATAATGATGATGACGGTAATGGTGGTAGTGATGATGGTGATTTGATGGTGGTGGTAGTAATGGTGATGATTGTGGTGGCAGGGTTGGTAGCAGTGATGATAGCGATGGTCATGATAATGACGGTGGTGGGTGATGATGATGATGATGATGATGATGATGATTATGGTGGTAGTGATGATGATGGTGGTGTTAGTCACCGCCATCATCACAACCATCACCATTATCGTTGCTTTATGTCACTTTCCTTGAAGATAATCATCTCAAATATTACAACTTGTCAAGTAACTCACTTTCATTTAAACAGGCTTTAGTTTAGGCTCGATTTCCAGCTTTATCTCGACTCGCGGGACTTCACCCGCGTACGAACGGCTGGACGCGTGAGCGGCTTGTTATGTCTGTGACGTAATGCATAATTTTCACACACTATAAACAGAGTCAGTGAACGATAAATCGTAGATGTTTGAAATGGCAGAAATGCAGCAAAGACACGACTTATAATTTAGTGAGCTTCGTGAACTGAAGCAAGGTGCAATCTTTTCTTATGGACACCTTTAATCAAGAATTAGGCCCGCCATTTCACGAAGACACAAACGGTATTAATGTAAATAAACAATCTAACATTCACGAGGTTCAATTCGCTTTTTAGCATCTTCGTCGTTCTATAAATCGTCGCCGAACTCTGCCGTGATTCAAACTGACTTGAGAAACCGCATCAGATCATCTTCCATGAAAGAAATCAAAGGCCAAATCGCAGTTGTGATTGATTTCGACTTAGGTTTTACGATATCAACAAACTATTGACGCTGACTGAAATATCAGTAATCTTCCTGACCTAGTAATGGTCACGTTAAAGAAATAATCTTCAAAAGTTTCGAAAATTCGGTCGTACGCCTCACTTATTAGCTTTCCATTGACCGCCACTTTGGGCTGTCACGATAATTTATACAAATGTTCAATAATATATGCCTGCTGAAAATGTGCAGGCGCGTTTGTGATTGGTGGAAATTGACAATGACAAGCTCACGAGCCCAGCCGTGATTTCGGGGGCGGGTCGCAGCCTGAAATAAGGCTGGAAACCGAGGCTAGCTTTAGTTTGATAAATGAAGAAATCAAATGAGGCCAGTAACTACTGTTTAAACACTTTATTAAAAGTATACGTCTTAGCTTTCGTCGTTCAACGACATCATCAGAGACAAAGAAGGATAAAAAGATAACAGCATTATATAGGTACTAAATGTATAAAAATATGTAAAATAAATTAATTATGTTAATTATGTTAAAATGCTTAAAAGGCAAAAAAAAGGTAAAACAAATAAACATAAGTGTAATCTAAAACAATAAATGAGTCAGTTCATTGCATTCCTCCCGGGAGTTTATTTGTGGTTTCTGTTTCCTGATGTAGAGAGCTTCCTTGAAACGTAAATTTAGATATTCCACGAAACGTAAATTTACATATTCCAAACGTAATAAAGACTTATTAACCGAGTGCGAGGTCTGTACGGGAAAGTATTTGCCTGAGGTTTTCGTACAGACCGAGCGACGAAGGAGCGAGGTTTGTGCGATAAAACCGAGGGCAAATACTTTCCCGTACAGACCGAGCAAACGAGGTTAATAAGGAATTTATTATATGGCTAGTGGTTCATTTTATTTTTAAGTTTCGAGCGTTGTTTTCGTTTTCGTCTTCGTTGTATGCTGTTTACCTTATCTGTTAATTTTTTCATGTCGCTACTTGGCCTTCTTGTTTACACCAGTTCGACTTTTATTTGTCGTGTTTTTAGATAAACAGTTAAAAGCTTCTAGGACAGCGTCGGCCACGGTTGAAATCCAAATATTACCAGGGTTAAATCACGTTGGCCTGAAAAACAGTTGGCCTAGATAAACAGCTTTAAAGGAAACCAACAGTGATGTTCTAACACATTTTATTGTTCAGAATATTTGAACCCAGTACTCTTTTATTTGTTTTCAAATCAACTCAGCAATTTTCTCGCCAAAACTTACAGGGCCGAGAAAAAAGCGTATTGACCGGTAATATCGTAAAATCCCGACCTCTCGGGAACCAATCAGCGTGCGTCGTTTGGCGTACGGACCGGAAATCAAACCCAGCCATATAATAAATTTTCATATTCCAAACGTAAATTTACATATTCCACGAAGTTGGGGTGGGATATAGGTCCGTTTATAGCGAGTCTTTGTGTGTATTTAGTTTTGATTGTGTTTTTAATCTAGCCGTGGATGGTGGCTGGAGTCCTTGGTCAATGTGGAGTCAGTGTACGAAGAAGTGCGGTACCGGTTATCAGCATCGCAAACGAGACTGCACGAATCCCGCGCCAAAGAATGGTGGTCGTTTATGTGGCACGTTGTCGTATGAAGCCCAAAACTGTAACAAACAAAAATGCCAAGGTATTGTAAGAGCATGATGGTGATGATAGTGGTGATGGTGGTGATAGTGGTGATAGTGGTGATTGTGGTGATAGTGGTGATAGTGGTGATAGTGGTGATGGTGGTGGTGATGGTCGTGATGGTGATGGTGATGGTGGTAATGATGATGGTGTAATGATGATGGTGATGTGATAATAATGGTGGTGGTGATGTGGTTGTTGATGGTGATGATGATGTGATGATCATCATCATGTGATGATAATGGTGGTGGTGGTGGTGGTGATGGTGATAAATAAAATGTGATGGTGGTGATGATGATGGTGGTGGTGATGATGATGTGATGGTGGTGATGATGTGGTGATGATGTGATGGTGATGATGATGATGATGATAATACGGTGAGGATGGTGGTGATGATGATGTGATGATAATGGTGGTGGTGATTGTGATAATGTGATGGTGATGATGGTGACGATGATGCGATGGTGGTGGTGGTGATGGTGATGGTGCCATGGTGGTGGTGATGATGATGATGATGATGATGATGATGATGATGATAATGACGGTGATGATGGTGGTGATGATGATGTGATGATAATGGTGATGGTTATGGTGATGATACGGTGATGGTAATGATGGTAGTGATGGCGATGTTATGATGATAATGGTGGTGGTGATGATGATAACGATAATGATGGTGATGATGTGATAATGATTAATGGTGATGATGATCATAATGACAATGATGATGTGATGGTAATGGTGGTGTTGGTGAGATAGTAATGATGGTGGTGGTGATGATAGCGGTCGTGATGGTGAGTACAACAATGATGATGATGATAGTAATGATGATGACGGTGACAGTGATGGTTGGTTGTGATGATGGTGGTGGTGGTGATGATGATTGTGATGGTGGTGGTGATGTTGATGGTGGTATTGGTGGCGCTGCTGTTCTGATAATGATGATGGTGATGCTGCTAGTGGTGGTGGTGATAGTGCTGTTTATGATGTAATATATCATACACGAGGAGGAATGTTTCATCAGGATATCCAAACACTGAGACGTTTGCTGAAAACCGAGGCGAAGCCGAGGTTTTTGAACAAACTTCGAGGTGTTTGGATTTCCTGATGAAACACTCATCCGAGTGTATGATATAGCATCTCAAACAAATCAGTATTTTAAGAGAAAATCAGATGAAAGTTTGCTTAATTTATGTAAATTTCTTCCTCCGATATCCAAACCACAGACACGGTACTGATTTCCTTTGTGTTTTCCTCATGAATTATTAATGAGTTTGAGATGATGGTGGCAATAACTTCATTTAAATTGTTAGATCCTTTCAACATGCCTTATTGCTTTATTTATGATGATGATGATGATGATGATGATGATGTAATTTTAATGGTGGTGATGATGATGGTGATGACGATGATGATGATGATGGTGGTGATGATGATGGTGATGATGATGATGATGATGATGATGATGATGGTGGTGATGATGATGATGATGATGATGTAATGGTAATGGTGATGATGGTGATGATGCTGATGCTGATGATGATGGTGGTGATGATGATGATGATGATGTAATGGTAATGTTGATGATTGTGATGATGATGATGATGATGGTGGTGATGATGATGATGATGGTGATGATGATGATGATGATGATGATGATGGTGGTGATGATGATGATGATGATGATGGTGATGATGATGATGGTGATGATGATGATGATGATGATGATGATGGTGGTGATGATGATGATGATGATGATGATGATGATGGTGGTGATGATGGTGATGATGATGATTATCATTCATTTCGTTTCTATCCGGCATTCTGATTGGTTAATTTACCTGCAAATAATTTTATGAGCATGCGCACTAGCGATAACGCTGCTGACGGAAAATAATTTTCGTAAACATGGCGGCCAGTTCTTCAGCTATCCGAGGAAATAATCGAGAGTATTTGGAAGCATCCTTAACGACAATGTACTTCAGAAAAGAAATAGTGAAAAGGAAGTTTTAGTGAGATAAAAAGCAAGACTCGTGCCAACAAAAAGTAAGTTTTACGAAGATTTTAGTATGCCGAAGACAGAGAGAAGAGTGGCGATCTCTTACTTCAGGCATTTCAAATTTTTAACTATTTTATGAATGATAAATCAATTATTGAACTCGTCTATCGCAAAATATCATGATTTGTCAGTGTCTCGCTACTAGTTATTTGCCTCTGCCTTCGGCATCGGCAAATAACTAGTAGCTCGCCACTGACAAATCATGATATTTTGCTCCGACTCGTCCAATAATTGATAATTATGTGATGGTAATGGTGATGGTGGTGATGATGATGTGATGTGATGGTAATGGTAATGGTGGTGGTATGGTGGTGCTGGTGGTGGTGATGATGATGGTGATGTTGATAGTAATGATTGTGGTGGTGATGATAGTGGTCAAGATTAGCATGATGATGGTGATTACGATGGTTATGATGATGATGTTGATGACGATGGCAGTGATGATGGTGGCAATGATGGTTGTGATGGTGTTGATTATTGTGTTGATCAGGGTGATGATGGTGATGATAATTGTGATGATGGTGATGATCATGATGACGATGATGATGGTGATGATCATGATGTGATGATAATGGTGGTGGTGGTGGTGGTGGTGGTGGTAGTAGTGGTGATGGTGATGATGATGTGATGATAATGGTGGTGGTGGTGGTGGTGATGACGACGATGATGATGATGGTGATGGTGATAGTGATGGTAATAACTTTCTTTGAACTGTCTGTTCCTTTCAGCTATAAAAAGCTAGTCCTAACATGCCTTATTATTGCTTTACTTAAGATCTCCCTAACTGGCCTGAAGATTTCAATTATCGTTTCCATTCCTACACTCCTTACTCCTCCACTTGTATCCGAACGTACGAGCGAGCCAGTTACTTCCAATGGACCAATTACTACTTCTGCTCACGAAGTGGTCGACGAGATATCAATATGAAGTGGTCAGACAGTGGTCCTATCAGAAACATGAAGTGTGTTTTAGTTAATGAACCCAGAGAGACTAGTCGCAGTGGTTGGAATGATAATTATTTATGTGTACCTAAGAACTCTCCCTACAAGTAAGTTTTTGCTGTAAGGCGAGCAGCTCACTAATCTTGACGAGGTCTGGGCCGAGTTTATATGCGTTCACAAACTCGATTCTTAGGATTTCGTGGGCGATGATCTTCGGTATACGCAATGTCTACTGATCAGCGGCAGGCATTATTAAATTGTGCGCTACGCTACACCTGGCATTGTTTGGTGCTGGAATATATTGATTTATTAAAGAGAAGTGTATTTTGCTACTATACTATTGTATCAAACACAACTCTATTTGTTGCTGGAAGTATATATCAAGGCCACAAAAGGCTAAGCGACATTTCGAGGGGCAGACAGTGTATTTATACGAGTCTTTGTTCATTAATTTTTATATGACATTCCACACCATTGTGCCAGATGATTTCACTTAACATTTTAAGCATGCGACGTTGTTGTCAACACTCACGTCACGCGTATAAAATTGATCCATTAAAGATGGCAACAGCCGCTATTGCTGCAAATCAACAACCTAAAACTGTATAGATTGCCGTTCCTCACTTCAAGCAAGAGTGCTGACGCCATCACTCTTTAATGGCTCGATTTTATACGCGTGACGTCCATGTTGAGGAAAACGTCGCATGCTTAAGCTCTTTAATTGAAAATGCTTCGGACGATAACAAGTATTTTACTACTAAATAGTAAATGGTAGCAACTCGCAGCACTTCACTTTTGATGAAAACTTTTAGTGAGTAAATATATATTGGTATGATGAGTTGTAGGTATACATGTAGTACACTTTATTATCAACATCATCACTACAGGGACGGATACAGGGGGGGGTGTGTGACTTGGGTGACTAGTCACCCCCCTTCCCTGTCCCAACCAATACAGGATTATACAGCGATACACTAGCAGCTGTTTATACAAATCACAATAGTCACTCAGTGCTTATTGATACAGGCCGTAGCTAATAAGATTGGACATCATGATACGCTAATAAATTGTAAATTTGAAACCCCAATTTTAAAACAGTAAGAATCACGATTATATAGACGTATTGTATACAATCTCAATCTGAAATCTGAATATACATAGTAATTTTGGAACATAGACTTATAAAACATATCCCCATGGGTCACGACAATGACGACATGATGTATGCCTTGTTTGGTATGGTGTATTCATATATTTGGGTATTTTGTTTGGTAATTTATATCTTTCAAAACTCTTTCAAATCCCCCTCAAAATGCAGGAAATGCTATTTCAGAGACTCTAAAATTCAAAATTTTTCCGGAGGAGCTTGCCCCCAGACCCCCCTGGACGTTTGTCGCACCTTCGGCGCTCCCCTGCCCCCACGTAGTAAGTATTGCTTGTTTTGACCCCCCCCCCTGCATATTTTGAAAGAAACAACTGAGCACCTTATAGTCACCCCCCTTGCAAAAATCCTGTATCCGCCACTGCATTACCACTATCATCATCATCACTACCACCATCAGATCTACCACCACCATCATCACCATCGCATCAGTGCCACCATCACCACCATCATCACTACCACCATCATTACCACCGTCGTCATTACTACCGCCACCATCATCACCATCATACCATTACCACCATTGTCACTACCACCATAATCACTATCATTACCACCGTCGTCACCATTACTACCGCCACCATCATATCAACATCATATCATTACCACCACCACCATCATCACCATCATATCACCATCGTATCATTGCCACCATCACCACCACCATCATCACTACCACCATCATCACCATCATCACCACCGTCGTCATTACTACCGCCACCATCATCATCACCATCATACCATTACCACCATCACCACCATCGTCACTACCACCATAATCACCATCATCAGCACCATCATCATCATTACTACCGCCACCATCATATCACCATCATATCATTACCACCATCACCACCACCATCATCACTACCACCATCATCACCATCATCACCACCGTCGTCATTACTACCGCCACCATCATCATCACCATCATACCATTACCACCATCACCACCATCGTCACTACCACCATAATCACCATCATCACCACCGTCATCATCATTACTACCGCCACCATCATATCACCATCATATCATTACCACCATCACCACCACCATCATATCACCATCGTATCATTGCCACCATCACCACCACCATCATCACTACCACCATAATCACCACTGTCGTCATCATTACTACCGCCACCATATCACCATCATATCATTACCACCACCACCACCACCACCATCATCATTACCACCATAATCTCCACCACCGTTATGTCATTGTCATCACCATTGCTATGAATACTACCACCTTCACTGCCACCAGCATCGCCGCGATTAGTAGCGAGGTTCAGATCACACTTCCACTACCGCTACCGCTACCGTAAATGTGGTTAAGCTGATGTAATGTTCGTTTTTCCGTCGTGTAGTCGTAGTTGGTTTTAATCCTAGTATCGTAAAATGCTTTCTTTTTGCGCTAGGTTCGAGACCTGCGACCATCACTGAACGTAAAAACAGTATTTGCCATGCTTAATTATATTTATGGTAGCGGTAGTGGTAGTGGAAGTGTGATCTGAACCTCGCTACTATCATCATCACAACCACTATCAATACTACCATTATCATCACCGCTACTACCAACCATGACCATGACCATTATCAGCATCACCATCATCACCACCACCATCACCACCACCAGCAGCACTATTATCATCATTGTTTAGTTTATGAGTATATATATTGGTATGATGAGTGTAGGTTTACATATACTACACATCATTATCAACATCTTCATCATGACGATCATCACCACCACCACCACCACCACCACCACCACCACCACCATCATCATCATCATCATTATCATCACCATCGCTATCATCCCTGCTAACCAACACGGCCACCATTATCATCATTACTACTACCGCCATCATATCACTATTACCACCACCACCATCATCATCATCACTTACCACCACCACCGCCGTCATCTCCTCATTGTCATCGCTATCATTACTACCACCTTCACCACAACCATCATCACCACCATCACCATCACTATCATCACAACCACTATTACCACCACCATTATCATCATCACCACCATTACCACTACTATCACCATTATCATCAGCACCGCCATCATTACCACCATCACTTCATCATTACCACCATCACTTCATCATTACCACCACTATCATCACCATCACCACCACCATCACCACCACCACCATAACCACCACCGTCACTATTATCATTAGCACAACCATCATCACCACCACCACTATTATCGTCATCATTATCACCATCGTTATCATCACCACCACCATCATCATCACCACTACCATCACCACCATCACCATCACCACCACTACTATTATCGTCATCATCATCGTTATCATCACTATTAACTTCACTACCACCATCACCACCACTACTATTATTGTCATCATTACCACTACCATCATCATCACTACCATCATCACCACCACTACTATTATTGTCATCATCACCACCACTACTATTATCGTCATCATTATCACCATCACTATCATCACTACTAACTTCACCACCATCATCATCACCACTACTATTATCGTCATCATTATCACCATCACTATCATCACTACTAACTTCACCACCATCATCACCACCACTACTATTATTGTCATCATTACCACTACTATTATTGTCATCATCACCACTACTATTATTGTCATCATTATCACCATCACTATCATCACTACTAACTTCACCACCATCATCACCACCACTACTATTATTGTCATCATCACCACTACTATTATTGTCATCATTATCACCATCACTATCATCACTACTAACTTCACCACCATCATCATCACCACTACTATTATTGTCATCATCACCACTACTATTATTGTCATCATCACCACCACCATCATCACCACTACTATTATTGTCATCATTATCACCATTACTATCATCACTACTAACTTCACCACCACCATCATCACCACTACTATTATTGTCATCATTATCACCATCACTATCATCACTACTAACTTCATCACCACCATCATCACCACTACTATTATTGTCATCATCACCACTACCACCATCATCACCACCATCATCACCACCACTACTATTATCGTCATCATTGTCACCATCACTATCATCACTACTAACTTCACCACCATCATCATCACCACTACTGTTATTGTCATCATTATCACCATCACTATCACTACTAACTTCACCACCACCGTCATCACCACTACTATTATTGTCATCATCACCACTACTATTATTGTCATCATTATCACCATCACTATCATCACTACTAACTTCACCACCACCGTCATTACTACTACTATTATTGTCATCATCACCACTACTATTATTGTCATCATCACCATCATTATCATCACTACTAACTTCACCACCACTACTATTATTGTCATCATTATCACCATCACTATCACTACTAACTTCACCACCACCGTCATCACCACTACTATTATTGTCATCATCACCACTACTATTATTGTCATCATTACCACTACTATTATTGTCATCATTATCACCATCACTATCACTACTAACTTTACCACCACTACTATTATTGTCATCATTATCACCATCACTATATCACTACTAACTTTACCACCATCATCATCACCACTACTATTATTGTCATCATTATCACCATCACTATCACTACTAACTTTACCACCACTACTATTATTGTCATCATTATCACCATCACTATCACTACTAACTTTACCACCACTACTATTATTGTCATCATTATCACCATCACTATCACTACTAACTTTACCACCACTACTATTATTGTCATCATTATCACCATCACTATCACTACTAACTTCACCACCACCGTCATCACCACTACTATTATTGTCATCATCACCACTACTATTATTGTCATCATTATCACCATCACTATCATCACTACTAACTTCACCACCACCGTCATTACTACTACTATTATTGTCATCATCACCACTACTATTATTGTCATCATCACCATCATTATCATCACTACTAACTTCACCACCACTACTATTATTGTCATCATTATCACCATCACTATCACTACTAACTTCACCACCACCGTCATCACCACTACTATTATTGTCATCATCACCACTACTATTATTGTCATCATTATCACCATCACTATCACTACTAACTTTACCACCACTACTATTATTGTCATCATTATCACCATCACTATCATCACTACTAACTTTACCACCATCATCATCACCACTACTATTATCGTCATCATTATCACCATCACTATCATCATTACTAACTTCACCACCACCGTCATCACCACTACTATTATTGTCATCATTATCACCATCATCATCACTACTAACTTCACCACCACTACTATTATTGTCATCATTATCACCATCACTATCATCACTACTAACTTTACCACCATCCTCACCACCATCATCATCACCACTACTATTATTGTCATCATTATCACCATCACTATCATCACTACTAACTTTACCACCATCATCACCACTACTATTATTGTCATCATCACCACTACTATTATTGTCATCATTATTACCATCGTTATCACTACTGACTTCACCACCACCATCATCACCACCACCATCATCACCACCATCATCATCACCACTACTATTATCGTCATCATTATCACCATCGTTATCACTACTAACTTCACCACCACCACCATCATCACCGCTACCATCATTACCATTACCACCACTACTATTATCGTCATTATCACCATCACTATCATCACTACTAATTCACCACCACCATCATTACCATTACTATCACCACCACCATCACCACCACTATCATCAGTACGACCACCACCATTACCACAACTGTCATCACCATCATTATCATCATTAGTAGTATTATGGAAATACCAGATAGCCACGTTATTAAACATTCACGGTATTCTGCCTGCTTTTTTACGTAGTTTTAAATGGTCTTACTCTGGTCGTATTCGTGGTCTGCAGTGTGTGCGATGGTACGCGAAGACAGGTTACCAAGGTTGGAACAACAACTATCTCTGTGCACCAAGAGTTCAAACCAAGATTACTCGTAAGTTAATTGTCTTGTTTTGCACTGTATAGAAAGCGCAAGTTAGGGAGAATTAACAACTAGAGGCCACTAAGAAACTGCATACTTCTACCAACGTGTGGAGGTAACAGACCAACAGAGAAACAAACAGACTAACACATCAAAAGACTAACAGACCAACAGACTAACAGACAAACAAACAAACAAACAAACAAACAAACAAACAAACAAACAAACAAACAAACAAACAAACAAACAAACAAACAAACAAACAAACAAACAAACAAACAAACAAACAAACAAACAAACAAACAAACAAACAAACAAACAAACAAACAAACAAACAAACAAACAAACAAACAAACAAACAAACAAACAAACAAACAAACAAACAAACAGACAGACAGACAGACAGACAGACAGACAGACAGACAGACAGACAGACAGACAGACAGACAGACAGACAGACAGACAGACAGACAGATTGATTGATTGATTGATTGATTCACTTTTATTTCAATACGGTAGTTTCATAAGTAGACACTTCTTTACATGAAAGCCGTATGACAATATGTACATATATATTAAATATTTTTACAAGTTTTATAAAATAAAAATATACAATAGATAAATATAAACAATTAAGATACACAATGACAATTTTTCAAATCAGACAATTTGTTTTTAAAAGTAGTCAGTGATTGCGGTATTTTAAAATCGTGTGGAAGAGAATTCCACATTTGCACACCTCTATACGAGAAGCTTCCCTTAAAACATTCAGTTTTGGGAGTTCGAGTTAATGCTAAATTTATTTCACTGTCCCTAACTTTTGACCTGTAAGAAATATAATCTGAGCACTTAACAAAAACGTCATTTAAATAACCAGGAACTTTATTATTTAGAGCTTTATAAACCATTAAGCATAAATGTTTGTCTCTTCTTTGTGATAAATTTTCCCAATTTAATTCTTCTAATATATCAGCAGATCTCGTATCATAACCTTGAAAAGTAATAGACAGACAGACAGACAGACAGACAGACAGACAGACAGACAGACAGACAGACAGACAGACAGACAGACAGACAGACAGACAGACAGACAGACAGACAGACAGACAGACAGACAGACAGACAAACAAACAAACAAACAAACAAACAAACAAACAAACAAACAAACAAACAAACAAACAAACAAACAAACAAACAAACAAACAAACAAACAAACAAACAAACAAACAAACAAACAAACAAACAAACAAACAAACAAACGGAACTAAAAACATAACCATCTGGCGGAGGTAATTATAGAAACAATTTTTGGACGAGGTTGAACATAGACCGAGGTTTGTGTTATCTGCCAAAGTCTAAGGGCCTTGATAATTCGTCATATTATGTGATATGAAACATTGACTTTCCTTTCTTCTTTCTTCTTTCTTAGCGGCCGTGAAACCTAAAATTGATGGAGGATGGAGTGCGTGGAGTGTTTGGAGCAGGTGCAGCAAGACTTGTGGGACTGGGTCCCAACGGAAGTTGCGCAGTTGCTCGAAACCGTATCCTAGTAACGGAGGACGAACTTGCCGGGGCATTCGTGTAATAAGCAAGAACTGTAAACTACAGGATTGCCCCACCGGTAAGAGCTTCTGACGGTGTTGCTCTACGGGGGGGATCTCGAGTGGCTCAGTGGTTACAGCGTCTCACTGGTGATCATAAGGTGACAGGTTGTACACATCTGTCACCTTAGCTCTTCATCTGAGTCTCAGTAGCTCAATGGTTAGAGCATCTTACTGGTCATCAGAACGTTGTGGTTGTACACATATTCAATCTACGTTCAAATCATCTGAATCTCAGTAGCTCAATGGTTAGAGCATCTCACTGGTGATCAGAAGGTCGTGGGTTGTACACATAATCAATCTACGTTCAAATCATCTGAGTCTCAGTAGCTCAATGGTTAGAGCATCTCACTGGTGATCAGAAGGTTGTGGGTTGTACACATATTCAATCTACGTTCAAATCATCTGAGTCTCAGTAGCTCAATGGTTAGAGCATCTCACTGGTGATCAGAAGGTTGTGGGTTGTACACATATTCCATCTATGTTCAAATCATCTGAGTCGCAGTAGCGCAATGGTTAGAGCATCTCACTGGTGATCACGTCTAAAATATTTCTTTACGTCTGTTTTTAGCCTGTTTTAAAGCGTTGAGTGGTTACAGGGGAACATTCGGTTCCCCGAGTAGAACTTCTCCGGGTGGAACTTCCTGTACCTGGACGATCACTGTTCCGGTCGGGCGAAAGATCAGATTAACGTTCCGGTATTTCAACTTGGGAGGTAAGTCAAGCTTTCACCTTGGACACATGTGAGAAGAGTGCTTCCAGTTTGACTCTACTGAACACCACGGGTTTTCTACAGATACTCTGGTTTCCTTCTGTAGTAAAGACCAATGAGGGATGATCCTTACTGGACCTCTAGGGAGAACAGTTTAGATATGACTGATAGAGTTGTCCAGTATAAATAAAGTTAGTTTAGTTTACTCTGGTTTCCTCCTGTAGTAACACTGGACCAATGAAGGATGGTCCTTACTGGACCTCCAGAGAGAACAGTTTAGATATGACTGATAGAGTTGTCCAGTATAAATAAAGTTAGTTTAGTTTACTCTGGTTTCCTTCTGTAGTAACACTGGTCCAATGAGAGATGGTCCTTACTGAACCGCGAGAGGGAATAGTTTAGATATGACTGATAGAGTTGTCCAGTATAAATAAAGTTAGTTTAGTTTACTCTGGTTTCCTCCTGTGGTAACACTGGACCAATGAGAGATGGTCCTTACTGGACCTCTTGGGAGAACAGTTTAGATGTGACTGATGGAGTTATCCAGTATAAATAAAGTTAGTATAGTTTACTCTGGTTTCCTCCTGTAGTAACACTGGACCAATGAGAGATGGTCCTTACTGGACCTCTTGGGAGAACAGTTTAGATGTGACTGATAGAGTTATCCAGTATAAATAAAGTTAGTTTACTCTGGTTCCTTCTGTAGTAACACTTTATCAATGAGGGATACGACCCTTACTGGACCTCTAGGGAGAAAAGTTTAGATATGACTGATAGAATTGTCCAGTATAAATAAAGTTAGTTTAGTGTACTCTGGTTTCCTTGTGTAGTACTGGACCTCTAGGGAGAATGGTTTAAATATGGCTGATAGGGTTATCCATTATAAATAAAGTTAGTTTCGTTTACTTTGGTTTCCTCCTGTAGTAACACTGGACCAATGCTGGACCGCTAGAGAGAATAGTTTAGATATGACTGATAGAGTTGTCCAGTATAAATAAAGTTAGTTTAGTGTACTCTGGTTTCCTTCTGTAGTAACACTGGACTAATGAAGGATGGTCCTTATTGGACCTCCAGAGAGAACAGTTTAGATGTGACTGATAGAGTTATCCAGTATAAATAAAGTTAGTTTAGTTTACTCTGGTTTCCTCCTGTAGTAACACTGGATCAATGAGGGATACGACCCTACTGGATCTCTAGGGAGAACAGTTTAGATATGACTGATAGAGTTGTCCAGTATAAATAAAGTTAGTTTAGTTTACTCTGGTTTCCTCCTGTAGTAACACTGGACCAATGAAGGATGGTCCTTACTGGACCTCTAGGGAGAACAGTTTAGATATGACTGATAGAGTTGTCCAGTATAAATAAAGTTAGTTTAGTGTACTCTGGTTTCCTCCTGTAGTAACACTGGACCAATGAGGGATGGTCCTTACTGGACCTCTAGGACATGTTTACATGGAGAATCCGATCTGCTTGGAACATTGTTTTCGGTTTTGGAAGACTATTTTCTGTGCTTCCCTCAATGTCTGCCATTTAGCACGACACGCAACAACTTCACTCATACGTACCAAGTCATTTTCAAGTCAAACCGTGTTTACATGAATCAAAGATTTTGGGTGAAGGAAAATTCGAGTGTAGAATGTATACATTTTAAGACCAAACCGGGACCAGTTGCGAAAAATGCAACTACACAGGCCTTCCGGCAGGAATTGAACCCACGACCTTGCGATTCTAGTGCAATGCTCTGACCACTGAGCCACGGAGGGTGTTGCCGAGAGCTTGGTCGCGAGTTCTGTATATATAATAAGGTGGTAATGCCAGGAGAGAATTGGGTATATTATAAGTGATATTGGGCATTTCACTCGATTACATAGCATGTTCTAAAGATTTTGGGTGAAGGAAAATTCGAGTGTAGAATATATATACATTTTAAGACCAAACCGGGACCAGTTGCAAGAATCGCAAGGTCGTGGGTTCAATTCCTTTCGGAAGGCCTGTGTAGTTGCGTTTTTCGCAACTGGTCCCGGTTTGGTCTTAAAATGTATATATTCTACACTCGAATTTTCCTTCACCCAAAATCTTTAGAACATGCTATGTAATCGAGTGAAATGTCCAATATCACTTATAATATACCCAATTCTCTCCTGGCATTACCACCTTATTATATATACAGAACTCGCGATCAAGCTCTCGGCAACGCCCTCCGTGGCTCAGTGGTCAGAGCATTGCACTAGAATCGCAAGGTCGTGGGTTCAATTCCTGCCGGAAGGCCTGTGTAGTTGCATTTTTCGCAACTGGTCCCGGTTTGGTCTTAAAATGTATATATTCTACACTCGAATTTTCCTTCACCCAAAATCTTTAGAACATGCTATGTAATCGAGTGAAATGTCCAATATCACTTATAATATACCCAATTCTCTCCTGGCATTACCACCTTATTATATATACAGAACTCGCGATCAAGCTCTCGGCAACGCCTTCCGTGGCTCAGTGGTCAGAGCATTGCACTAGAATCGCAAGGTCGTGGGTTCAATTCCTGCCGGAAGGCCTGTGTAGTTGCATTTTTCGCAACTGGTCCCGGTTTGGTCTTAAAATGTATATATTCTACACTCGAATTTTCCTTCACCCAAAGTCTTTAGAACATGCTATGTAATCGAGTGAAATGCCCAATATCACTTATAATTTACATGAATCAGATTGGAGACATTCAATTCGATCCTTGCTTGAATCTCAAGTCAATCCACTCCACTGCGTGGATTGACTTCAGCCAATCGTTTAGATTAACTCACGAGGCAACTCGCAGCTCGCTACTAGTACTCGCACGGTTTCCACTGTTTTTCCACCAAACGCAGCTTGTTGCAATAACTCGCGACTGATGAAGCGACAGCTGGGTTATTTGAACAAACTTCGAGGAGTTTGGATATCCTGATGAAGCACTCTTCTGAGTGTTCGATATAGCATCTCAAACAAATCGGTATTTTAAGAGCTCACGAATCTTGACGAGGTCTGGGCCGAGTTTATATGCGTTCACAAACTCGACTCTTAGGATTTCGTGGGCGATGATCTTCGGTATACGCAATGTCTACCGATCAGCGGCAGGCATTATTAAATTGTGCGCTACGCTACACCTGGCATTGTTTGGCGCTGGATTATATTGATTTATTAAAGAGAAGTGTATTTTTCTACTATACTATTATATCAAACACAACTGTATTTGTTGTTGGAAGTATATATCAAGGCCACAAAAGGCTAAGCGACATTTCGAGGGGCAGACAGTGTATTTATACGAGTCTTTGTTCATTAATTTTTATATGACATTCCACACCATTGTGCCATAGATTGCCGTTCTTCACTTCAAGCAAGAGTGCTGACGCCATCACTCTTTAATGGCTCGATTTTATACGCGTGACGTCCATGTTGAGGAAAACGTCGCATGCTTAAGCTCTTTAATTGAAAATGCTTCGGACGATAACAAGTATTTTACTACTAAATAGTAATTGGTAGCAACTCGCAGCACTTCACTTTTGATAAAAACTTCTAGTTTATGTAATAAATTTCTTCCTTCAATATCCATCGACACGGTAATGATTTGCTTTGGCAGTTTTCCTCACGAATTCTGAGTTTGAAATGTTGACATACCGTAATGATTCGAATAAGCGCCCGGGAGGGGGCGCTTATTCGGGAGGGGCGCTTATTTAATGTTTTAGCAAACACCGCAATCTGATTCCACAAAAACAATAACAAGGATTTAAAAAAACCTGAAACCCTAGTTCTCTGCTCTAGTAGATGGAATACAAGTTATATTTATAATGTAGCTAATTGTTCTCAATCAATCAATGACAAGTTCTAATATGCGCAATGCATATATTTGTGACAAATGAAATGTTGAAGGACAGTTGATTTTACACCGATGTTCTTGCGTCTCTTAGCGGTTGGGTAATCATTTACATACAGTAGTTCCCTATCGAGAGGAAAGAGGGGGGGGGGCGCTGATCTCGTTGCGATGAAGCGATAGCTGTGTTTTCTTAACAAACTTCGAAGTGTTTGGATATTTATAAGTAATAACAGGCTTGGTTTAGACATCGAAGTTCCGTCGCATTTAATTCGTCGCATTTAATGCGACCAATTTTATCCGACGGAAATGCAACGTCTAAACTGATTTTATTCGACGCGTCGCATTTAATTCGACGCTGTCGAATTATGCGACGAGCTGTGTCGCATAATTCGACGGAAATGCGACGTTGATTTAGACGTCGCATAAAATGCAGTCGAATAAAATGCATAAATTAGTATAATCACTTTTTCTATCCTACAATATCCCTCAATACCCAACAATTTTATAGTTCGTGGGCCCCACGAAGATCATTTTCAACATGGCGTACTCGTTTGTATCGTCCAGAATGTTTTGTGACGGACGAAAACAATTAGTATGAAGTTGGGTGGCAATAAAGGGTTACTTGTTAAAGGTATTGGAGTTTTCGGCCAAAGAAAACTGTTGAACTAGCCGAAAGCAACACATTAATCGAGTTTTAAGAATGAGAGAGCTTTAAGCGAAAGCTTATACATTCCAATTCCACTAACGACAAACAGGCGACCAACGCCAAGGTTTAACGACACATGTTGAAACACAGCGAGCATATGAAAGTCTTCTTTGCGTTTTAGCTTCTTGATGTACTCACTTGAAGATAAAAACATGGCGTTTCTCTTAACAGCTGGGTGCCATGCAAATTGGAACGCGCGGTAATTCGAACCTCGAAACACCAACGTTAAGAGCTATTTGGCGTTAAATTTCAACCGTAACATTAAATGCGACACATTAAATTCGACGTCTAAACCGAAATGTGTCACTTCTGTCGCATAATCGTCGCATTAAATTCGACGAATTAAATGCGATGGAACTTCGACGTCTAAACCAGACCTAATAACATGACTTGAGGGAAATTAGCGATTAAATTGCCCGCCGCCGTGGGAAGATTCGTGAAAGGACTTTTACAAATCTTCCCGAGGCGAAGGGCAATTTAATCGCTAATTTCCCGACAAGTCATGTTATCAGTTTGTAATATTATGATCGCCGAGGAAAACTCAGAGAAGTATGCTGAGATAAGTTTAGGTGTTTGTTTTTGTATGGTTCAGTGAAGTTGTTTACGAGTTTTACTATTGATTGAAGTAATTATACCTTTGGGACATGCTTTGTGTTTGTGAGTGTTCTAGGACCGCCGGTTTGCATAATAGATATGCAAGCGGGAAATTTAGTAAAAGACAAAGAATTTCTTTGTCTACTAATTTTCCCCTGCATGCTTGATGAGGGAAAATTAGTAGACAAAGAAATCTTTTGTTTTCTGCTAAATTTCCCGGGGAAATTTAGAAGACAAAGGCGTATGCATGGGTAATGAGGAAGATACGGGATTTACATTCCCTTTGAGAACAATGAAAACCGAGGTGATCATGATATTACCTGATGAATCACTCTTCGGAGTGTTCGATATAGCATCTCAAACAAATCAGTATTTTAAGAGAAAATCGAGGTGAACGTTCGATTAATTTATGTAATTTCTTCCTTCAATATCCATGCAAATTAACCATCGACACAGTAATGATTTCCTTTGTGCAGTTTTCCTCCTGAATTACTAAAGAGTTTGAAATGTTGACATGATTTGTTTTGTTTGGTTTATTGACCGCGAATACTTGCCGCGAATAGAAATAGTTCAAAATTTTCAACTATCTGCCACGAGTGCTAAAATGCTCGCAGCGAGATTGCGAGTGCCCGCAGCCAACTGCGAGTTGCTTCGTGCGAGGACCAGGGTTGGTAGGCTCCAGCGCATGCTCAGAGCCAAATTCCGTTTGAAAAGTAGCCAAAATCTACCAAAGGAGGCCAAACTACTTTTTGTTGAAAAGAAACCAAAAAGGAGCCAAATCGGACCATTATGTCAGAGAAAAGCGCAAAAAAGCAAACTTTATTGACTATCAAGTCTATCATACATAGTTTGGTCTTTCTGTTATAATGTCATATTGTCGTTCTAGTTTCTTATAAATGGATGAGTAAAATAGCAGCAATATACTGATTAATGTCATTAATCTTTGTCATCTTCGTTAGCACAATCGTACATATTTTTAGAAGTAAACAACTCAAGCATTCGCTTGGTCGCCACAAAGTTTCAACCTCGTCCCCAGGACATTTTGCCTCCACGTTGGGAGGTCGGCGAAAATGGCCCTGGCATCGGCTGGTCACGTTACACCCAGAATTTTGGGGTGTTTTGGCAAGAAAATTCATGCGGTCTTTGTGTTTCGTTTTTGTATAATACGTATACATGAATAATAAATAAGAAATATTTAACGCTCTGCCGAATCACCCATGTGAACCTTTATCATAAATGCAACTGGCTAGCATTATTCATCATGATACTCCCCACAATTATCCAGGATACATTTAAATGTCGGGAAGAAACATATATCTAATGTTGTTCTTGACTTTAACCAAAGCTATCGTTACAATTCTTTGGATGAACTTCGCAGAGTGGATTTATTGCAATTCATATTTTGATGAATAAATTACACTGGCCAATCCGATTATAGAACCGACCAGCCGATGCCAGGGCCATTTTTGCCGACTCCCAACGTGGAGGCAAAATGCCCTGGGGACGAGGTTGCACAAAGTTTATACAACAGTTCTGACTGAATTGAACCCTGATTGGCTAGAAATACAACCAGGTTATCCTCTGGCTCTGACAATGACATTTACTACAAAAATTTACAATGCAAATACAATCAACCTCCATACAATCAATGTTTTTACAAAAAATTCTTGTCAAGGCCAAACATTTTTTTCGAGGCCAATCAAAAACTAAAGAAGCCAAAATCGAGTTATTTGGCCTCCAAGAGGCCAAACTACCAACCAGGCTCAAATGTTTTTGCTGACATAAGCACTTTTAAAAATATATAAAAATATATAAAAATAGCGATATAAATTTTTAAGTTTCATTACACTAAGGTGCTGCAATCTTGAAAACGAAGTCCAGACGAAGTCCAGAATGAGATTTGTCAAGGAATACTTAGTTAAGCACCGAGTTTTACCTTCTCGTTGCCTCACCGGCGTAACATTATGGCTAATTTATTCAGAGAGTTGTTTTTAGTGGTAAAGGGGTTTTTTACCACCCGTCATCTTGCGTTTTGCTTTTTCCCGTCATGAAGGTTATTTTATGTTTTAGTTTAATGTGGGAAGACTGTTTTCTTTTTATTGTCTTTTAAACAACAATTTTACCTTTGCCGGCAGCCTGCAGTTTGTAGTTCGGCGTACCAAGGTGAAGCTTGAACATTCTATTAGCAAATGAATCCAGCAGGTTAAAAAGCCATAATTATTAAATTTTCTTAATGCAACAAATGTCTTAAATTATTGTGAATTTTCTCTTTAAATGCCTGAATATCACCGTTGTCTTACCGATTGATTTTTCGGAAATTCCTCTCAGATCTCTCCAAAAATGCCTTTCTGGGGCATGCAAAATTCGAAATTTTCTGGGGAGCATGCCCCCAGACCCCCCTAGCCGCTCTACTTCTCCAGAGCTTCCGCCGGGCCTGCTACCAACCCTGGCGAGGACTGGAAGTCCGCCTTAATTAGTCAAACTCTTCTGACATGCGTCGTGATAATCTTTTAGGCAAGAGAACCGACTGCCGAACCGATTACGTGGAACTACGAGACGGCCGACAATCGACGTCGCCAGTATTACGAAAATTCTGTACAACACAGACCCCGCAACCTGTCGAAAGCCGTGGTAATGTGATGTGGATGACAATGAGAACATATAATAACATCAGACGACCTGGGTTCTCTGCTTCCTGGCAGGCTCTGGTCATACCAACCAAAGTGAAAAGTTCAGGTGAGATCATACTCGGAGAAATGTACGGTGGCTCAGAGATTTTTCGTGATTTTTTTCGCGACTTTTATGGTTGTCGCGAAAAAAGGTTTTCGCGATTTTATTCGCGACTTTTTTGCGACTTTTTTCGCGACTTTTTCGCCAGTTTTTTCGCGATTTTTTTTTCAACTTTTGCGCGATTTTTTTGCGACTTTTTCGCGATTTTTCCCCGACTTTTTTCGCGACTTTTTTTACTACAATAATTTTTTTCGCAACCTGTTGAAAGCCGCGGTAATGTGATACGGATGACAATGAGAACATATAATAACATCAGACGACCTGGGTTCATGGCTTCCTGGCATGCGCAGGCTCTTGTCATACCAACCAAACTCGTGAAAAGTTCAGCTGAGACCATACTCGGAGAAATGTACGGTGGCTCAGACATTTTTCGTGATATTTTTCGCGACTTTTATGGTTTTCGCGATTTCTTCGCGACATTTTTCGCGAATTTCTTAACGACTTTTCGCGACTTTTTTCGCCAGTTTTTTCGTGACTTTTTTTGCAACTTTTTATCGACTTTTTTGCGACTCTTTTCGCTAATTTTTTTACGACTTTTTCGCGACACTTTTTTCGCCTTTTTTCGCGACTTTTTTTCGCGACATTTCTACCACTTTCATGCTAGTGCTCATCACTGCTCAGGCTCAGGTGCCAGCAGGTTCCCGACCTTCACTATCACCCTACTGCTTCTTCTACTACTACTACTACTACTATTACTACTACTACTACTACTACTACTACCACCACCACCACCACCACCACCACCACCGCTGATACTATTAGTATTATCACCCATACTGCTTCTACCAGCTACCACCACCCATGCCACCTTTACTACCACCACCCATACCACCTTCATTGCCACCACCTATACCACCTTTACTACCACTTGTACCACTACCACCACACATACCACCTTCATTGCCACCACCCATACCACCTCCACTACCACCCATACCACCTCCACTACCACCACCCATACCACCTTCATTACTACCACCCATACCATCACTACTACCACTTATACCACCACTACCACCACCCATACCACCTTCACTACCACCACCCATACCACCTTTACTACCACCACCCGTACCACCTTTACTACCACCACCCATACCACCTTTACTACCACCACACATACCATCTTTACTACCACCACACATACCACATTTACTACCACCACACATACCACCTTTACTACCACCATTACTACCTCCTTTACTACCACCACCCATACCACCTTTACTACCACCACCCATACCACCTTTATTACCACCACCCATACCACCATTACCACCACCCATACCACCATTACCACCACCCATACCACCTTCATTACCACGACCCATACCACCTTTACTACTACCACCCATACCACCTTTATTACCACCACCCATACCACCTTTACTACCACCACCCATACCACCATTACCACCACCCATACCACCTTTACTACCACCACCCGTACCACCTTTACTACCACCACCCATACCACCTTTACTACCACCACCCATACCATCTTTACTACCACCACCCATACCACCTTTACTACCACCACCCATACCACCTTTACTACCACCACCCATACCACCATTACCACCACCCATACCACCTTTACTACCACCACCCATACCATCTTTACTACCACCACCCATACCACCTTTACTACCACCACCCATACCACCTTTACTACCACCACCCATACCACCTTTACTACCACCACCCATACCACCATTACCACCACCCATACCACCTTTACTACCACCACCCATACCACCTTTACTACCACCACCCATACCACCTTTACTACCACCACCCATACCACCTTTACTACCACCACCCATACCACCATTACCACCACCCATACCACCTTTACTACCACCACCCATACCACCTTTACTACCACCACCCATACCACCTTTACTACCACCACCCATACCACCTTTACTACCACCACCACCCATACCACCTTTATTACCACCACCCATACCACCTTTACTACCACCACCCATACCACCATTACCACCACCCATACCACCTTTACTACCACCACCCATACCACCATTACCACCACCCATACCACCATTACCACCACCCATACCACCTTTATTACCACCACCCATACCACCATTACCACCACCCATACCACCATTACCACCACCCATACCACCTTTACTACCACCACCCATACCACCATTACCACCACCCATACCACCTTCATTACCACCACCCATACCACCTTTACTACCACCACCCATACCACCTTTACTACCACCACCCATACCACCATTACCACCACCCATACCACCTTTACTACCACCACCCATACCACCTTTACTACCACCACCCATACCACCATTACCACCACCCATACCACCATTACCACCACCCATACCACCTTTACTACTACCACCCATACCACCTTTACTACCACCACCCATACCACCACTACCACCACCCATACCACCTTTACTACCACCACCCATACCACCTTTACTACCACCACCCATACCACCTTTACTACCACCACCCATACCACCTTTACTACCACCACCCATACCACCATTACCACCACCCATACCACCTTTACTACCACCACCCATACCACCTTTACTACCACCACCCATACCACCTTTATTACCACCACCCATACCACCTTTACTACCACCACCCATACCACCATTACCACCACCCATACCACCTTTACTACCACCACCCATACCACCTTTACTACCACCACCCATACCACCTTTACTACCACCACCCATACCACCTTTACTACCACCACCCATACCACCATTACCACCACCCATACCACCTTTACTACCACCACCCATACCACCTTTACTACCACCACCCATACCACCTTTATTACCACCCATACCACCACTACCACCACCCATACCACCATTACCACCACCCATACCACCTTTACTACCACCACCACCCATACCACCTTTATTACCACCACCCATACCACCATTACCACCACCCATACCACCTTTACTACCACCACCCATACCACCACTACTACCACCACCCATACCACCTTTACTACCACCACCCATACCACCTTTACTACCACCACCCATACCACCTTTACTACCACCACCCATACCACCTTTACTACCACCACCCATACCACCATTACCACCACCCATACCACCTTTACTACCACCACCCATACCACCTTTACTACCACCACCCATACCACCTTTACAACCACCACCCATACCACCAATACCACCACCCATACCACCTTTACTACCACCACCCATACCACCTTTACTACCACCACCCATACCACCTTTACTACCACCACCCATACCACCATTACCACCACCCATACTACCTTTATTACCACCACCCATACCACCTTTACTACCACCACCCATACCACCATTACCACCACCCATACCACCTTTACTACCACCACCCATACCACCATTACCACCACCCATACCACCTTTACTACCACCACCCATACCACCTTTACTACCACCACCCATACCACCTCCACACCATACCACCATTACCACCACCCATACCACCTTTACTACCACCACCCATACCTTTATTACCACCACCCATACCACCTTTACTACCACCACCCATACCACCTTTACTACCACCACCCATACCACCTTACCACCACCCATACCACCTTTACTACCACCACCCATACCACCTTTACTACCACCACCCATACCACCTTTACTACCACCACCCATACCACCTTTACTACCACCACCCATACCATCTTTACTACCACCACTCATACCACCTTTATTACCACCACCCATACCATCTTTACTACCACCACCCATACCACCATTACCACCACCCATACCACCTTACCACCACCCATACCACCTTCATTACCACCACCCATACCACCTCCACTACCACCACCCATACCACCTTTATTACCACCACCCATACCACCATTACCACCACCCATACCACCTTTACTACCACCACCCATACCACCTTTACTACCACCACCCATACCACCTTTACTACCACCACCCATACCACCATTACCACCACCCATACCACCTTTACTACCACCACCCATACCACCTTTATTACCACCACCCATACCACCATTACCACCACCCATACCACCTTTACTACCACCACCCATACCACCTTTACTACCACCACCCATACCACCATTACCACCACCCATACTACCTTTATTACCACCACCCATACCACCTTTACCACCACCCATACCACCATTACCACCACCCATACCACCTTTACTACCACCACCCATACCACCATTACCACCACCCATACCACCTTTACTACCACCACCCATACCACCATTACCACCACCCATACCACCTTTACTACCACCACCCATACCACCTTTACTACCACCACCCATACCACCATTACCACCACCCATACCACCTTTACTACCACCACCCATACCACCATTACCACCACCCATACCACCTTTACTACCACCACCCATACCACCTTTACTACTACCACCCATACCACCTCTACTACCACCACCCATACCACCTTTATTACCACCACCCATACCACCTTTACTACCACCACCCATACCACCTTTATTACCACCACCCATACCACCTTTACTACCACCACCCATACCACCATTACCACCACCCATACCACCTTTACTACCACCACCCATACCACCTTTACTACTACCACCCATACCACCTCTACTACCACCACCCATACCACCTTTATTACCACCACCCATACCACCTTTACTACTACCACCCATACCACCTTTACTACCACCACCCATACCACCTTTACTACCACCACCCATACCACCTTTACTACCACCACCCATACCACCATTACTACCACCCATACCACCTTTACTACCACCACCCATACCACCTCTACTACCACCACCCATACCACCATTACCACCACCCATACCACCTTTACTACCACCACCCATACCACCTCTACTACCACCACCCATACCACCTTTATTACCACCACCCATACCACCTTTACTACCACCACCCATACCACCTTTATTACCACCACCCATACCACCTTTACTACCACCACCCATACCACCTTTACTACCACCACCCATACCACCTCCACTACCACCACCCATACCACCTCCACTACCACCACCCATACCACCTTTACTACCACCACCCATACCACCTCCACTACCACCACCCATACCACGTTTACTACCACCACCCATACCACCATTACCACCACCCATACCACCTCCCCTACCACCACCCATACCACCTCCACTACCACCTCCCACACTACCACTTATCAATCTTTATTTGTTGCAGATTGTGGTGGTACATTGCGTGGTGATAATGGTTATATAACGACCCCAAAGTATCCATTGCCTTACCCACGTAAAGTAGACTGTATTTGGATTATCAGAGTGCCTGTTCATAAGACCCTAACACTACGCTTCCAATCGTTTGAAGTTGAGGATCAGAAACAATGTAAATATGATTATGTTGAGATCCGAGATGGAACATCTTCAAGATCACCACTGCTCGGAACCTACTGTGGACGTACAATACCAAGTATGTGTCTGCTAAAGTAATTAGTTTGAACGTGGAAGTGTCGGTGGATTTTCTGTAGCTTTGTTGTGTAGTTCTGAGACAGTGGTGGTTGTGGTGGTGATGGTGGGGATGTTGGTGGTGGCCGTGGTGACGGTGGAGGTGATGGTGATGGTGATGGTGACGGTGGTGGTCACGATAGAGGTAGTGGTGACGGTTGTGAGGGTGGTGGTTGTGCTGATGATTGTCGTGGTGACGGTGGAGGTACCACCATCGTTGGCAATCGTTTGAAGTTGGGGATCACAAACAATGTAAATATGATTGACGAGATGGAACATCTTCAAGATCACAAATACCAAGTATGTGTCTGCTACAGAGGTGGTCATGGTGGTGGTGATGATGATGGTATTAGCGATGGTGGGGATGGTGGTTATGGTCGTGATGTTGGTCGTAGTGACGGTGGTGATGGTGGTGATGGTGGTGGTGGTGGTGATGGTGGTGATGATGGTGGTGGTGATGGTGGTGATGTGATGGTGACGGTGGTGGTGGTGGTCGTGATGGTGATGGTGATGATCGTGGTCACGATGGAGGTGTTGGTGAGGGTGGTGGTGCTGATGGTTGTCGTGGTGACGGTGGAGGTGTCGATGGTAACGGTGGTGATTGTGACGATGGTGATCGTAGTAGTGATGACTGATGATGATGATGATGATTGTTGTGGTGTTGGTGGTAGTTGCGGTGGTGATGGTTATGATGGTGGTGGTGACGATGGTGGTGGTCATGGTAACGGTAGAGGTGGTGGTGACGATGGTGATGGTAGTGGTGATGACTGATGACGATGGTAGTGGTGATGACTGATGACGGTGATGGTGGTGGTGATGTTGGTAGTAGTTGCGGTGGTGATGGTTGTGATGATGGTGTAGTGATAATGGTAATTGTGTTGGTGGTGGTTGATGGTTTTTTATGGTAATTGGTAGTGGTGATGGTGCTGATTGTGGTTGTTGTTGGTGGTAGTAATGGTGGTGATGGAGGTTGTCGTTACTGGTGGTGATGGTGGTGGTTGTCTAGGTTATTGTAGTCTCGCGAAAAATCGTTTGTAAACTACTTGGTGGTTGTATCAACTTTCTTTTAGAAAACTAAATAAGCATTCCGTTTATTTCATAATATTTTTTAGAACCGGTGTCGGCATTTACCAACAGCTTGTGGATAAAGTTCCATTCGGACGCCAGCAATCCTCGAACTGGCTTTAGGGCTATTTATTTCACCAAGACTCGTGTTGTTGGTAAGTATTTGATGTAGCGTCTTAAAGTGTATATGACGCGAAAATTAAGTTTGTCTTATTTGAAAGAACTCTTAAAATAATGGGGAATATCAATGTACAGCTTTTTCATATTTTACTTAGTTCTTGAGATATTTAGACTTATGTGATATTCAAATGAGATAACTTATGGTTCGTTTTTTTCTAATTAACATATTCGAAAATCGTGAATATTTTTAAGATTATTGAACAAAATCACTTGAAACTTTGCATATTGCTACAGTTTATGCAACTAAACATGAAAGACAAGTTACAAGTGATTTTGATCAACAATCTTAAAAATATTCACGATTTTCGAATATGTTAATTAGTGAAAAAACGAACCATAAGTTATCTCATTTGCATATCACATAAGTCTAAATATCTCAAGAACAAAGTAAAATATGAAAAAGCTGTAAATTGATATTCCCCATTATTTTAAGAGTTCTTTCAAATAAGGCAAACTTAATTTTCGTTTCATATACACTTTAAACGAATCACTATTTCAAAGTGTCTATAAATTAAGTTTGTCTTATTTGAAAGAACACTTAAATTGACGAAGTAACATCTTTTTCAGTTTTTCGTTTCCTTGCTTCGTTCTTGAGATATTTCAGTTTGTTTGATATGCAAATTAAACATTTTGACGTCACATGTGCATAATGAGTTATCAGAGAAGGTTATATATCTTTGCTATTATCAAACCAAGCTAATTCGAAGGAAACATATGTGGTGTGTTTCTCTCACAAGACCAAACATGTAGAATTTCAAGTGATTATGTTTGATAATAGCAAAGATATATAACCTTCTCTGATAACTCATTATGCACATGTGACGTCAAGATGTTTAATTTGCATTTCAAACAAACTGAAATATCCCAAATTGTTATATGGCTAGAGTTTTGCTGGATACAACGATGACTGTCATTGGTTGGTTTGTGGTCACATGACTTTAGCTAAATTTCAATGTCTACCGAGTGGGCAATAATTGAGAACTTATTGCCTGCTCGGGCAATAAGTTTTCAATTGTTGACCACTAGAACTTTGAACTCTTCACGGTTTCCTTATAAACAAAAGCTTGTTTGGTAAGAAAAAAAAGAATATTTATAGGTCTTCAAAGCATGTGTGAAGATTAACTGGAAAAACTGGGCTTATGTTTGGAAGGGCTTATATCTGGAAGAACTTACATCTGGGAGAGCGTACATCCGGGAGGGCTTACATCCGGAAGGGCTTACATCCGGAAGGGTTTAAATCCGGAAGGGCTTATATCCGGGAAGACTTCCATCCAGGAGGCTTACATCCGGAAGGGCTTACATCCCGAAGGGCTTATATCCGGGAAGGCTTACATCCGCTAGGGCTTACATCCGAAAGGGCTTATACTGGAGAGCTTATTATCGAATGTTTACGGTATATTACAGACTGTTATATAGCTAGAGTTTCACTGGATGCAACAATGACTGTCATTGGTTGGTTTGTGGTCACATGACCTTAGCTAAATTTCAATGTCTACCGAGTGGGCAATAATTGAGAACTTATTGCCTGCTCGGTCAATAAGTTTTCAATTGTTGACCACTAGAACTTTGAACTCTTCACGGTTTCCTATAAACAAAAGCTTGTTTGGTAAGAAAAAAAGAACATTTGTAAGTCTTCAAAGCATGTGTGAACATTAACTGGAAAAACTGGAAAAATGTAGTAGTGTATTGCTGTTCTTTTGTTCTAAGACTTATATTTGTTTGGTTGAAGTGAAATTACGGAGCCAGGCGAAATTTTTTGGTAAGTCTTAATAGCGTTTGTCTTTTGTGTACTTTCCCTTGATAAACGTCGAAATTATTCAGCGAAACTCAAGCTATATAACAAAACACGTAATGTCTGATCCCTCGGGAAACAGTTAGTTTTGTTTTCCCTCGAGTCTCGATGTTTCCCTCGACTTCGTCTCGGCAAATATCAAGACTCTCGGGAAAACAAAACTAACATTTTCCCTCGGGAGCAGACATTAAGTGTATATTATTTTTTTTCGGACCGTATTTTACCAAATCCTGCTTTACGATTGGCTAACGAGCGGTCCGTATGAGCCCGTAGGGACCGCTCAAAATAATGTTTTTTAAATGTGTTTTATAGGCCGTAAAATATTCTTAAAACGTTTGAAAATAAACTTAAACGAAATAAAAAAAATCAAATTTTGAAATCGAGTTTTTCATCCGTGAAAGAGACCTAAGATGTAATTTTCTTTTTCGAAAGAAACAGCAGAAACTTCCCTTTTTTATTCACTCTAAACACTGATGAAGACCAAAAGAACCAAGCGAAGATAATTAAAAAAAAAAAATGTTATTTACCGTTTTGGTCGGTCCGTATAGAGAAATATTTCCCTTGGTCTCAAAAACGACCCTCGGCCTGCGGCCTCGGGCAGTTTTTGAGACCTCGGGAAATATTTCTCTATACGGACCTCCCAGCCGGTAAATAACATATATATATTACAGCAAAATATCAGGGAAAGTTGTCAAGACAGATTTTTCGCTATAAACTAAATGGATTAAAAAAGTTCTGTCTTTGATGTTTTTTTAAAAACTAAGTATGTTGTTTAAGGTTTTCCAATTTCTTTACGCAAAAAATTTTTTAAAAATTTTACCGAAGCAAATGTGTGATATTTAACAAATAAAAGATAAAGCTCCGTGCATATGTACTCTTATAAAGGTTCGTTTGACGTCATTAGAAGCCTCTACACTTCTTTCGTGTTCAAATGACGTCAACATACCTTTATAAGAGTACATATGCACAGGAGCGGTATGTTTTATTTGTTTTATAGAATAAGTAGAGAAAAATCAAACGAAAAGTAAGGTAGTTTTGGAATTTGGCGGGCTTTTCCGGCCAGCTGACGCCATTCTACGCCACTTTACGTCATTCATGATCTATGTTCTCTTATAATGCACGGAGCCCAACCAATCAGAGCGTGCGTAGAGGACACCTTATTTTATAATTGAGGATTTGTATCACTCGGCTGCTGACGTGACATTATCAACACGACAAGATTGCTATTTTCGCTTGTCGTCCGACGCCATACTCGTTAGCAGTCCCTTCTTAAAATTACTGTAGGGAGCCAACTGAACTGGCAGGCTTTTCGTTCGTGTGGAATCTTATACACTTAATGTCTGCTCCCGAGGGAAACAGTTTGTTTTGTTTTCCCGAGAGTCTTGATATTTCCCGAGACGAAGTCGAGGGAAACATCGAGACTACTAACTGTTTCCCGAGGGATCAGACATTAAGTGAATAATTTGGACACAAAAGACGAACTGAAAGACTTCCAAAACATTTCGCCTGGCTCCGTAATTTCACTTCAACCAAACAAAATAGACTTAATAAAAACAAAAGATCATTGTTGTTGTCAACAAAAGGGTTATTGTTGTGCGAGTTTGAGCAAGACAACAAAGTACAAAGACGAGGACGTATTTTGGTCGCGGGAAATTTGTATTAACCCGTGTTTATTTGATGGTTGCGACGTAGGAGAAAAATAATATGAGCGGACCTTACTACGAGAAGTTTCTTTTAGTGAACTATGCTGAAGGTGTCTTAAACTGAATATAGCCAAATTAAATCCAATATTAAAATCAAGCAAGGTGCAAGCAGATACGCACAACAATTCAAAATATTCATTGTATAAAGTTTCAAAACAGTTTATTAAATGGCAGTTAGACCATCCTGTGCCAGGTCACAATGATGAGCTATCTTCTGACTTCGTTCTTACCACAACGAACTTTGTCAATATCTTCGTTGTCAACGAAGGCCACGCAACGAAGACGTTGAACAATATGAATAATGAATAATGATAAAAAAAATAATCAGAATAATTGCAGACGTTGGAAACCTGTCAAGTACGTCTTCGTCGTCTTGCTCAAACTCCCTATTGAGTCTATAACGCCATAAGCTTCCTCGACTCATTCTTCTCAAGCTCGCGGCCACTTTAATGGCGGCGATCCAAAATACAAACTTCACACTTAGGGCCTGTTTATATGATCCCGGTGTACCGGGATGTCCCGGTTGCCTGGGATGAATTTCATCCCGTGTTTATATGGAGTAAACAAAGTGCTCGTCCCGGTTGACCGGGATGAATTTCATCCCGGGTCAAAAAGTGCGGGAATTTAAGGAGATGGACAAAAAAGCAAAAAATCACCCTAATTCTACAATGTCAGAAGTTATTTCACTTTTATTCCGTGTTTTGTCTTTAGACCTGACCATTTGGACGAAATTCTGACCGTAATATTCAAAGTTACAAGCATTGTAGTTCAGTAAACTTCATCCCGGTGTACTGGGATGTCGCGTTTATATGGGAAAAAATCTGTCCCGGTGTACCGAGATCTCGGTTGATTCAACCAAGATCCCGGTACACCGGGACGTCCCGGTCTCCATATAAACGCAACCGCGAAAATAACAGTAAATTATCTACAAGCCGAGATCCTGGTACACCGGGACGTCCCGGTACACCGGGATCATATAAACAGCCCCTTAATTTTCTTCAACGAATTTTAAAATGAAACTTTGCACGATTACAAAGTACCATAACATTTACGTCACATGTACTTACCTAGAAACCCAGTCTAAACCAGAGACCAATTAATTCAAGTGCGAGAACAATACATATTTTAATTTAAAATTTCAATACTGTATTTAGAAATGTTTCTAAATACAGTAATTTAGAAAACATTTCTAAATACAGTACGCTGTATTTAGAAATCATTTCCCAATACAATTTTCTGTCGCTATAGAAACCAGTTCCAAACACAACAGATTTTTTTACCTAACAGCGCTTCACAATATAAGCGACTACATGCGATACATATGTTACAAGTAAAATAGACTAACAAGAAACCAAACTTACGTTGGTGCAATTTAAGTTATTCGACGACCGACAGAAACCTACGAAAAGCACTAAAACAGTGATGTTGCTTGCAGACTGATTGAAGTAATGAAGTTTAAACATCCATCTACCTTTCATAATATTATGAAGTACATATAAAAGTATACAAGACAGTGACATCGTGCTTTGTTTTCTCCGGTATCGACCATTAACATCTTCTGTCTTCTTTAGTTTGTAAAGTTCTACATTATTCCAATTGTGATCTATATTTTCTCTGCTAAATATCAATCCTGGCTAAATTGATCCTGCTATTCAACATAATCTAATGTATGTTATCCAATAAATCCAACGTCTTGCGAACTAAAACTCCCGGCTGTTTTAAAACAAAATTTCCCCTTGTCTCTGCAAGCGCTTGACGACTAATCTGTTGTGATTGCCCTCATTACAGTGAATATCTAATGATGTGTGAGAAGCTATTTCAAATCCTCGTTAGTGTTCTAGACTTGGTTGCCAAATCCCATGTGCCGTTAACAATAGCTCGGCTGCGCCTCGCTATTGTTAACGGCACATAGGATTTAGAAACCACGTACAGAACACTAACTCGGATTTGAAATATTACTTCTCAACTCGCTTTCACAGGTTGCGGTAAGAAATGGCGTTATTTCGTCTCTGAAGATGGCACAGATTATTGTTATTTGATACGTTACAAGAGGGTGAATTGGACTACAGCAAGAGAGGATTGTCAGAAGAGGAAATCTGATTTGTTGAGTATAGCAACGAAGAAAGAACAGTGGTTTGTTCGCAATGAACTCATGGCTGAAACAAAATATTATGAGTTGTGGATGGGATATAATGATCTAGGAAGGGAAGGACGATGGACCTGGAGCGATAAGTTAGTGTTCTTTAATTATTGACAGACAGACGGACGGACGGACGGACGGACGGACGGACGGACGGACGGACGGACGGACGGACGGAGAGACGGACGGACAGACAGACAGACAGACAGACAGACAGACAGACAGACAGACAGACAGACAGACAGACAGACAGACAGACAGACAGACAGACAGACAGACAGACAGACAGATGGACGGACGGACGGACGGACAGACACCAAGCAAACAATGAGAAAGACACGCGCACAAACAAACGCAAACACACATACATACATACATACACAACAACACAACACAACACAACACAACACAACACAACACAACACAACACAACACAACACAACACAACACGACACGACACGACACGACACGACCACTACCAACACCATCACCACCACTACCACCACCACCACCACCACCATCAACACCATCACCAACACCACCAACATGGTGTTGCAGCCACCAACACAACACCAGCATTTTCAGACACGAAGACACACAGCCACCACCAACACCACCATTAACACAACACCAAACACAGACACAACCACCACCAACAACAACACCATCACAACACCAAACACAGACACAACCACCACCAGCACTATCACAACACCAAACACAACACCAAACACAACACCAAACACAACACCAAACACAACACCAAACACAGACACAACCACCACCACCACCATTAACACAACACCAAACACAGACACAACCACCACCACCACCACCACCATCACAACACCAAACACAGACACAACCACCACCACCACCACCACCAGCACTATCACAACACCAAACACAGACACAACCACCACCACCACCACCACCACCACCATCACAACACCAAACACACACCCACCACCAGCACCAAACACAACACCAAACACAACACCAAACACAACACCAAACACAACACCAAACACAACACCAAACACAACACCAAACACAACACCAAACACAACACCAAACACAACACCAAACACAACACCAAACACAACACCAAACACAACACCAAACACAGACACAACCACCACCACCACCATTAACACAACACCAAACACAGATACAACCACCACCATCACAACACCAAACACAACACCAAACACAACACCAAACACAACACCAAACACAACACCAAACACAACACCAAACACAACACCAAACACAACACCAAACACAACACCAAACACAGACACAACCACCACCACCACCACCACCACCATTAACACAACACCAAACACAGACACAACCACCACCACCACCCTCACAACACCAAACACAACACCAAACAAAGACACAACTACCACAAGCACCATCACAACACTAACACCAAACACAGACGCAACCAGCACTATCACAAAACACCAAGAGACTGTACCGTCATTCTTTCTGTCCACACGTTTGTCAAGCTTATTCGTCCAGGTTGATGTAGTGTTGACAAAAACTTCTATTGTCTATTTTCAGGAGCAAAGTTAAGTACAACAACTGGGGAGGCGGTGACCCGAACAATGGCGGCTATAGCAAGAATGAAGACTGCGGCGTTCTTAAACCGGACGGAAAATGGAACGACTTTCCATGTAACCATCGCTTTATGTATATTTGCAAGAGAAAGCTACGATGTAAGTCAAAAAACTTTGTTTATTGTGTAACACTTAGGTAAGCTCATTAGCGTCCGAGCTCGCTTGCATTCCAACGGTCAGTACACTCACCTATATACTGTATAACTGGACTGTGGGTTCTCTATATCAGTGACTGAAAGAGAGTGATCACTGACCTATATATAACTGGACTGTGAGTGCTCTATATCAATGACTGAAAGAGAGTGATCACTGACCTATATATAACTGGACTGTGAGTGCTCTATATCAATGACTGGAAGAGAGTGATCACTGACCTATATATAACTGGACTGTGGGTGCTCTATATCAATGACTGAAAGAGAGTGATCACTGACCTATATATAACTGGACTGTGAGTGCTCTATATCAATGACTGGGAGTGATCACTGACCTATATATAACTGGACTGTGGGCCCTCTATATCAATGACTGAAAGAGAGTGATCACTGGCCTATATATAACTGGACTGTGGGTGCTCTATATCAATGACTGAAAGAGAGTGATCACTGACCTATATATAACTGGACTGTGGGTGCTCTATATCAATGACTGAAAGAGAGTGATCACTGACCTATATATAACTGGATTGTGGGTGCTCTATATCAATGACTGGAAGAGAGTGATCACTGACCTATATATAACTGGACTGTGGGTGCTCTATATCAGTGACTGAAAGAGAGTGATCACTGACCTATATATAACTGGACTGTGGGTGCTCTATATCAATGATTGAAAGAGAGTGATCACTGACCTATATATAACTGGACTGTGGGTCCTCTTCAATGACTGAAAGAGAGTGATCACTGACCTATATATAACTGGACTGTGGGTGCTCTATATCAATGACTGAAAGAGAATGATCACTGACCTATATATAACTGGACTGTGAGTGCTCTATATCAATGACTGAAAGAGAGTGATCACTGACCTATATATAACTGGACTGTGGGTGCTCTATATCAATGACTGAAAGAGAGTGATCACTGACCTATATATAACTGGACTGTGGGTGCTCTATATCAATGATTGAAAGAGAGTGATCACTGACCTATATATAACTGGACTGTGAGTGCTCTATATCAATGACTGAAAGAGAGTGATCACTGACCTATATATAACTGGACTGTGGGTGCTCTATATCAATGACTGAAAGAGAGTGATCACTGACCTATATATAACTGGACTGTGGGTGCTCTATATCAATGATTGAAAGAGAGTGATCACTGACCTATATATAACTGGACTGTGTGTGCTCTATATCAATGATTGAAAGAGAGTGGTCACTGACCTATATATAACTGGACTGTGGGTGCTCTATATCAATGACTGAAAGAGAGTGATCACTGACCTATATATAACTGGACTGTGGGTGCTCTATATCAATGACTGGGAGTGATCACTGACCTATATACAGTATAACTGGACTGTGGGTGCTCTATATCAATGACTGAAAGAGAGTTTTCAAATTGCGTTTTCTATCGGAGATTGGATTGTGTTTTGACTTTTGCTGTGACCTGAGTGTGTTTAGACGGCGGCTTTAGATTTAATTATTCACTGACCTATATATAACTGGACTGTGGGTGCTCTATATCAATGACTGGGAGTGATCACTGACCTATATATAACTGGACTGTGGGTGCTCTATATCAATGACTGAAAGAGAGTGATCACTGACCTATATATAACTGGACTGTGGGGACCCAATCCATACCTTCGGTTTACCAATCCCATACTCTACCGACTGAGCTACAGGTCAAGTTGGGAGCTGTAGGTCAAATGATAGTACTTAGGCTATTTGATATTTTGAAACAGACTAGTTTCTTCAATATCTAGACAACAGTCTTCATCCATGACGATTTCGAATGACTTTAGTCTAGATATTGAAGAAACGAGTCTGTTTCGAAATATCAAATAGCCCAAGTAATATCATTCGACCTTGAGCTCCCAACTTGACCTGTAGCTCACTTAGCGGGTTCAAATCCCAGCCGGGCAAGTAGAGTTTTCTCTCCTTGTCCAGTATAGTTAGGTTATTGTTCACTCCCAGTCATTGATATAGAGCACCCACAGTCCAGTTATATATAGGTCACTGATCACTCTCTTTCAGTCACTGATATAGAGCACCCACAGACCAGTTATATATAGGTCAGTGATCACTCTCTTTCAGTCATTGATATAGAGCACCCACAGTCCAGTTATATATAGGTCAGTGATCACTCTCTTTCAGTCATTGATATAGAGCACCCACAGACCAGTTATATATAGGTCAGTGATCACTCTCTTTCAGTCATTGATATAGAGCACCCACAGTCCAGTTATATATAGGTCAGTGATCACTCTCTTTCAGTCATTGATATAGAGGGTCCACAGTCCAGTTATATATAGGTCAGTCATCACTCTCTTTCAGTCATTGATATAGAGCATCCACAGACCAGTTATATATAGGTCAGTGATCACTCCCAGTCATTGGTATAGAGCACCCACAGTCCAGTTATATGTAGGTCATGTGATCACTCCCAGTCATTGATAGAGAGGCACCCACAGTCCAGTTATATATAGGTCAGTGATCACTCTCTTTCAGTCATTGATAGAGAGGCACCCACAGTCCAGTTATATATAGGTCAGTGATCACTCTCTTTCAGTCATTGATATAGAGGCACCCACAGTCCAGTTATATATAGGTCAGTGATCACTCTCTTTCAGACATTAATATAGAGGGCCCACAGTCCAGTTATATATAGGTCAGTGATCACTCTCTTTCAGTCATTGATATAGAGGCACCCACAGTAACGTCCCACAATAATCATTTGAAATGACTGATTTACTTATCGACGGTTTTTTTTTGTAGAATGCGAATCTTATAAGCTCTGAAGACACATTGACTTTTTCTGTCTGGCGCATCCGGTTTTCGCATCGAGGGAGTGTACGCAAATTCACTGTACTAGTTAAATAATATTTAGAGGTCGACTTTATATTGAGATATGTTGTAGAGAAACGAAACCTGGCCGTGCTTAAAATATAACTGACATATCGACATATTGTGCATATTAAAGCTATTTTGTTACAAATTCCAAAGGGAAAGAATTGTTTTCAACCATTGATAATTTATAAGATAAAACAAAGGTATCAGTAGCGAGACGGAGTTTGGGATATGTGATCAAACACTAAATTAAGCCAACCATAATCACCACCACCATCATCACCATCACCATCACCATCACCACCATCATCACCACCATCATCACCACCATCATCACCACCATCATCACCACCATCACCATCACCACCACCACCATCATCACCACTATCACCACCATCACCATCATCACCACTATCACCACTTTCATCACCACCACCATCATCATCACCACTGTCATCACTACCATCACCACTGTCATCACCACCATCATCACCACTGTCATCACCACCATCATCACTACCATCACTACCACCACCATCATCACCATTATCACTACCACCATTATCACCACCATCATCACCACCACCATGATCACTACCACCACCATCATCACCACCATCACCATCATCACCACCACTATCACCACCACTATCACCACCATCATCACCACTATCACCACCATCACCACTATCACCACTTTCATCACCACCACCATCATCATCACCGTCATCATCACCATCACCACTGTCATCACCACCATCACCATCACCACCATCACCATCATCACCACCATCACCACTGTCATCACCACCATCATCACCACTGTCATCACCACCATCACCACCATCACCACTGTCACCACCATCATTATCACTACCATCACGTAAACACTCCCTCCCTTATTTGTTATGTAAATGATGGTATCTGATGTCATAAGCAGGGAGCACGTATAACTCGGTTAAATCTCCAAGTTTGTTCAACAAAATCACTTGAAACTGTGCACATTAAAACTCTTTGTGGCACTACTGAACATTTCATGTTGAGCAATCATGGAGGTATAAGTGATTTTGTAATGCATGAAAATGCTCTACCCTGCTTATGACGTCAGAAACCATTCATTTACATATCAAACAATATTTTTACTATAGAAATCTACTCATTTCATGAGTCTGGCCTGAGATTCAGTTCACGCTGGCCTAATCTTAGGTCGCCTGCTAGACCGAACTGAAGCACTTTCACCTCTCAAACTCAATAGTCAATACGTCGTTTTAAATGAGATCGGTGTCAAATCCACATAAAATAATGATTCCCTGGCCGTCACGAGCTATAAGACAATTGACACAAATCCAACCTCGTCCCCAGGGCATTTTGCCTCCACGTTGGGAGTCGGCGAAAATGGCCCTGGCATCGGCTGGTCACGTGACACCCAGAATTTTGGGGTGTTTTGGGAAGAAAATTTATGCGGTCTTTGTTTTTCGTTTTTGTATAATACGTATACATGAATAGTAAATAAGAAATATTTAACGCTCTGCCGAATCACTCATGTGAACCTTTATCATAAATGCAACTGGCTAGCATTATTCATCATGATACTCCCCACAATTATCCAGGATACATTTAAATGTCGGGAAGAAACATATATCTAATGTTGTTCTTGACTTTAACCAAAGCTATCGTTACAATTCTTTGGATGAACTTCGCAGAGTGGATTTATTGCAATTCATATTTTGATGAATAAATTACACTGTATCGGCTGAATTAATCAAGTTTTTAAACCGGCCAATCCGATTATAGAATCGACCAGCCGATTCTAGGGCCATTTTTGCCGACCTCCCAACGTGGAGGCAAAATGCCGTGGGGACGAGGTTGACAAAAATCTTGAAGGAACAGCGAAACCAAGCTTATATAGTTTCAAGGCCAGCCTCATGTGAACAAAAACCGAAATGCAAAATTCAGGCCGGTCCAAGTTCAGACTGGCTTCATGTAAACACTCCTGAAATATCAAGAAAATGAAGAATGATACAGCTTTCGTTAGGTTTAGGTTGAGCCCTGGAATTGAATTTACATGTGTTTATTTTACAATGGACCTTTTCATGGCTGAAAGGCCGACTGGACTGGCATCTACTATTAGCGGCGCCATCTTGAATTCGCAATGCATTGTGGTCTATCCAGGGTAATAGCTCCATTAAAACATAGTTAATAGAAAATATACATGGTTTGGAAACCCGGCAAACTTCAAAGCGGTTAACAATCAAGCTACGATTCATCTTGAAAGGTACACGAAGGTGCCAAATCCTTTGTTTTAGGTTTATTAATATTTAAACAGTACGGTTGAGTGATTGAAGCCAAACGTTGCTATTGGATGATTGCTTCATTATACAGAAAACACAATATGTTCAGTAACCATGAAAGTGCAAAAATTTCCATAAACCTGAACAAAAACATAAAACAATGACTTTTGTGAGCTTCCAAACCATGTATATTTTCTATTAACTATGATTAAAAGGGTGATTGCTTTGTGTTGAGACAAAATGCGGTAATTTTTTCTTGATAAACACTTTCATGGCAACAATGTCTAGATATGATCGTTGTCATTTTGGTAAGAGCAATAATTCTCGTACGTATAAGGATACATTTGTCATGAATCTATGCTTACACGTCCGAGAATTGTTGCTTTTAGCAATATGACAATTATTATATTTAGATATTGTTGCCACGAAAGTATTTATCAAAAAAAAATTGACCACATTGTGTCTCAACACTACGCAATCGCCATTTTAATGGAGCTTGCTACCCTGGATAGACCATAATGCATTGCGAATTCAAGATGGCGCCGCTATTGGTGAAAAGGTCTATTGTGGTTAAAGGCATAATTCACAATTTGATATATTCCTTTTTTGGGTTATTTTAAAATTTGACTTTCAGAGTAAAATTTAGATGGTATAATTTAGCTAGACGACACGGCCGTGTTTAATAGTGTTTTCTCCCTGAAAAGCACGATTTTTGGATTTTGACCAATTTTTGTTTTTTAGCAAATTTTTACACTTTCCTGAAGGAATTTCAACTCAAAACGAAAGCCCAGTGCCGTAGCAGGCGGGGAGGGGGGGGGGGGGGGGCAGAAACATTCCTAAAAATGAGTTTATTTATTAAGTTAAAGTGAAACTGAACCGATTAACTTTAATGTAACTTGAAAACTGACGTTGTGATTTGCAAAATACAAAAAATAACTTCGTGCAGACTTTATAATAATGGTACACCAAGTTTTATCCTGAAATAGCCGCTTATTGAATCGTCGGCTCAGCTTAGTCCAACAGGGTATGCTGGTGCGATAATTTCTTCCTTTTTACAGTAAAATTTCAACTATACTCGCTGTAGAATTAGATGAAAAAGTTCGCTCAAATTGCTGCAAATGGTGTTTCCGAGGTTCTAGATTTCAAAAATTTCCGGGGGAGGACCCCCTACAAATGCGGTCACTAATTGCCACTACTGCGCGCTCCCCACTTTTTGACACCTTGCTACGGCACTGAAGCCCTATTTAGACGAAGTGGATTGACAGTCCAATTGGACGGAAAAATGCGAGTGAAGTTAATCCGGGCACATGTTTACATGGAGGATCCTTTGGAACATTGTAGGCTGGGGCGGTTAACCGATTAACCGGAAAAGATCGCTTTTGTTTTGAGATCGGTTTCTTTCACGGTGGAAAACCGAAAAACCGATTCAAAGTTTTTCAGTTTATGCATAAAAGACGGACATAAGACGGGTTCACCGACATTTTGTCGGCAAGCACGTATGTTACCATTAGTGCGCTGAAGCCACTCTGTTTGTCTACCGTCGAATTGGCTAGTCAAGATGGAGATCTCCCGTTGGCATGTCAACTGAAAACCGAAATTCTCCGTCGTTTGAAGTCGAAATATGTTGCAGAGGATCTCAAAGTTTTGATGAATGTTACTTCATTCCTTGATCCGAGGTACAAAACTAATTTCCTCACAACGGGCGAGTTGGTTCAGCAAGGCAGAACTTGTAAGCACTCCAGCACGAGCGCGGTTAAATCCTGAAAAGGTTAACATGCTCGTTTTTTTGGCTGAGAATTTGTAAACAAAAAGGTACTTGTATTAAGCGCCTAGAATTTTACATTTTGATGCATAAAATTTTAACTAATTGTAAATAATCGATGTTGGTTGCTACAATATATTTATTTATTGCTTCATAAAGTAAACATGATTTGGGTTTTTTATTTCACAATAATTTAATTAATGCAGAAGATCGGTTATGTCGGTTTTACCGGTTTTTTCGTGACGGTTTTCGGTTTCGTTTTTTTCCAAAACCGCCTCAGCCTAGAACATTGTTTTCGGTTTTGGTACACTATTTCTGTGCTTCCCTCAATGTCTGCCATTTAGCACGACACGCACGAACTTTACTCATGCGTGTTAAGTATAATTTTCAAGTCAAACCGTGTTTAGATGAATCAGATTGGAGACATTCAAGTCCATCCTTGCTTGAATCTGCGTTGGATTGACTTGAGCCATCCGTTTCGATCAGATCGAAAACTTTCAATCTTCTTCATGTAAACACAACAAGGAGAAACAACATGCGAGATTTGACTTGAACACTCAATCCGCTTCACGTAAAGGTCTGGCCAAACGCTTTCAACATTTCATTCAACATTGTTGAATTCAACATGTTGAAAGCGTTTGGCCACCCCTGTTGAAGAACGAACATGTTCAAATTTTCGTTCAATACGCGTTCAACATTTCTATTGTTCTCAAAATGCTGAAAGGTGTTGAACGCATTTGGCCACATTTTATTCAACTTTGTTGAACAGAGACATGCGCCATGCGGGATAATATCGATCATAGGCGCAGAGTTTTGTTTTCGTCTAGAGGGGCTGAAGTGCTGAACAGGGCCTTCCTAAGAATTTTCTCGTCGGGGGCGTTTGCAAAAAGGGATTCTTCTAGGGGCTCCAGGGGCATGCCCTCCGGGAAATTTTTGAAATTTAGAGTCTTGGAAATGCCATTTCCTGCATTCTGAGGGGTGATTTTTAAGAACACTGAAGGTCATGAAATGTCATAGTTAAAATACAACACATTTCAACAATTTTTCAATGTTGTTTACTGGGTTGACTTATCACTGTATATCGGTGCTTTTGGCTGACAGGAATGAGGCTGTAACAGTTACTTTAACCTAACGAGTAACCTATAATTTGTGAATGGTGATTGATGAGTCAGTTGCTGCAAAATTTCTGGGGGGGCTCAGCCCCCCGATTGAGATTTCTCCGGGGGCTAAAGCCCCTGAGCCCCCCTATACTCTACGCCTATGTTGTCGATTCCAGCTTTTGTGGTAGCCCGCGTTCAATTAATTGTCATTCATGAATGTTGAACGATGTTGAATTCATTTGGCCACTCGTGCTTTCAACATTATTCAACATCGTTGAACAATGTTGAATGATGTTGAATGCGATGTTGAAAGCGTTTGGCCAGGCCTACCTTTTTCTGAATCTACATCAAATTCTGAAAAAAATAGGCGTAATTTTTCCACGTCCTAATGTCGCGGTTCGCTGTTGTCTATTTTGCTCAAAATTCGATGTTAGATTCAGAAAAACTTGATTTGGAGTCAAAATTCCTTTATAGAAAAATATCGAAAAGAGCTAAAAACCAAAATGGTCAAAATTAAAAAAAAATCGCGCTTTTCAAGGAGAAAACACTAAAATGCCATGTCATCCAACAAGAAATATAGCATTTAAATTTTACTCTGGAATTCAAATCTTAAAGTGCATATAAATCCAAATTTTTTATCATCTGAATACGTTCTACATAGAGCAAACAGTTGTTCAGTGAAATATTTTTTTGATTGGAGCTATTCTTCAATGTTCTTTGGAGATTCGTATTTCTAGTATGGTAATGAGATGATGTCTATGTAGGCATTTGTCGTTCTCTTTTTGGCAAGATAAACTACCCGGGAATTTTTGTGGAAAAACTCGTACAATATGGAACATGTTGTTCAAACACACTATTAATGGAAGAATTGGGTCATGTCACTCCTGCAAATAAATATTGTATATATAATGTGACTACTTTGGCGTCATCTCATTACCATTTTGAAATTAAAGCAAAGGTTGCTCTAATGACTGGGGAAATCATACACTGCTTAAGGAAAAAGGAAACAGTCAGGAAAAAGTTAAAAAAGTCACCAAGTGACCTCCTCCGAGGAAAGTTTAAAGAGCTCCGTGCTAAGATTAAACAGATGTTAAGAGAGAGTCGAGCTAAATTTTTTGAGTCCCTGGATATGGTACACCAACCTAAGAAATTCTGGTCAATATTTAAACTAACAAACAAGTCATCCAGTTTCCCGGATGTCATGTCAATGGAAACCGATGATGTAGATGTAGCTGTTGAAAGCCAAGGTAGGCAGCGCACATCAGCCTCCACGCCACGAACAATAGCCGAGTTATTTGATTCTTATTTTTCATCTGTTTTCTCTCCCACCTTAACTGACTCTACGCATAACGCACCCAGCTCAGCATCTGGTCCAGTCCTCTCGGAGCTGGAGATTTCTACAGATGTAGTACTAAAATTATTAAACCAATTGGACGTCAACAAGGCATCTGGTTCCGACGGTATTTCAGCGTACTTACTAAGAGAAACGGCGGAAGAGATTTCTCCTTCTTTGACACAGCTTTTCAATAAGTCCCTAAAGCTTGGTGTGTTCCCTAATGACTGGAAATTGGCTAATGTTGTTCCAATTTTCAAAAAGGGAAAGAAAGAATTCGTTGAGAACTATAGACCCATCTCCCTTCTACCATTAATCTCAAAAGTTCTCGAGCGCTGTGTTCTGATGGGTGTAAAGGACCACCTCTACCGCTTCATCAGTGCAGCGCAACATAGCCTGCGTGCAGATGCTTGTATTTCCGTAGCTTGGGTAATTGAATCCCTATAAGCGTCTGCGCATTGGAAGCCAAAAGCTTGTTCTGGTCACGAGTGGACACATGGATTTTTAATCGCATTAAAATTATTAATTCGCGCAGTAAGGAATAATTACAGCTATTATTATTCATGGCGTCTCACTCGTATCTCCTTTTCAACAGCGATGAACTTCCACACCAACGAGGGCCACACACGAAGCGGATAACTTTTCAACTGTCCAAACGACAATTGTGTCTGTTAAAGTACAGTGGAGAAGCAAAACTGCCACTCGGACTTTGCCCAAGGATCTTTGCTCTATTGGCAAAATGCTGTGTAGAGGGACATACACACAAATCGCGCGCGCAGCTTGGCGCTGTGAAAAGGTCAGAGAATAAACTGTCCTTTTGTATCTGAAGGAGATCAACCGAGAGTGTTCGAATATGTGCTCTAAGAAGAGTCCCAACATTTTGCGCAAAACGAGTAAAGAAGACATTGTGAACTTTTCGTTGACAAAACTCGACCAAGAAATAAAGGAAAGAACCCGGCTGCTCAGGAGTGTTTTGTTGTCAGCTTCTATTCGTTCCTTTAAATAATGCTTTAATTACCTTAACTTGGTCTTCGAAAAGGCTATCAATTTGAAAAAAATGACAAACGAGTCGCAGAGCACATTGAAAACATTCACACATCTAGAAGCTTCGACAAACGCCATGTTTTGAGCTAATTTTAGCGAATTCGTGATAAATTGCATAATTAACAAAGAACCAATCACATGCGGTTCCAACTTTCTGTGGAAAATCCACGTGACCAGAATTACACAAGCTCCGGAAATACAAGCGTCTGCACGCAGGCTAAGCGCAACATGGCTTTCTTCCAGGAAGATCTTGCGTGACCCAGTTACTTACAGTACTTGATCAAATAGGAGAACAACTCGATATTGGCAAACAAATTGACATAATTTATTTAGATTTGTCGAAGGCATTCGACAAGGTGAACCATGCGCTCCTACTATACAAGCTCAAACATTTTAACATCACTGGCAGTTTAAACGACTGGTTTAATTCCTATTTAACCGATCGCAAACAGAGAGTCACTGTCCTTGGCGCTACGTCTAAAGAACTCCCTGTTACATCAGGCGTGCCCCAAGGGTCCCTCCTGGGGCCATTATTGTTCCTGCTGTTTGTCAATGACTTGCCGGGCGCTTCTGAATCTTCTGAGGTGGCATGTTTTGCCGACGATACGAAAATATATAGGACAGTCGAGAGTGAAACTGACGCCAAAGCCTTGCAGTCTGATTTTAACAGCCTTACTCTTTGGTCAGAATCGTCAGCCTTGCAGTTCAATCAGCAGAAATGCAAGCTCCAGCGAGTTACAAGGAAAAAAAATCCTACCCACTTTTCGTATACCATTCAGGAAACAGTTTTAGAGGAATCAGAGGTAGAAAAGGATCTAGGAGTTTGGATTTCTAGTAAACTGACGTGGTCAAAACAAGTCTACCAACAGTGCAGCAAGGCAAACAAGCTATTAGGCTTTGTCCGCAGATCCTCGTGGGACATAAAGAACATTGGTACACGTCGAGCTCTGTATCTGGCTCTTGTTCGATCGCACCTGGGTTACGCAACCCAGGTATGGGCTCCACAATCTATCGAGCTGATAAAACGTGTGGAACGAGTACAGAGACGGGCTACTAAGTATATTTTGAAGTTACCTTTCCTGACAGAAATATCATATATTGAGAGGCTTAAACAATGCAATCTCCTACCAGTTACTTACTGGCACGAGCTTATGGATTTGATCTTCTTTTATAAGGCTAATAATGGCTTAGTTGATATCAATAGCAACATACTACCACTTCCAAGGCAGACGGGCAGAATAACGAGATCTACTCATAACCAAGATATCACAACATATGTTCCAAAAAAATGCAAAACCCTAACACGTCAACGATCCTTCTTTATACGCGTGTGCAGAGTGTGGAATACTTTACCAGACTCCATCAGGCACAAGTCTCTATCATTAGAATCTTTCAAAAATAAACTACTTAATTACTATAATTATGCCCTTAATCATTTCCACGTGACTAATAACCCTAGGACATGGAAGTCAGTATGTGTGAAATGTAACGTAGCACGTGGTCTTGACCGCCCTTTGACCTGTTGTTTTTAGCTAACTAATCGTATTCCGGGCCCACAGTAATTGGTAATAACTGTTGTGGTTACCCTGCCTATATACTTTGATATATATATATTTTTTTTTCTGTAAGTTGTAGGCAAAGTTTAATAAAATAAAATAAAATAATCTGAAAATTATTTCGTTCAACTATTTGCCAAAGGTAGAACGTATTTAGATGATAAAAAATTTCGGGTTATATGCACTTTAAAATAACGCAAAAGAAAAACAACCCAAGAATATGGTGCGCAGAAGTTTGGTGAGAAATTTCGCCTAATTATTGTTCAGTGTTTTTGCTCTGTGATTTGTAATGCTCTGAAAGGACTTTCCAAGCTTTGGGGGCCATAAATCCGTCGGGAGGTTTCTCCCCCCGTCTGGCGAGCTCGCGCATGCGTGTGCCCGAGATGAAATCGTAGTCGTCCTTATTCGCGGGCTCAAAGAAGGCCATGCATTTCTTCTTGGTGTTGTAAGCGGCGACTCGGAATGGGACGATCTCGAGTTCTGTTAGGCCAGGAGCCATCGTTAGAACCTAGAAAAAGACGTAAAAAGACCACCTAAACAACGAAGAAGTCAACAAAATGGACAAAAGACTTTATTTTTGAAGAAATAAGCCCCAAAGATGCTACCTCAGGACACAGTAAGTTACGAATTTTGTCATGAACATTTCACTATTTTATATTCATTTGCTGTGTTTTGAACAACAGTATTGGTATATTATAAAGCGTTCTTAATCCGGAAGGAGTTATAGTAATTAATTGTGTTTTAAAAGCGAATGGTAGTTGGTTATTAACGTATTAAAAATATATTAATGGTTTCATCAATTTGGACGCCATTTTGATTCATGTTTATCACCGCTGATCAATGTTTTGCGCCTGCACGGGCTTTCAAAAATATGGCGGGAAACTAAAATATTGTTTGCAATTGTTATTCTGTGTATCACTGAGACTGCTATTTCTTGCAAATTCTGAGAAAACTACTTAAATTTTCAAATTTGTACTTGCTCTATAAGTATATTATTAATATCTTTAAATATCCTGTGATTAGGGTGGATGGAAGTGAGGTATCAGCTTACTGTAACCTGCCTGCAAGTGTTTTTTCATTATTTAAGATTTTTTGAGGAGAATATTAGTAATCCTTCTATTTCGTTAAATAAATGGAGCATTCTGTTCCATGAATACGAACAACAAAAGTAAGCCATTGGGAGCCACTATTTTGGGTGGTCAGTGGTCAAAGGTTGTGTCCACGCTGAGATGGCGATCCAAAATCGATAATAAGTGATCTGAATTCTTACATTTTAATTGAAAATCCAGTGTATCTCATCTGTTTAGAAATCAGGAACAATAACAACTTGTATTTATTTATATATTTAGTATATCAAATTCAACAGATGCTTTATTGTTATTTTAATAATAGAAATGTGAATTCTTTAAGCGAGATAGTTTCTTAAACACTTTATGTACTGGTACCGAGGGTAACAGTTTGTTTTGCCGAAGTTGCCTTAATACATAATCGGACACGCTGGACTCATAGGAGCATTACTGAGTTGACTGAAGAAAATAATGAAAAAATGCCTCACGTATATATTTTTTCCAAGTTACGGTAAGCTGATACCTCACTTCCATTGGCCTAGTAGTGGATCTAGGATTAGAATTTTTTAAAATTAGGGGGGTACCCAAATGGGCACCATCTAGTGGGGGGGGGGGGCATGGGGCATGCTCCCCCAAATATTTTTTTTTAATTTTGGGATTTCCTGCATTTTGAGATTCAAACAGACTTTTTCCAACTTTTTTGCAACCTGTTTGCAATAGAGGATGACTGCCCCCTCCCCCCTGGATCTGCCCCCCTGGATCTGCCCCCCCCCCCCTTGGCCTGAATACATTCTAAGTAATGTAATACCACCCCGTTAATACAACCACC
>OZ036013.1:10940765-10950765 GCA_964035015.1 Corallium rubrum
TTAACAAACAATTTGCCAAGGCTGAGTTATCGCGGGGATTATAACCTACAGTATATAATCGTCCAACACGCGTCTAATAATTGTCCTCATATTTTAAAATCGTTTACTAACAGGGTTGGTGACGTCACAGAATAGGGATCGAGCGAGAGGACTAGCGGAAAATGTTCATCTTTATCTATCATGAATCCTACTGGAGCTCGGATTCTTTAATCTTTATGAACGAGGGCACTTAAACAAACTTCTTCTTGAGAGCAGACAGCAAACGAGTAGATTTCTTTGTTTTACATTACGTTAAAAGGTTGTTACATACGAGACTGGATAACAGCGCACTTCAGAAGGCTGTCTTGCTTGATAGGAGAACGCCTAAGGTAGTATGGACCAAGATCCAGTCACTACTAGATATAGACGCAACCCAGGCGAGACGAATGATGACGAACTCAAATGACTTATGCGACTGCTGAAGAGTAGATTTCCAATCTACTTCGTCAGACAGAAGCGCCCCAAGGCCGCTAATGTGCCAAGAGGGAAGTAATGATGATGCCCATCATTCCACGACCTGCTCCCAACTTGACCATGTAGCTCAGTCAGTAGAACGTCGGACTAGTAAACTCAGAAGGTTGCGGGGTTGAATCCGAGCCATTGATGTGGTTGAGTAGAGTTTTTCTCTACTTACCCAGCATGGTTCATCACTTGGAGTAACACCTAATATCATTATTTTCCACCGGAGTTTGCTGTCCCACAATAATTATTCCAACAACATGAGATGAAGAGTTACAGTACAGTACATGTAAGTCTCTCGATATTGAAGAAACTAGATTTCAGTTTTGAAATATCAAATATAAGAACCATCATTCCACGACCTGCTCCCTACTTCACCATGTAGCTCAGTTGGTTAGAGCGTTGGACTCGTAAACCGAAGGTCACGGGTTCGAATCGCAGTCGATCGTAGTTTTTCTCTATTCTTCTCAAACTCATTAATAATTCATGAGCTAATTAGCCAATCAGAGAAAAAAAAACCATTTTATCATGTGCATGAGTTTTGAAATCCGGTGAAGGTTGTGCAAACTGAATTCATAATTGAAGCCTGGTTGTCATATGTCGCAGATGGTCGCCGATCGTTGGCGATTTGTGATTTAGATGCATGTTAAAACGGGAAGTGCAGCAGCATGTTAAGTAGTAAAGAACAATGCAGAAAAGCAGTGCTTTTATTCTTTTCCTTAAAGTGTATATGAAACGAAAATTAAATTTGTCTTATTTGAAAGAATTCTTAAAATAATGGGGAATATCAATTTACAGCTTTTTCATATTTTACTTAGTTCTTGAGATATTTAGACTTATGTGATATTCAAATGAGATAACTTATGGTTCGTTTTTTTCTAATTAACATATTCGAAAATCGTGAATATTTTTAAGGTTATTGATCAAAATCACTTGTAACTTGTCTTTCATGTTTCGTGGCATGCACTGTAGCAATATGCAAAGTTTCAAGTGATTTTGTTCAATAATCTTAAAAATATTCACGATTTTCGAATATGTTACTGAGAGAAAAAAACGAACTACAAGTTATCTCATTTGAATATCACATAAGTCTAAATATCTCGAGAACTAAGTAAAATATGAAAAAGCTGTAAATTGATATTCCCCATTATTTTAAGAGTTCTTTCAAATAAGACAAACTTAATTTTCGTTTCATATACACTTTAACATGCATCTAAATCATGGGTCGGCGATGATCGGCGACATATGAGAACCAGGTTTAAGGAATCAGATAATAAACGACACAAACAAAAGACCGTTTATTACCACATTTCTAATTATAAATTCAAATTGGGTACTAATATACACCATTGTCTAATCTAATAAGCACCAATATCACCTCGCGAAGTCTACTATAATTGACGATTGAGAAGCTATTTCATAAACTTGTGTATCGTGTTTTACCAGGGGTTACAAACACTCGAGAACAACAAAAATCACTCAGCCTATTACCTCGTAATTTTCAATGTTCTCTCGTGTTTGTAAAACATTCGAAAACAATAAAAATCACTCGACCTGCAACCTCGTGATTTTCATTATTCTCTCATGTTTTACAAACACTCGAGAACAATGAAAATTACTCGGTTAACAACCTCGTGATTTTCATTGTCCATCGTGTCTGTAACCCCTGGTAAAACATGACACACAAGTTTATGAAATATTACTAGAAGTTTTTATCAAAAGTGAAGTGCTGCGAGTTGCTACCATTTACTATTTAGTAGTAAAATACTTGTTATCGCCCGAAGCATTTTAATTAAAGAGCTTAAGCGTGCGACGTTTTCCTCAACATGGACGTCACGCGTATAAAATCGAGCCATTAAAGAGTGATGGCGTCAGCACTCTTGCCTGAAGTGAAGAACGGCAATCTATGCAGTTTTAGGTTGTTGATTTGCAGCAATAACGGCTGTTGTCGAAAAGTCCTCGAGGAAGAAGGACAACGTGGTGTAGCGTAGCGCGCAATTTAATAATGCCTCCCGCTGATCGGTAGACATTGCGTATACCGAAGATCATCGCCCACGAAATCCTAAGAATCGAGTTTGTGAACGCAAATAAACTCGGCCCAGACCTCGTCAAGATTAGTGAGCTGCTCGCTTACGGGCTCGCAGCAATTAGTTACATGTGTTCATACATTTTTACAACTTAAAACAAGTTGTGTAGCTTACCTTCATAAGTAATGCATGTCCATTGTGAATCGGATTTCTTAGTTGAAATGCAAACACCGCATCAGCATTTCGTTCTCTAAACTCACTACGAAGTTCATTAGGTGTCTTTCTATACTCGTCCAAACCATCTCCCCAACGGATTCGCTCAAATACTTCCAGATCACCACCAACTAGCCAATCGCCAGCGTCGTAACACATCTGCAAGGGTAAGAACACAATTTGACAGTGAGTTAAGTGACTGACTTTCCCAGGTATATAATGAAATATATTTTCAAAATGCATGATTTGAGTCAATTCCAAGACCAGGGAAATATGGATGGATGGGTTGGTTGTGGGTGGGAAGTGGATAAGTTGGTGGGTGGATTGTTGGTGGCTAGGTGGATAAATGGTTCGGTAGGTTGGATGGGTGGGTGGGTTTGTGGGTGGTTGGGTAGATGGATGGGTGGGTTTGTGGGTGGTTCGGTAGATGGATGGGTGGGTGGGTTTGTGGGTGGTTGGGTAGATGGATGGGTGGGTTTGTGGGTGGTTGGGTAGATGGATGGGTGGGTTTGTGGGTGGTTGGGTAGATGGATGGGTGGGTTTGTGGGTGGTTGGGTAGATGGATGGGTGGGTTTGTGGGTGGTTGGGTAGATGGATGGGTGGGTTTGTGGGTGGTTCGGTAGATGGATGGGTGGGTGGGTTTGTGGGTGGTTGGGTAGATGGGTGGGTTGCGGGTAGATGGATGGATGGGTAGATGGATTGGTGAGTTGTTGTAGATGGATGGGTTGGTCGGTAGATGGGTGGGTTTGTGGATGGTTGGGTAGATGGATGGATTTGGGGGTGTTTGGGTAGATGGATGGGTTTGTGGATGGTTGGGTAGATGGATGGATTTGGGGGTGTTTGGGTAGATGGGTGGGTTTGTGGATGGTTGGGTAGATGGATGGATGGATTTGGGGGTGTTTGGGTAGATGGATGGGTTTGTGGATGGTTGGGTGGGTAGATGGATGGGTTTGTGGGTGATTGGGTAGATGGGTGGGTTTGTGGATGGTTGGGTAGATGGATGGGTTTGTGGATGGTTGGGTAGATGGATGGATTTGTGGGTGGTTGGGTGGGTAGATGGATGGGTTTGTGGGTGCTTGGGTAGATGGATGGGTTTGTGGATGGTTGGGTAGATGGATGGATTTGTGGGTGGTTGGGTGGGTAGATGGATGGGTTTGTGGGTGCTTGGGTAGATGGATGGGTTTGTGGGTGCTTGGGTAGATGGGTGGGTTTGTGGATGGTTGGGTAGATGGATGGATTTGTGGGTGGGTAGATGGATGGGTTTGTGGGTGCTTGGGTAGATGGATGGGTTTGTGGGTGCTTGGGTAGATGGATGGGTTTGTGGGTGGTTGGGTAGATGGGTGGGTTTGTGGGTGGTTGGGTAGATGGGTGGGTTTGTGGGTGGTTAGATAGATGGATGGGTTGCGGGTAGATGGATGGATGGGTAGATGGATTGGTGAGTTGTTGTAGATAGATGGGTTGGTTGGGTGGTTGTAGTTGGATGGGTTGCTTGGGTTGTTGTAGATGGATGGATTGGTGGGTTGTTGTAGATGGATGGATTGGTGGGTTGTTGTAGATGGATGGGTTGGTTGGGTTGTTGTGGATGGGTTGGTTGGGTGGTTGTAGATGGATGGGTTGGTGGGTAGATGAATGATTACTGTGCGACTTGACTCCAACTCGTGTCTTGGGTTTCCAAAATGTTCTTTCCCAGGTTGTGTTTAATACTATAATCATTATTAAATTATAGAGGTCCTAGAACAACTATCCCTCATTAATCTGGCCTTAATAGAAAACAAAACTGGATAGTGAACCTGGATACTCGTGTCATTATAACAGAAATGGTCTCACTATACAAGTTCACCCAGGATCGTCTTTACGGATTGTGTACCAATGTATAATGTAAGTAGAAGCCAGAGCTCCTGGGTTACTTTACTCCTTACAAGTAAAATGTTCTTACAAGTTATTCTATATAGAGGTTCAGAGCCAGTCAGAGGCGCTATCAGATGCGTAAATCCTCTAGTGGATCTTGTTAGCGTATAACTTTAACGGTAAACACGGTTCCTAATTAAGACTAGAAGTTTTCATCAAAAGTGAAGTGCTGCGAGTTGCTACCATTTACTATTTAGTAGTAAAATACTTGTTATCGTCCGAAGCATTTTCAATTAAAGAGCTTAAGCATGCGACGTTTTCCTCAACATGGACGTCACGCGTATAAAATCGAGCCATTAAAGAGTGATGGCGTCAGCACTCTTGCTTGAAGTGAAGAACGGCAATCTATGCAGTTTTAGGTTGTTGATTTGCAGCAATAGCGGCTGTTGCCATCTTTAATGGCTCAATTTTGTACGCATGTCGTGAGTGTTAACAATAACGTCGCATGCTTAAAATGTTAAGTGAAATCATCTGGCACAATGGTGTGGAATGTCATATTAATAAAAATTAATGAACAAAGACTCGTATAAATACACTGTCTGCCCCTCGAAATGTCACTAAGCCTTTTGTGGCCTTGATATATACTTCCAGCAACAAATAGAGTTGTGTTTGATAATATAGTATAGTAGAAAAATACACTTCTCTTTAATAAATCAATATACTCCAGCGCCAAACAATGCCAACTTGCCAAGAAAAGTCCTCGAGGAAGAAAGACAACGTTGGTGTAGCGTGGCGCACAATTTAATAATGCCTGCCGCTGATCGGTAGACATTGCGTATACCGAAGATCATCGCCCGCGAAATCCTAAGAATCGAGTTTGTGAACGCATATAAACTCGGCCCAGACCTCGTTAAGATTAGTTTTTTATAAGTTGTACGTATACATGTAGTGCACGTGGTACGTTTGCGAGCTTGGTGTAATGGAATCAGAGTTGGAAAAAGTATTCAACCTTCCTCCGGATGGGTTTTTAAGTTTAAATAACCTTCCTCAAAACATATAGCGAGAATTTTGTGTTTTGCAACGTTCATAAATACTGCGTGACTTTTACAGTACCTTGGTTTTCTAGGTTCTCCTATATAGGTAAGCTTTGGCATACTACAATAGCTTACTAACTACCCTCGACTGCTGCGAAGATACAGACATCACAGCAGACATCAGCGTACAAGTCTCACACATGTAACTGCTGCCACTGCCAGTGCTGCATAATTGTTGGTTAGCCAATGTTTTGCTGCAAATCGCTTTTCTTCTCGACACCTTGCTTGGTCAGTTGTAACTTTCTCAGATTACCGAATGTGTTGTTTCACGTGTTTTCACTTTAAACCTTCCTCACTAAAGTAAACCTTCCTCCGGGTGGTACCCGCATACCCGCAGCTTTTTTCCAACTCTGAATGTAACAGACGTTCGGTAGAAGTTCGTCAAGCTCAATTACTCAGAAAAGATTTCTGAGCTCCAGACAGGATTCGACCCTGTAACCTTCTAATGACCGGTTAGGTTGAATTTGCAGCCTTAGCTCTCCAACCCAGCCTCAGTGGCTCAATGGTTAGAGCGCCTAACCAGGTCATTAGAAGGTTGCAGGTTCCAACCCTGTCTGGGGCTCAGAAAGCTTTTCTGAGTAATTGAGCTTAACGAACGTCTACGAAACGTCTATTAGTTTTTTATTGGGTTTGGTTTTGTTGTTTTTCGGGGGGGGGGGGGGGGGGGGTTAGGTGAATCGTTAACATTCGAAACTAATGCGACGTTCCGTAGAACATGGGTCTCTCACCAAATAGTTAAGCCCGGTTAGACGGGGTTAGTACTTGGATGGGTGACCGCTTGGGAATGACCCCGTTGTCGAGCTTGGAACTCATGTGAGTAGAGTTGTAGTTGATCTCTCCTGCTTCGAGGGTTTTTCGCCGGGTTCTCCGGTTTTCCTCCCTCCATAAAATCAACACCTAACATCTCAGCTGTGATCCGTGGTCTGAACTGTGTCGTTGGCGGCTGCTTCGAGCGCCTTTGATATGCCTCGACACGGCCACGTTGATCTGCGTCCTTCGCAATTCAGCCGCTGGCTGCAAGTAAGGATGATTAGCCCCCCAGTCCTTTACATCCTTTAACAATGAAGTCCTTACTGAGCGGGATCTGACCAATAGTTTATCCCTCTCCGGGACGCCCCCCCCCTCCCCCCCCCCCCCTTGACGAGAAAAATCGTCTGACGTCAGACAGGGCAACAATGCGTATGAAAAACGGTCGTACAAAAACAAATTACCAACTGGTCTGTGGTAACATTCGAAGATTGGGGAAAGGCCTTGGAATATTTAAAATAAATATAAAGCGTTTCAAGTAACAAACAGTAGACAGTAAACACAACCGAAAAACGTCGTGTTACATTAATTTCAAGCCGTGTTTGTATGACATAACGTGACGTAGGATGGCGTCAGCTTCCCGGAAAAGCCAGTCAAATTTCAAAACTGTCCAACTTTTAACTTGTTTTTTTTTTCCTTCTTATTTTATAAAACAAATAAAACATACCGCTCCTGTACATATGTACTCTTATAAAGGTACGTTTGACATGATTTGAACACGAAAGAAGTATTCGACTATCGCCTCGTGCCTCTACTCAACTTCTTTCGTGTTCAAATGACATCAAACGAACCTTTATAAGAGTACATATGCACGGAGTTTTATCTTTCATTTGTTTATTATAAAATAAATAGTTTATACTTTGGCGTGCTCCATCGGGTTTTAGTATACAGCCAACCATCGTCTATTACAAATCCTGCATTCTGATTGGTTACTCAACCGTTGTCTATTCGTGATGGACAACGTTTGAGAAAAATGAAAACAAACCTGAAAAAATATGGCAGTAAACTCTCGTTTTGCAGACGTTTCGGAGGAATTTTTTGAGAGTTTGATAGAAAATTCTATCCCTGAGAAAACTAAAAACGCCACAAAATATGGCATGAAGATTTTTAATGGTAAGGAACGAAATACAATTAAACCGTATTTTATTAATTAAATCTGCTTTTACTTGCCGCTCACGAGTGGTTAAATAACACAACATTTTCGTCAGTTTGCACTAGAAAAACTGTATTTTTTAGAGTAGGTACAGGGTGTATACTAAAACAGTTAGACAACTCGTCCTCGTTGTCTAATTGTTAAATGGACGTACTTGGGAAGTTTGGAGAGCGCGAAGGAAGCGTTAAGCTGGATTTCCATTCAGTGCATTTTGTCGCGCGATCGACTTTTCTCGATCGCTTTCTTTTGAAATGTGTGTATTCAACCAAAGCTAATGAAATGCGTTCCGCTTGACAACCCACAATTCAAAAGAAAGCGATCGCAAAAAGTCGATCGCGCGATAAAATGCACTGAATGGAAATCCACCTTAAGAGATGCTGGAAGCGATAGCCGAGTGCAACCTTTCTACACACCTTAATATAAGGATGTTCCTTGCTATACACACCCCACTGGCGACATGCGCGCTCGTCTTTTCGATGTTGGTAGAATTCAGGATCATGTAGGATCGCAATGAACTTTTCGTTGTATACGAGGGATAAAGCAGAAGATCCCTCAAGTCTCTCCTTGTCCTTAGTTGACACTGGTAATACTATGGGTACGGTTTGGTTAGATACGCCCTCTGAAGATAAGGAAAAACACAACATTAACCAACTATTAGGATTATATAATGGTATTGTTCAACCACACTTTGATTATTGTTCTGCGGTGTGGGGAAATTGTTCTAACACATTACAAGAAAGACTTCAAAAATTACAAAATCGGGCAGCGAGAGTGGTCACTGGACACTGGTGATAACTACGAAATTAGGTCTAGCGTTGTCTTGGATAAGTTAAATTGGCAACCTCTAAGACAGAGGAGAAACAAACAAACTGTAACCCTTGTTCATAAGCTGCTGATTGGTGAAATGCCAAATTTTCAAGAAAATGAATTTGAATTGTCAAATAATACGAGGTATCATTTGCGTAGTAATGAAAACATGTTAAAATTAGGAAAACCAAGAACTAATGCTTTGAAGCGACGCTTTGCTTATCGGGGAGCCAAGCTTTGGAATAATTTACCACATTATCTTAAAGACAATAATATGTCTACAAATATTTTTAAGAATCGTATTAATAACTTGAATTTTAACTGATTTAATAAATGTAGCTAATTAGTAGGGTACAGTTATTCTAGTAGATTTTATAGATGTTGTAATTTAGATTTTAATATTTTTAACTTTACATTTAGTAGTTTCTATAGTTATATGTGTTTGTAATATAGTTTTATTCTTATATATGTAATAGTAATTTAGTTTTGTAAAACATGACGGCCCCTATGAAGATCACTCTTGTAATTAAGGTGAAGGGTTTTATACCGTCGTTAAAGAAGTTTAAATAAGTAAATAAAGAGTGGTTGCCCTGTTTGGCACCAAAAATGTCGCTTTAAAACGTCATATTAAGAAGTTGCGCCAGAAAAGTCGCGTTAAAAAGTCACATAAAAAGTTGCGTCAAAATAGTCGCGTTATAAAAGTCGCGTCAAAAATGTCACTTTAAAAATGTCACGTTAAAAAAGTCGCGTCAAAATAATCGCGTTAAAAAAGTCGCGTCAAAAACGTCCCTTAAAAACTGTCGTGTTAAAGAAGTTGCGTCGAAAATGTCGCGTTAAAAATGTGAGGTTGAAAAAGTCGCGTCAAAAAATTCACGTTAAAAAAGTCGCGTCAAAAAATTCACGTTAAAAAGTCGCCTCAAAAATGTCACGTTAAAAAAGTCGCCTCAAAAATGTCACGTTAAAAGAGTCGCCTCAAAAATGTCACGTTAAAAAAGTCGCCTCAAAAATGTCACGTTAAAAAGTCGCGTTAAAAAAGTCGCGCTAAAAACGTCGCTTGGTATTGATTCGGCACGAACTGATCAACGAACTGACAGGAGTATATAGACTGGATAATTTACCTTGAACTAGAACTCCAAAGTGGAGACATTGTAAATATTCCGTTTCTCTCATAAAGCCTTCGAGCGGAGTCGCCCAACCTTCGGAAAGAACTTGGACCCACTGGAGATCAAGCTGAAATATTAAAACAATACATTAAACAATTTACTTAAATATCTATCCCTTTTTATCTTTTCCAGCTTTTCGTTCCTTTTCTCATATTCACTCCTCCATAGTTCCGTCCATCCAAGCATCTACCCATCCATCCATAATTCCGTTCATCCATCCTTGTACCTATCCCATCCAGACCCCCCCCCCCCCCCCCCATTCATCCATAATTTCATTCATCCATCCACAACTCCATCCATCTGTTATTTCATTCATCCATTCTTCCATCCATCCCATTCACCCCATCCATTCGTTTTATCCATGCATTATTTTATCCATTTATCTCATCC
>OZ036013.1:10953265-11158265 GCA_964035015.1 Corallium rubrum
CTTCCTTCCTTCCTTCCTTCCTTCCTTCCTTCCTTCCTTCCTTCCTCCCTCCCTCCCTCCCTCCCTCCCTCCCTCCCTCCCTCCCTCCCTCCCTCCCTTCCCTCCCTCCCTCCCTCCTTCCCTCCCTCCCTCCTTTCCTTCCTTCCTTCCTTCCTTCCTTCCTTCCTTCCTTCCTTCCTTCCCTTCCTTCCTTCCTTCCTTCCTTCCTTCCTTCCTTCCTTCCTTCCTTCCTTCCCTTCCCTCCCTTCCTTCCTTCCTTCCTTCCTTTCCTCCCTCCCTCCCTCCCTCCCTCCCTCCCTCCCTCCCTCCCTCCCTCCCTCCCTCCCTCCCTCCCTCCCTCCCACCCTCCCTCCCGTCCCTCCCTCCCTCCCTCCCTGCAACAACTCCACTCACCCTCTTGTAAGGACTAATAAAAGCAGTCAAACAGACCATTCCAGAGTCTGCAAAAAGTTTCGCAACTTCGCCAACACGTCGAATATTCTCATCTCGGTCCTCCGGTGAAAATCCCAAATCCTTGTTCAATCCTGTTCTCATATTATCCCCATCTAATGTGTACGTTGGTATCCCATGGCGACACAGATAGTCCTCAAGACCCATACTAATTGAAGTTTTACCAGCTCCCGATAAACCTAAAGTTAGTATTCTCAAACTCATTAATAATTCATTAGATGAAAACAAAGGAAGTCAGTACCGAGACGGTGAACTGGAAACCTGGGTCTTAAGGTTACTGTAGACCTTCGGGTTGCGTTTTAGGGAAAACATAGCGCTTCGTCCGTTTATTGCATATACCAAAACCTATATATTATTCGAAAGGTGATTTTACTGGCTACAAGACTGCAGCAAAACAGTTGGTCATTTTATGAACGCAAACAAAAATAGCGCTTCTGTTTATTAAAGTTTTCACTCCAATTCGAAATGCTATAAACGAACAACTCAACCTCGTCCCCAGGGCATTTTGCCTCCACGTTGGGAGGTCGGCGAAAATGGCCCTGGCATCGGCTGGTCACGTGACACCCTGAATTTTGGGGTGTTTTGGCAAGAAAATTTATGCGGTCTTTGTGTTTCGTTTTTGTATAATACGTATACATGAATAATAAATAAGAAATATTTAACGCTCTGCCGAATCACTCATGTGAACCTTTATCATAAATGCAACTGGCTAGCATTATTCATCATGATACCCCCCACGATTATCCAGGATACATTTAAATGTCGGGAAGAAACATATATCTAATGTCGTTCTTGACTTTAACCAAAGCTATCGTTACAATTCTTTGGATGAACTTCGCAGAGTGGATTTATTGCAATTCATATTTTGATGAATAAATTACACTGTATCTGAATTAATCAAGTTTTTAAAGCGGCCAATCCAATTATAGAATCGACCAGCCGATGCCAGGGCCATTTTCGCCGACCTCCCAACGTGGAGGCAAAATGCCCTGGGGACGAGGTTGCGAACAACTATTTACTATAATGCTTTGAAAATTGGCAGTATGATAGATAAATATCACAGGAAAAAAAGTATGTCTGGGTTTGTAAAAATTCCAAATACTTTTAGAGTTATCGAATTTTTACTATTACAGCTCTCACAGGAGGTTGAATGGGCTTGCATAAAAGGCCGTAAAACGATAAATATTGAAAATTTTACAATTCCCAGACACACTTTTGTCACCACAATATTAATTTACTCGAATACCAAGTTTTAGATGATTCTGATAAATTCGTGTTCGCTTATAGCTTTTCAAAGTTCTTACTACTCAAATCAGTAGAGCGAGACATGGACGATTTTTTTATCGCTTTATATTAACCGCGGATCAATTTCAAAGCAATCACGAGGTGTATTCTCATGTACCACGTGATAAACATCCAATTGTTAACCACTGTTAACTCGTAAACAAGCTATCACGTGGTACATAAGAATACACCTCGTGATTGCTTTGAAATTGATCTGCGGTTAACGAAACTGTCGCTTCGGAAGCGATGAAAACATCGTCTATGTCTCGCTCTACTGATTTGAGTATTATACTTTAGCTCAAAACATTTCTTTGAGAGAAAGCCGTGTGAAAAAAAACTTTTGTCACTTCCGGCCTATAAGTGAAAGTAAATAATGCGCCTTTTCCTTGTTTAGAAATAAAAAAAAATCATGATTTTCTTTCCAGAATCCGAAAGCCCTCATAAAATGCTTCACTTTCAGCGAATAAAAAAAAGTAAAAAAAAATTGGTTTGAAGGTCTACAGTAACCTTAAGTCCTCCATATAGTTGTAATTGTTGTAATTCAAATTGCCGATTCGCTCGAACTCAGGACTTCTCAGTTTTTGAAATGCTTAAATGAGTTAAATGTGGTATTCAAAAACAAATTGGAAGACTAAAAGTTTGTTTGTAATCACTCTTACAGGATATATAACAATATAGCATGCAGTATTTACAAGTGCAGTAATTTTGCCGCTTTGAGTCTCATGTTTCGTGAACGTTTAAGGTGGCTCCATACAGTTTTTTTGAAAAATGGAAAATACAAGTTTGCGATTGAGGGTCCAAAATACGTGATTAAACAATTCGGGGGAAAATAAAACTAAATGTTATGTATAGTTAAACAGTCTGACAATCAAAAACTGTTACCAAATAAATAGCAACAGTTGTTGCTATGGCAACAATGACTTTTCAAAATGGCTGCCAATTACCCTTCAAACTAATTTCATTCGGAAAAAACTTTGGTGACCCCCAATTTTTTTTTTCATTAAAACTGTTCTTGAAGTATGAGTAATCAATAGGCCGATTTTAAAAAAATTCTGTAGAAGGAAATTTTTGAAAAATTAACAAACATGATTTTTCCGGAAAAAAAATTATTCGTTCTACAGAATTTTTTTAAAATCGGCCTATTGATTACTCCTACTTCAAGAAACGTTTTAAGAAAAAAGAAATTGGGGGTCATCAAAGTTTTTTCCGAATTAAATTAGTTTGAAGGGTAATTGGCAGCCATTTTGAAACGTCATTGTTGCCATAGCAACAACTGTTGCAATTTATTCGGTAACAGTTTTTGATTGTCAGATTGTTTAACTATGCATAACATTTAGTTCTATTCTTTTCCCGAATTGTTTAATCACGTGTTTTGGACTCTCAAACTTGTATTTTCCATTTTTCAAGAAACTGTGTGCAGCCACCTTAAGGACATTTGCGAACGTTGAGTTCGGAGTTTAGCGCTCAAGTCTTCCACTTAGTCATTTGGTAGACTTCTTTACAAAATAGATGTTTTTTTTGAAAAGATTTGGCCGGGTTTTGTAATGAATTTGGTCTTTTAGGTTGCAAAATCCTAGCGAAAAATCGCCGACTGTCGGCGATTGATGTTTACATCAAAGGCCGAGACACACAGGACGCGAAACCGTAACACGACGCGATTTTCCAGTTTTAAAAAGCGAATTTAGGGTCTGTTTATATGATCCCGGTGTACCGGGACGGGATGGCAGCCAGGATGATTTTGATGTATTGAAATAAGTCAACACGTAAAACAGAAAAAACACGCGATGCCTGAAGAAACTCAGATTTTGTTGATCTGATCCTAAAGTTAAAAGTGAATGATTGTGGCAATTGAAAATGGCTTTTGTTGAAGTTATTTAGTAATCTAGGCCTTGAAAAATGTAGGCGAAAGCTTTCCGATGCACATAATCAAAGACCGTGACTTATTTCAATACATCAAAATCATCCCGGCTGCCATCCTGTCCCGGTACACCGGGATCATATAAACAGGCCTACCCTAGAAATGAACATTTGGAGGTTTTGTATACACTAGAATGAACAAGTTATCCTGTCGTTGTTATTTTACCAAGCTTCTCATGAGGGACGAATTGTTCGCTTCCAAAATTAAAAAAAATCGCGTCGCGTTACGGTTTCGCGTCCGGTGTGTCTCGGCCTTAACTGTTGTTGCATCGGCGACTGTTGTAATTGCTGTAGAAGTTGAACTCGGTTCAACTTCTACAACAGTCGGCGATCGATCGCCGATTGCATTACAACAATTACAACTCGCGTTTCCATTAAATCGTAATTGTTGTAAGACTTGATCGGCGACAGTCGCCGACTGAATTACATGCAACAATTACAACGATATGGAAACAAGGCTTTAACATAGAATTTTGCCAACTTTCAACCTGATTTTTTCATAAAATACTGATTTGTTTGAGAGGCTAGATCAAACACTCGAAAGAGCGTTTTTTCAACCACTACTCGGTGACTGGATATCGGATGAAACACTTTTCCTCGTGTTTGCTCTATTACGTCAAAACAGGTTTGCAGGGTCATGTCGGTAAAGCGCTCTCAATTCGTCGGAATTTATGCCACAAAAATAAACTAGATATCGTTAGAAAGCTATTGATTTGTAGAATACAATGTTGTATTTGATTTTGCGATAAAAACAAACCAATAATAGTTTGTGAATTTAAATTAAAACCAGAGGGCTTCACTTGGGGGGACTCGAGTAAAAAGCGTTTTATTTAATTCAAAATCTTTTTTTCGCAGATACCTTTTAATTCCGAGATAAATTTCCGACAAAAGGCCTGTCTGGTTTCAATTTTATGACTTATTTTGTCCGAATGTTGGTCGAATTTTCAACTTTGATCGTCGATAAAACTCCGGTTTGCTCAACCGGGTTCCGGCTAGACAATTTTCGCCATGTAAATGTTCTGTCCCACTTAACCGGATCGATACCGTTTCGAGTATTTCTTTTGATTCTTAAGCTGTTTTTTCGATACAAATTAGTGATAACGGCTAGTAGGAGGACAGCAGCTCTTTATAATACGTCAAATTCTATTTATTTCTCTGTTAAGGCCCAGTCAAACGAGGATGAGAGTCGATGAGAGTTGCAACTCTCGGTCGCGTTTGACCACCAACTCTCATTGACTCTCATGCACTCTTATCAACTCTCATCAACTTTGAGCTGGTTCAAGACCATCAAAGAGTTGATGAGAGTTTTTGCTCGTTTGACCGGTCATGAGAGTTGGCATACGAGAGTTGATGAGAGTTTAGCGGCTAGAAAAGACTATTCGTGACTTTTTGTGACAAGAAAAGGCAAGAATGCAAAATATATCTGTCCATAGTCCCTAGAAATAAATTGTCTGGAAACGCAGCCAAAGTCTTTGTTCTAGGTTTTTGTTCACGTTTGTGCACCTTATTTCACCTTAACGCTTGCTGAACACATTGTATTTTTGGTATAATGAAGAAATCAACCAATAGCAGCGTTGCTTTATAAATATTAATGAACGTAAAACAAACGATTGTGCACCTTATTTGCCACTCTCAACCTAAATTGTAGCTCATTGTTAACCGCTTTGATGTTCGCCGCGTCTCCAGACAATATAATTCTAGGGACTATGATCTGTCTATTTATTTGTCCAGTACGAGATTGTAAAAATACGAACTTTGTTTACCTCGAAATTCGTTCCTAGTTTCCCTGCTACGCGCGGTAAATCCTACAACTCTCGTCAACTCTCATGGTCAACTCTCACCAAATCTCATCAACTCTCATCCTCGTTTGACCAGGGCATGAGAGTTGAGAAAACGCTCAGACAAACTCTCGCTTGCCAACTCTCATCAACTCCCATCCTCGTTTGACTGGGGCTTTATTCTGTGGTTTTTACAACTTTCTAAGCTGTGTTGTGAAACGTCCCGGTCGCAATTATCCCGCCTGTATCTCATATAAACCCGCCGGATGAAAAACGATGTGGTTAAGGCATACGCAAATATGTTGTGGTTTTCTCATTTGCATTGTCGGTTGATATCTTCAACCTAAATTAAGAGCAGTTACATCTTGCTTTTGAAACTCATTAAAAATTAAATCGTTTAAGCAAACCTATTCATATTTAATTAAAAGCTTATTAATAATTCGTTTGTTCGTTTAAAATTAGCTTTATCCAACAAAGGATTCGTTCTGGAAGCAATATCCAAAAAGTTAGCATATTTAAAACTTTGGGGCCTGGACCTCTCCCTGTGCTGAATAAAATCGTCTGGCGTTAGCCAGAATAAAATACTAAAGACTCGTCTTCAGGCTTCAAAGTATTAAAGAGATAGGTTTTAAAGAGATAGGTTTTAACACTTTGAGGCCTGGACCTCTCCCTGTGCTGAATAAAATCGTCTAGCGTTAGCCAGAATAAAATACTAAAGACTCGTCGTCAGGCTTCAAAGTGTTAAAGAGATAGGTTTTAACACTTTGAGGCCTGGACCTCTCCCTGTGCTGAATAAAATCGTCTGGTGTTAGCCAGAATAAAATACTAAAGACTCGTCGTCAGGCTTCAAAGTGTTAAAGAGATAGGTTTTAACACTTTGAGGCCTGGACCTCTCCCTGTGCTGAATAAAATCGTCTGGCGTTAGCCAGAATAAAATACTAAAGACTCGTCGTCAGGCTTCAAAGTGTTAAAGAGATAGGTTTTAACACTTTGAGGCCTGGACCTCTCCCTGTGCTGAATAAAATCGTCTGGCGTTAGCCAGAATAAAATACTAAAGACTCGTCGTCAGGCTTCAAAGTGTTAAAGAGATAGGTTTTAACACTTTGAGGCCTGGACCTCTCCCTGTGCTGAATAAAATCGTCTGGCGTTAGCCAGAATAAAATACTAAAGACTCAGGCTTCAACGTGTTAAGGTGACTTTGTATAACTTCAGAGGCGAATATTTTTCAGAATTAATTTTTTGGACCACGTTAAAATTTCGTGCTAAACTTAAAAATAACCCACAAAACTCACGAAAATCGAGTAAATATAGTGACCGAGAAATTACGATGTAATGTTTCGACTGGAAGTAAAATTTGAAGTAAAATTTTCTTGACTATGTAGCTCAGTTAGTAGAGCGTCGGACCAGTAAACCGAAGGTCGCGGGTTGGAATCACAGCCGTGGTTGAGTAGAGTTTTTTCTCTACTTACCCAGTATGGTTCATCACTTGGAGTAGCACCTTAATATTATTATTGAGGTTTGATCATTTCAAAATTCCCTACATGTTCGCCAGGGACAGCCCAAATCAACTACAGTACAGTACAGTACAGTACAGTACAGTACAGTACAGTACAGTACAGTACAGTACAGTACAGTACAGTACAGTACAGTACAGTACAGTACAGTACAGACTACAGTACAGACTACAGTACAGTACAGTACAGTACAGTACAGTACAGTACAGTACAGTACAGTACAGTACAGTACAGTACAGTACAGTACAGTACAGTACAGACTACAGTACAGTGCAGTATAGTACAATGCAGTACAGTACAGTACAGTACAGTACAGTACAGTACAGTACAGTACAGTAGACTACAGTACAGTGTAGTACAGTACAGTATAGAAGCGTACAATGCACTACAGTACAGTACAGTATAGTACAGTACAGTACAACACAGTCCAGCACAGTACAATATACAGTAGAGTAGAGTGAAGTACAGTACAGTGTAATGGAGTACAGTACAGTACAGTATAGAACAGTACAGTACAGTACAGTACAGTACAGTACAGTACAGTACAGTACAGTACAGTACAGTACAGTAGGGTACAGCACAGTACAGTACAGTACAGCAAAGTGCAGTTCATTTCTCCTACCTGTTAGCCACACTGTACAGCCACGAAAGCCAGCCTTTGTACCCACAACTTGACCACGCTTTTGCCTGGAGACGTGATGAGCTTGATAAGATACATTCGTAGCCTTGACGCGGTCCTATATAGAAGAAAGACAAACACGATAGTTTATGGACAGCATACAAGCTACTGATTGTTATTTGGACTTGACTCGACTATACCACAGAATAAAGACTATACAGAAGGGCCACTCGGGTCGGAACCTTTGAAGTTTTTGTCTCCTCACATGTCGCATTACGCATGTTGCTCAGCCAGTAAACTGCATGTTCTGGCCAATAAGCACGCTGAACTGGCTGTCCTAGCCAGTAAACTGCATATTTTTGCATAAAAATACGAGGACACGTTGTACCGCTAAGTGGCCCTTCTGTATAGTCTTTATTCTGTGACTATACCCGTGACTCAACACCCAATTGTCTCCACTCGTTATACTCGCAAGACTCGTGTGATTCAACTACACTAGAAACTCAACACTCATTACTCGACTAGACTCGTGTGGCTCGACTAGATTCGTGACTCAACACTCGACTGACTCTACTCGTTACTTGATATACGAGTGACTCAAGTCCTTACTTGAAAAGAATCGTGACTTACTCATTACTCGATTACACTCGCTATTTGACATACGAGTGACGTTACTCGATTACACTCGCTATTTGACATACGAGTGACTTTACTCGTTACTCGATTACACTCGCTATTTGACATACGAGTGACTTTACTCATTACTCGATTACACTCGCTATTTGACATACGAGTGACTTTACTCGTTACTCGATTACACTCGCTATTTGACATACGAGTGACTTTACTCGTTACTCGATTACACTAGCTATTTGACATACGAGTGACTTTACTCATTACTCGATTACACTCGCTATTTGACATACGAGTGACTTTACTCGTTACTCGATTACACTCGCTATTTGACATACGAGTGACTTTACTCGTTACTCGATTACACTCGCTATTTGACATACGAGTGACTTTACTCATTACTCGATTACACTCGCTATTTGACATACGAGTGACTTAATCGTTACTCGGTTACACTCGTTACTTGACACCTGAGTGACTCCACTCGTTACTCGACTAAATTTGTTACTCGACTAGACTCGTGACTCAACACTCAAGCGACTCGACTAGACTCGTTAATCGACTAGACTCTTGACTTTATACTTGGGTGACTCCACTCGTTACTTGACTCAACACTCGAGTCACTCGACAGACTCTTGACTTTACACTTGGGTGACTTCACTCGTTACACGACTAGATTCGTTACTCAACACTCAAGCGACTCGACTCGTTAATAGACTAGACACTTGACTTTATACTTGGGTGACTCCACTCGTTACTAGACTCACTAGACTCGTTACTCGATTATATAGGCTCGTGACTCAACATTTGAGTGACTCCACTCGTTACTCGACTAGACTCGTGACTCAACACTCGATTCACTCGACAGACTCTTGATTTTACACTTAGGTGACTTCACTCCTTACACGACTAGACATGTGTGACTCGACTGGACTCGTGACTCAACACTCGAGTGTGACTTTACTTGTTAAGGCCTGCCAAACGCTTTCAACATTTCATTCAACGTCGTTCAACATTGTTGAATTCAACATGTTGAAAGCGTTTGGCCACCCCTGTTGAATGATGTTGAACGTTGTTGAATGGTGTTGAACGAAATTTGAACATGTTCAAATTTTCGTTCGGTTCAACACGCGTTCAACATTTCTATTGTTCTCAAAATGTTGAAAGGTGTTCAACGCATTTGGCCACATTTCATCCAACTTTGTTGAAGAGACATGCGCCGTGCGCGATATCGTCGACGTCGATTCCAGCTTTTGTGGTAGCCCGCGTTCAATTAATTGTCATTCATGAATGTCGAACGATGTTGAATTCATTTGACCACTCGTGCTTTCAACATTATTCAACATCGTTCAACAATGTTGAATGATGTTGAATGCGATGTTGAAAGCGTTTGGGCTGGCCTTTACTGGACTCGACTCGACTCGTTACTTTATATACGAATGTCTTGTCTAGACTCGTGACTCGACATAAGAATGACTTGACTCGACTTCCGAATATATCCCCACAAACACATCTACAAATATTAACGGATCAATTATCTTGGGCTATTAAATCTTAATTTTGAAAATGAACCAAAAACCTCAAAACGAGATTAATAAATCCTACAACAAAAATATTTGTTTCCATCTGAATCTCAGTAGCTCAATGGTTAGGGCATCTCACTGGTCATCAGAAGGTTGTGGGTTGTACACATATTCAATCTACGTTCAAATCATCTGAATCTCAGTAGCTCAATGGTTAGAGCATCTCACTGGTCATCAGAAGGCTGTGTGTGCGAAAAACGTTGTTGGCTATAAAAAATGTGCTGTTGGAACAACTTCTTCATGACTGTTGATTTATCCGTGGACAAGTTGTTCGAACCATAAGTGAACAACTTGTTGACAACTTGTTCATGGCGAGCAGCACAACATTGTTCACGCCTGTTGACAACCAGTGAACAAGTTGTGCGTTTTTACGCGTGTATGTGAACAACATTGATAAATAAAAAACACTGTTCATCATTGTTTCAACAAGTTGTTACAGCTTGATGAAACAACAACCGTTGTTCACGCATGTTGTAACAACCGAAGAACGTGTTGATACATCAACCATGTTCACCATTGTTGTAACATTGTTGTTCATCGTTGTTATTTCGTCACGCTGTTACAACATGTTGTATCATGTGCGAACAACGTTGTTGGCTATAAAAAATGTGCTGTTGAAACAACTTGTTCATGACTGTTGATTTATCCGTGAACAAGTTGTTTGAACCATAAGTGAACAACTTGTTGACACCTTGCCGGTTCACGGCGAGCAGCACAACATTGTTCACGCCTGTTGACAACCGTGAACAAGTTGTGCGTTTTTACGCGTGTATGTGAACAACATTGATAAATAAAAAACATTGTTCATCATTGTTTCAACAAGTTGTTACAGCTTGATGAAACAACAACCGTTGTTCACGCATGTTGTAATAACCGAAGAACGTGTTGATACATCAACCATGTTCACTATTGTTGTTAACGTTGTTCATCGTTGTTATTTCGTCACGCTGTTACAACATGTTGTATCATGTGCGAACAACGTTGTTGGCTATAAAAAATGTGCTGTTGGAACAACTTGTTCATGACTGTTGATTTATCCGTGAACAAGTGGTTCGAACCATAAGTGAACAACTTGTTGACAACTTGTTCACGGCGAGCAGCACAACATTGTTCACGCCTGTTGACAACCGTGAAAAAGTTGTGCGTTTTTACGCGTGTACTTGGCTCGGCTGGGATTCGAACCCGGCGACCTTCGATTTACTTCTATACCAACTGAGCTACAACAGGTCATGTTGGGAGCTGAAGGTCGAATGATAATACTTAGGCTATTTGATATTTCGAAACAGACTAGTTTCTTCAATATCTAAACAACAGTCTTCATACATGACGATTTCGAAGTGAAGTCGGGTGGAGAGTAATATTAAATTCAATATTTTCGGCAGTAGTCAAACCTTTGTCTTACCATTCCTGTATGTTTTTTAGCAACTATATACGGCATCTGAAGTGTAATGTAGAAAAAGTTGACAGAATCCACGTAAACTTTCAACGATGCCAGTGATAAGATAAGTTCAACAATGAATTCATTCTACAGCTCAACGCTTTTTATGCGGCTTGGCAATCAAATTAACTCACCAAAATTCACCTATCAATTCCAACACTATTAATTCTTCGCCACAAAATTAAAAATTAAAATTGTTTATGAAACTTATATCGCCGCTAGCCAAAACAAAAAAAAAGTTCAAAATATAAAATTTGGAGTTCGGCGAATTGTTGAATTCGTAGAATTTAGTTGGGTTTTTTTCGGGAAAGTGATTTCTCAGGGCTATTCATTTCAGGGGGATTTTCATCGGTAAAATTTTCTTCAGCTGTTCATGCAATGCTTTATTTTTATTCAATTTGTTGTTGGGGAGATAATGTTGGCGTTTAGAATGCATTTTTAATGAGTCCGTGTTAGTTTTTAATTGTAACGAATATACGCTAAAAATTTTGAATTACTGAAATACTGAAAGAGATTGAAGTCGGTTTAAGGTTACAGGATACCCTAGGAAGCCATTTCAAGAAATTTGTTACCGCTCGCTCAATTTTTCCCCGATTTGTCTCAAGTTTGCAACAAATGTAGTTAAGTATGTGACGGACACTATCGTATTATACAGTACATAAAAAATAAAATATTGTTGCAGATATACTCATCAGTTTAAAATCACAGTACTTTCGCGCCGCGGTTTAAGGCGGTCTTTGGTTTTACCAAAAAGCTCTCAATTTATCATATTTATACTTCTCAATGTTTGTTCTAAAAAAGTGTGTTCGCATTTTTTTATTAATGTAGTGGTTTAGCAGCTAGGATATTTTATTTCTCGATCTATGTTGTGGCACAAGCAATTGAGAAATAAAAGCTTGTAACTCAGGTAATTTTTACATAAATAAAACGCGCGAACACACTTTTTTAGAACAAACATTGAGAAGTGTAAATATGATAAATTGAGAACTTTTTGGTAAAACCAAAGACCGCCTTAAACCGCGGCGCGAAGGTCCTGTGATTTTAAACTGATGAGTATATCTGCAACAATATTTTATTTCTTATTTACTGTATAATACGATAGTGTCCGTCACATATTTAACTACATTTGGTGCAAATTTGAGACAAATCGGGAAAAAATTGAGCGAGCGGTAACAAATTTCTTGAAATGGCTTCCAAGGGTGTCCTTGTAACCTTAACTCATTCCTGTCCGATGGCTTCCCCAGAGGTGAATAAAATCGTCTGGCGTTAGCCAGAATAAAATACTAAAGACCAATTCGGACAGGAAAGATTTAAATAAATCTTCAAAACAGGAATTGATTATAAAAAATAAATTTAAAATTAGTGAAATGCCGAAATTCCAGAAATAAAAAAGTATTTTGCCGTTTCAGTCGCTCTTCTTTAGAATTATAATAGTCGTCTACTCTGTTGGAGAGTTTTTTGTTGGAGAAACTCATCAGTTTTTCGTTATCAAAAATCTCCGAAGTTGACCGCATTTAATTTACTGCCTACGCAGCGCTTTAGTTTGGTTTCTGCCGAGAGCTGATTATTATTGCTTCAATTTTTCATACCGCCTGCAGTTTCGCGTTTGACGTCGTAAACCAGAAGTGGGAATAATGAAATTAACAAGTGAACGTCTCTCTTTTCGTTCCTTCTTTCTTTCTATCTTCGTTTGTACGTACGTTCGTTCGTTCGTTCGTCGGTCGGTTCGTTCGTTCGTTCGTTCGTTCGTTCGTTCGTTCGTTCGTTCGTTCGTTCGTTCGTTCGTTCGTTCGTTCGTTGCTTGCTTGCTTGCTTGCTTGCTTGCTTGCTTGCTTGCTTGCTTGCTTGCTTCTCCCTCCCTCCCTCCCTCCCTCCCTCCCTCCCTCCCTCCCTCCCTCCCTCCCTCCCTCCCTCCCTCCCTCCCTCCCTCCCTCCCTCCCTCCCTCCTTCCTTCCTCCCTTCCCTCCCTTCCTCCTTCCTTCCTTCCCTCCCTCCCTCCCTCCCTCCCTCCCTCCCTCCCTCCCTCCCTCCCTCCCTCCCTCCCTCCCTCCCTTCCTTCCTTCCTTCCTTCCTTCCTTCCTTCCTTCCTTCCTTCCTTCCTTCCTTCCTTCCTTCCTTCCTTTAAGATTTTCTATACATCATAACACACTGCCCACGTAGCATGGTTCACTCAGATGAAGAACTTTGGTTTAAAACGTCAGTATTCAGCCATTCTCTAAAATCTCAACAGTTAATCACCATCTTTAAGATTTTCTATACATCGTAACACACTGTCTACGTAGCATGGTTTACTCTGATGAAGAACCTTGGTTTGAAATGTCAGAATTTATTCTCTAAAATCTTTTTTGGAAATATTTTGAGAATTCTTTGGAAATATTATCGTCTACTCTGTTGGAGAGTTTTTTTGTTGGAGAAACTCATCAGTTTTTTGTTATCAAAAATCTCCGAAGTTGACCACATTTAATTTACTGCCTACGCAGCTCTTTAGTTTTCTGTTTCTGCCGAGAGCTGATTATTATTGCTTCAATTTTTCATGCCGCCTGCAGTTTCGCGTTTGACGTCGTAAACCAGAAGTGGGAATAATGAAATTAACAAGTGAACGTCTCTCTTTTCGTTCCTTCTTTCTTTCTATCTTCGTTCGTTCGTTCGTTCGTTCGTTCGTTCGTTCGTTCGTTCGTTCGTTCGTTCGTTCGTTCGTTCGTTCGTTCGTTCGTTCGTTCGTTCGTTCGTTCGTTCGTTCGTTCGTTCGTTCGTTCGTTCGTTCGTTCGTTCGTTCGTTCGTTCGTTCGTTGCTTGCTTGCTTGCTTGCTTGCTTGCTTCCCTCCCTCCCTCCCTCCCTTCCTTCCCTCCCTCCCTCCCTCCCTTCCTTCCTTCCTCCCTCCCTCCCTCCCTCCCTTCCTTCCTTCCTTCCTTCCTTCCTTCCTTCCTTCCTTCCTTCCTTCCTTCCTTCCTTCCTTCCTTCCTTCCTTCCTTCCTTCCTTCCTTCCTTCCTTCACTCTGATGAAGAACTTTGGTTTAAAACGTCAGTATTTCATTCTCTAAAATCTCAACAGTTCACCATCTTTAAGATTTTCTATACATCATAACACACTGCCTGCATAGCATGGTTTACTCTGATGAAGAACCTTGGTTTGAAATGTCAGAATTTATTCTCTTCAATCTTTTTTGGAAATATTTTGAGATTTCTTTAGATTTCTTTAGAAATATTTTGAGAATTCTTTGGAAATATTTAACTTGAGAATTCTTTGGAAATATTTTGAGAATTGTTTAGAAATATTGAGATTTTTTTTGAAATATTTTGACATTTTTTGGAAAGCGTTTTTGATTGTCTGGAAAGTTTGGAAAATACTTAAAAATAATTTTGGAAATATTTTGAGATTTCTTTGGAAATACATGTACTGTATTTTGAGATTTTTTTAAATATTAAACACTTTCATTACTGGTAACTTATTCCTGCCTGAGGGCTTCCCCAGAAGTAAATAAAACCATTGGACACCAGAATAAAATACTAAAGACTATTTTGAACACTAAAGATTTAATAGGTTATGAGTGAACAACGTGTTCAATCAATCAATAAATCTTTATTTTGACTCGTTAAACGAGGCTTATTAGACCTCTAGCCATAAGCTAGTGCAATCGAGTAAATTAATATCTCCTATTTTATAGAAAGTTAGTAGGAGCATTAGTATAAATAAAGTTAGGTTACAAGAGAAATAACTATGAGTGAACTAATGTTCTTGCAAGCATGTCCTGCAGCATTTGCATTAATTGAAATCAATTTTTCTTATATTGGATTTAAAAATACTAAGAGAACTAGTGGACAAATGGCTGTGATAATGCATGGATCAGTTCTTCCTGTAACCATCCCCCCCCCCCCCTGGGGTTGCCCAGGGGCAACCCTTGCGACAATGCAGAAAATCAAATCCAGGGTGGGGAATTGTTTTATTAATTTTGTCCTGGGGGTATAGGGCAGGGATGCAAGGAGACGTGGGAGTCCAGTAACTAAAGTATTCATATTCAATATGGTGACAAATTCATTGGAAGATTTCTCAGGTAAACCTTGCGAGTTTGTTGGCATCTGTTTGGAAAAAAACAAATTGGAAAAAAAAAATTGAATCGATGCTGAAAAAGTGAAAAAAGGAAGTCAAATTCATCAAAGGAAGCAGCAACAGAAATGAGCCACTGTTTACATTTGTATTTGTTTGATTTTTAAAACTCATGTGTTTTTGTATTAGTTTTTCAGCCTTGCCACAGGGTGGGGAATTGTCAAATTTCAAAGTCCTGGGGGTGGGAAATTTGTGATGAGCTTCATAAAAAATTACAAATCCCCGGGGTATTGCTGGGGGGGGGGGGGGGGGTATGGTAACAGGAAGAATTGATCCGAGGTCAAGTTGGGAGCAAGTCATGGAATGATGGACTTATATTTGATATATATCTTGAAACTAAAATTTTGGATGGCACAAGCTGTTAGCATCACTCACTCAACTGCTTTTCACCACTGAATTGATAATCCTTTCACCACCATTGTGGCCCTTTAATATTTTTATTTTACTATCATTAACCTTTTCACCACCATGGTGACCCTTTAGTATTTTACTCTGGCTAATACCAGACGATTTTACTTCAAGTCAAGGGAGGTCTGTTGGTTAAATGGTTAAGCCTGGTCAAATTGATTCTCTCCTGTGCCTCGAAGGTTTTTCACCAGGTTCTCCAGTATTCCTCCTACCACAAAATCAACACCATACTTTCCTCAGTTAATTCTACAAACTAGTTCCATCAAGGAGTGAGAGCCATTGGGTTATCAGTATCTAAATACTGTCCTATGTTACCTCCAGTAAAATTAACAATTAAAGTCACTTCACATTTAAAGGTGGCATGGATCAGGCCCAAGCCTCGGGCCAGCACGCTGCCTCTCACAACCGAAGTTAAGCCCAGTTGAATGAGGTTACAGTAGTAATCAGATGAGATTGCCTTGCCTCGAGGATTTTCATTGGGGTCTCCAGTATTCCTCCTACCACAAAATCAACACCATAGTTTCCTCAGTTAATTCTACAAACTAGTTCCATCAAGGAGTGAGGACCATTGAGTTATCAGTATCTAAATACTGTCATATGTTACCCTCACTAAATAATTAAAGTCACTTCATATTTAAAGGTGGCATGGATCAGGTCCAAGCCTCCAGCATGCTGCCTGTCACAACTGAAGTTAAGCCCAGTTGAATGAGGTTACAGTAGTAATCGGATGAGTGCCTTCATGTGAGGCCAAAAAAATACCTGGGTTTCTGGTTTCCCAACCCTACCTAGTTTTTTGCTAGCAAAATGCTGACCCTAATCTTTTTATTGAACTTTTAAGTGGCACCAGAACCTAGTAATGTACTCAAAATTAGCTTTAATAGCAGCTAGTGTAATTCACATTTGGTGTTGGAAAGAATATTATTGTTATTCCGAGGCACTAAATTAAAAAAAAGTTTTAAAAAAAAGTAAATCCAACCTACCCTACCCAAGTTTTTGTGAAGAGAAATAGGAAACCCAGGTTTGTTTGTTTTTTGGCCTGAGTAGAAGTGTTGATTCTGTCCTGTGCCTCGAGGTTTTTCACTGGGTTCTTTGGTTTTCCTCCCTCCATAAAATCAACACCATAGTTTCCACAGTTAATGCTACAAACTAGTTCCATCAAGGAGTGAAGGCCATTGGATTATCAGTATCTAAATACTGCAATTGCATGTTACCCTCAATAAAATAATATAAGTTGCTTCACATCTCACCACTGAAGTTAGGCCACGTTTCTCTCTGACGAAGGGCCTTTGCTCAAAACGTTAGACTCCTACATTCTCTGTTTTGGCAGTACCGTATATCTAACCTTACTATATTTCAACTGTTGTTTCTACACTGCCTACACAGCATGCTACTTTTATTAGTAATTGGGTAGCTAGGTGAATTCATGTGAGTAGAGTTGTTGGTTCCCTCCTGTGCTTCGAGGGTTTTTCACTGGATTCTCTGGTTTTCCTCCCTCCACAAAATCAACACCATAGTTTCCTCACCACTGAAGTTAAGCCTGGTCAGATGGGGTTAGTACTTGGATGGGTGACCAGCTTTGCTTCATGTGAGTAAGGTTATTTGTTCTCTCCTGTCAGTCCCTGTGCCTCGAGGGTTTTTCACCAGGGTTCTCCAGTTTTCCTCCCTCCACAAAATCAACACCATTGTTTCCTCAGTTAATTCTACAAACTAGTTCCATCAAGGAGTGAGAGCCATTGGTTTATCAGTATCTAAATACTGTCATATGTTACCCTTAGTAAAATTAATAATTAAGGTCACTTCACATTTAAAGGTGGCATGGATGACCCAAGCCTCTAGCACACTGCCTCTCACAACTGAAGTCTGAAGTTAAGTATATATAGGTTATTTTGAGGCCACGAGGGGAAATGCGATTTATTCACCATTAGGGTGAAGCCCAAGGTGAATAAACACATATCCCCGAGGGGACTCAAAATAATGTACTTATTTTTCACATGGTGAGGTTGACAGGATTTCATAAGATAAGGAGTGGTGTGGGGGATATTAGATGGGAAGATTAGAGGAGAATATTATAGAGAGGAATGGTAGAGGGGAATATTAGAGGGGAATATTAATCTATTGTTTTGCCAGGGGCTATTGAATATATTCTCCTAAAAGTCAAAGGAAACTAAGGCATGTGAAAAATAAGCCCAGTTGAATGGGGGTAGTAATCGATGGGTGATTTCATGTGAGTAGAATTGTTAATTCTCTCCTGTGCTTCGAGGGTTTTTCACTAGGTTCTCCAGTTTTCCTCCCTCCACAAAATCAACACCATAGTTTCCTCAGTTAATTCTACAAACTAGTTTCATCAAGGAGTGAGGACCATTGGGTTATCAGAATAGCTAAATACTGTCATAATGTTACCCTTAATAAAAGCCGCTTTACATTGGCGACTGCTCACAAAAATTTAAATCGAAAATTCTTTCACAATTTGCCATGGTGACCACAAGCTTTGAGCCTGCGTAGAACAGGTACTAAGAGTCAAAGATTGAATTAAAACATCACGCTTTGTCAATTTCATCATATATTTTTGAAATAACGTGATATTTTCATCAGTTATTAATATTAAGGTTTTAAAACTTTCAACAGCGTACCCATAAATGCCGTCAAAACCATCACGATCGCTGTTGCAATATTGACTAAAACACTCCTATTTGATCGCTATATAGTATTTACTCAACACTGATTTATATTGGCTGTTGTGATTTTATTTAATGTTGCAATTAACAACGTTCGATTTTTGCGATCGAGAAATTTTTTTGGCCTTTTATCAAACAATAATTGAACGAAAATCGAGTGTCCGGAGAGGTTATCTATAAAATAACAATATTTGCAAACATTCGATGGACTTACCACATCGTAAATTTCACGCTTGTTCATAAATAGTCTTCGATGTGTCGATGACGGATTTCCACGCCGCTTTTTCAACTGAGTTATCACAAATCCTATATCGTGACTCACGCCTTCGCCACGTTTACAATCTACTGTATAAATGGATAGTTTTTCAATTAATATTTACAGTATCATGCTGTTCATTCGAATTTATTAGAAATACAGTATATATTAACTTCTTCCATTATCGAAACGTGGGCGTTTGTTGTGGTGTCTGCGGAGTACTAACATTGGTACGTCAAGTAACTAAATTATTACGGATTGAAAATTTGGATTGTAGTAGTCGCGGTTAGATCAAAATTTTTAAAATTTTTAAAATTTCACCTTAGACGGTCACACGGTGAGAAGAGTGCTTCCAGTTTGACTCTACCAAACACCAACAGGTTTTCTCTGGAGTGGCTACTCTGGAATGAATAAAGAAATAAATGAATGAATAAATAAATAAATAAATAAATGAATAAATAAGTGAGTAAATGAATGAATGCCATGAATGCGTGTATGAATGAATGAATAAGTATATATATATATATATATATGAATGAATGAATGAATGAATGAATGAATGAATGAATGAATGAATGAATGAGTGAATGAATGAATGAATGAATGAATGAATGAATGAATGAATGAATGAATGAATGATATATAAATGAATAAATAAACGAATAATAAATGAATGAATGAATGAATGAATGAGTGAATGAATGAATGAATGAATGAATGAATGAATGAATGAATAAATGAGTGATATATAAATGAATAAATAAACGAATAATAAATGAATGAATGAATGAATGAATGAATGAATGAATGAATGAATGAATGAATGAATAAATAAATAAATAAAGAAGAAATAAAGAAATAAAGAAATGAAGGACGGAAGGAAGGAAGGAAAGAAAGAAAGAAAGAAAGAAAGAAAGAAAGAAAGAAAGAAAGAAAGAAAGAAAGAAAGAAAGAAAGAAAGAAAGAAAGAAAGAAAGAAAGAAAGAAAGAAAGAAAGAAAGAAAGAAAGAAAGAAAGAAAGAAAGAAAGAAAGAAAGAAAGAAAGAAGGAAGGAATGGGAAGGAACGAATGAACAAAGGAAGGAAGGGAACGAATGAATGAACCAAGGAATGAATGAAGGAAGGAAGGAAGGGAAGGAAGGAAGAAAGGAGGGAAGGGAAGGAAGGAAGGAAGGAAGAAAGAAAGAAAGAAAGAAAGAAAGAAAGAAAGAAAGAAAGAAAGAAAGAAAGAAAGAAAGAAAGAAAGAAAGAGAGGGAAGGGAAGGAAGGAGGGAGGGAAGGAGGGTGGGAAGGAAGGAAGGAAGGAAGGAAGGAAGGAAGGAAGGAAGGAAGGAAGGAAGGAAGGAAGGAAGGAAGGAAGGAAGGAAAAAAGAAGAGAATGAATGAATGAATGAATGAATGAATGAATGAATGAATGAATGAATGAATGAATGAATAAATACATGAATGAATGAATGAACGAATAGATGAATGAATGGATAAATAAATTAATAAATAAATAAATAAACTGTAAATGCGATTAAAATAGTTTCGCACGTTTATATAACAAAAAAAAAAGATAAATTCACGTTTCTTTAACAAAAAACTAGACACCGCAAAACACACAAAAAAAGCGCCAATCCGCAAAAAAAAATACATTCCATACCACAAATGTCATTACGACAATTTGGTCACTTTCAATACAATGAATATTAAGTTACGTATCTTTAACCAATCAGCGTGAAGTAATCGACACATAAGTAGTCACGTGTGGGCGTTGGCGGTCTCCTATTGGTCGCGAGACCCTCTGGTCTGCCACATCCCCTCGAATACGCATGTTAATGGCGGACAACTCGTGAGCTGGTGTTTACATTTTTGAAACGCTAAATTTGCTCGGTTAAAGAAACCGTTTTCTTCTTCAAACAACCAGAAAGTATCTTATCTGCAGGGAAGGAAGTGGTTACCAACTTAAAGAGGGATATCAGCTGTTGGAGACAAGCTGAAACGGGTTGTAAATTGAGAAGCTGTGGACTTAAACTGACCTCTTGAGATTCCGTGTTTGTTTTGACGAAGTCGCAGAACAAGCCAGCTCGTGTTCACTTGGTGAGTGCAAAGCCTTCAAAAAGGTTACTACAGCTCTTTCCTTCGCTTGAATGCAGTACAACGCGACGTAAAAGGCCTTTGTATTTCGAAGTGTCAACACATTGTTTCACGCCATTAAACCACCTGTGCATAACATTTGGATACAGTCGCTCAACTTCGACAAGATTATTCTCAAAAATTCACCGCTTTTCTAAAACTGGTTAACCAAAAGCCCTCCCACAACTTGTTCCTTGGAACTGTAATTCACCATTTACACGTATTTAGTTGCAGAGGATTGCGTTTTGAATTTAAACGTGGACAGTTTCATTGGTCGGAATTTGTTGACAAAAAGAGCCCTCCTTTGGTCAAATGCGCGATGAAATTGGAAGGATCGCGTGAATTTTTGTCTCTGAATGCAAAAACAATCTTCGAGCTGAACAACTCGAGTGGTTTGCTTCGCTGATTTGGAAGTCACGATTTTTAATTTCCTAAATTGCTTTGGGTGAAGCCATTGTGAGGAAATTCATCGGGCGTTTATCCTGATATTGGAATACAATTTTAGCAGCTTGACCCAAAAAGGAATTTTCAAGGACAAGTTTAGCCGCCAAATTGCGTCCTTATTTGATTTCTCCGAAATTCTAGGCAAAGCCAACAAAGTTCCGTTTTGAGTAAAAAACTCAAATTTTTGAGCCTTGTAACTCAATTACTATTTTCAAGAGTCACCCCAATCATCAGATATCAGAATATTTTTTTTATCATCATCTGCTGGTCCAAAGAAGTTCTTCAGAACAGCTGTAAGGCAGGGCAACAGTTCCTGGTGAATAAGTGCTAATTCTTAGCTGTTCTTTTGTCTCTGGCCTCATTAAGATAGCCCTATTGTCTGGAGTTTGAAAAAAGGCTTTTCTTTCATACAGTATATCACAGCTTCCTTGCTGTTAGCAATCAGATTACATTCTTCCTTGGTTATCACAGAAGCATCATCCTGTGTGATAAAGGACATGGGCCATGAAATCTCCAAAATTTATCGATTCCTCAGTGGAACCGTCCAGGGCTTCTAAACCAGTAAGTTTTACTCTCTATATTTATGTTTTAAGTTATTTTTTTGTAGGTTTAAATGTCAGGGTTTGAAATTTGAAATTTTCAGATCCAAGTGGGATACCAGGTTTCTGAATTTGGTATCCCCTAAACATCTCAACTTGTATTTCTAAAACTAACAGTTTGTGACAGTACCTGCATTACATTACATTATAAGATGTTATGCTACATTGTAAGACGTATATTACATTTATAAAATGTTACATTTAGGCTGTTGCGGTATATCGATAATTATTGGGGGGTTTTTTTAATTTCTTTTATTCGGTATTTTAATTTAAGAACATAGATGTACCGATAATATTGAAATCTATGGTATTATCGGTATTGCATGTATGCTAAAACTGATTATTATACATTTTTCCCAAATCCTGGATTGTAATTGGTCAGAAAGTTGATGAGAATTCTCAATATCTGCACTTTTAGTTGTATTTGCCGCTGTAATTGTTAGATTCTGAGTCTGCGATGCTATTATCTGTAGTTTCTGGAGGTATTATCTGTAGGAAATATGACTTATGCATGTGCTGATGTGACCAGTCCAGCTATAGGCAAATCGAAGAAAAGCATGGGAAAGAAACAACTGACTTTGAATTGCATGTTCTCAAATGTTTTTTGGTTCTGAGAGTGATTTTCTTTATATTTTCAACTGAAAATGTTTAATAAAACAATTATTGAATTCGACTTTTTTCATATCAATAATTGTCAAGGTCTGACAGACCACATTATCAGCCTTCAGCTTCGGCAGAAAACACAGACTTCGACCTTTAATGATAATTCTTGATATCAAAAAAGTCTCATCCAATAATTTCTTATTTTCACTGTTTCTGTCTACCAAACAATGCTGCTGAGAATACCGGGGCGAATTTGCAGATGAACGTTTGAAATCATTGAAATTGATGCCCAGGTGACCATGTCTTCTGTTTTTAGTTCACACTTTTAAAAAACTTTCAGTTGAGTGTGATTGTTGCAATCTGTTTCTGTGCAAATTCAACCCGTAGACATTACGCTACATTATAAGACATTACACTACATTGTAAGACATTACGCTACATTATAAAACATTATGCTACATTGTAAGACATTATGTTACATTGTAAGACATTATGCTACATTATAAGACATTACGCTACATTGTAAGACATTACACTACATTATAAGACATTTCACTACATTGTAAGACATTACGCTACATTGTAAGACATTACATTACATTGTAAGACATTACACTACATTGTAAGACATTACATTACATTGTAAGACATTACATTACATTGTAAGATGTTACTTCAGATTTTGTGGCTGTGCACTATCGAAATTTATTTTTTTATTGAAAAGATCATGTCAACATAATTTCCCAGAAAGAAAATCAAGTGAAATTTCTATCCAGTTTAGAATGACAAATATTTAGGGCAACATTATAACACAGTTTATCCTTGGACCCCAAAATTTTACTTTTCCTGGTTTGTTAATTGATGACTTACCTGTATAATAATGTCAACCTCTTACCCATGGCCTTCTGAAAATGGTGGGGCAGAGAGAAGACCCTGGCAAAGGGTGGTCACGTGACACCAATAATTTTGGAATATTTTGATGAGTGACTCACATTGTACCGGGGAGCGTGGTACAGTCACTGATAAACAAGTATAGTTTGTTATAGGCTGTTGCGGTATTGAAAAAATACCGATATCGGTTATCGAAAAAAAAAATACCGATATTATCGATTTATTGCTATTTTTCCGCAATGGAAATTAACTATATTTTAAGCCTGATTTTCACCAGACGCCAGGATATCATAAGAATAACGTTTTACAAAAGAAAAAGGACCTTTTTCGAAGTGTGAATCGAGCTTTAATGTAACAAATGATATATATATATATATATATATTCTATTCAATGTATATATTCTACACTCGAATTTTCCTTCACCCTAAATCCTTAGAACATGCTATGTAATCGAGTGAAATGCCCAATATCATTTATAATATACCCCATTTTCTCCTGGCATTACCACCTTATTATATATGCAGAACTTGCAATCAAGCTCTTGGCAACGGCCTCCGTGGCTCAGTGGTCAGAGCATTGCACTAGAATCGCAAGGTCGTGGGTTCAATTCCTGCCGGAGGGCCTGTGTAGTTGCATTTTTTGCAACTGCTCCTGGTTTGGTCTTACAATGTATATATTCTACACTCGAATTTTCCTTCACCCTAAATCCTTAGAACATGATATATATATATATATATATATAGTGCAGCTTGCAGCGCTTGGTGGCATGTTGGTATTTCGAACGTTGATCTTCGCGTGCAAGAATATCACAAACATGTTCTATTTATTCTAGCGATGACTCATCGTGTGCGAAAAAAATTTCTAAAGACTGCGATGAGTATCCTCGACACTGTCGAGTCGACTATCGACAGCCCGTGAAATGTGCGCTTTGGGAATTGAAATGCATTAGGTATTCAGGATGAGTCATAGTTTGACAATAGGTGGTGTGATTTGCCGGAAAGATAGTCCCGAGACTTCCGCAACAGAAGTTCAACAAAAAATCAAGCGACAAAACAGTGATAATTGGTTTTCGCACATCTAATACTGATAATATCGTAGATTTCGATATTTTCGGTAAGATTCCGATATTTTCCGTATATTGATATTTTCAAATTTAAAATACCGAATAACCGATATTTGAAAAAACCCGATAATTATCGATATATCGATATACCGCAACAGCCTAGTTTGTCATTCAGTGCTCAAACTATTTAAGCAACCAAGAATAACAAAAACGATACAAATAACAAGACATCCTCTTAACAAATTTATAAAATCAGTTAATGACCATCTTTAGTAAGAAGCGTCTACACTACAACATATTTGCTTTATTATGCAAGCAAGAAGTATTTAATATTTCGGTTTCTGGACTTTCTGAATCTAATTTAATTAAAAAGTTTAGAAATATACAAAGCCAAAGAAATATACAGTGCTAATCTATAATGTTTGTCAATCGTAGTATTGTTGTTGATCGAATATTTGTATTAAAGTACAACCTCGAAGTCAACGAGGACAGCAGATTCGAATATGCCGTTTGAGTAAAATCGACAGATACAACAATTAAATTTCCACAAATCCCAAACGTGTGGACAAAAACATAAATGTGCTATACTGGACGGTAAATAAACTTCCAACAATCAACAGCATTCGAATATTTTAAGTGTATGTAGCAGTACCTGTATTAAACTAGCCTGGTATTACCGCAGTAGTTCAATTGAAAGCAGGTTTCTGTTTATCAGTTTATGATCGTTCATCACCTTTGGCTTCATTTCTGGTGATTGACGGCAACAAATATGAATTATCCAGCAAATACTGTAAATTTTTACTCAAATTTAACGTTACAGGACTTGCAACAACCTACATTTATAAGAACCGAATCAACCACTCCCCCCAGGACGGGTGAAGCTCAAATTATCCACGTGACCAAATACTCCAGGAATCTTGGAGTATTTTGGAATCACGTGACCAGCCTTAGCCAGGGTCTTCTCATTTCACCATTTCGAAAGCAGAGAAGACCCTGGGTACGAGGTTCTAATAATGTTTACCTACACTACAGTAGAATCACGGAAGTAGCCGTCCCCCTTACTTTTGGTTTATCCACTGTTGGGGGCCGCTACGTTTAGGGGTCTGCTACTTTCAGGGGGTTGTTTTGCGTACTGATGTGCCCTTTGTTGGATATGCTTCTTTAGACTATTTTCAGGCCTATCACTGAGAGGCGTGTGATCGCACGCGCACGCCATGGCACAATACCGACAAGAACCGTCAAAAACCGACAAAAGACCAACAAAAGACCGACAAAAATTGCCATAGCACAACGAAGCATCTAAAGCTCGCAAACGCTTCGTCAACTATAAAAGAATATTTTCAGTTTGAAGTCACCAAGGTTTCTCTTCTTCAGCTTACCAAATATTTCAGCTAACAAAACATTCAAACCTGAACGAACCTCATTTTGAACAAAAAATGTCAAAAATAAAGAAACAGGGCCAACACACCCACGATTTTTGGTCAGTTAAGACAATTTTCCCACCTGTTCCCATAGGCAAGTCTTCAAAGGGCTTGGTACTATTAATGGTGGTGTTCAATTTTCCTCGCATTTTTGGCCCCGATGCCCCGTCTAGTACTTATATTATGATCTCTATGGAGCATACCCCCGGAAATTGGACAGTCTATACTGCTCCCCTGACTAAAGAATCCTGCCTATGACCCTGTTTGTGGGACTTTGTCGGTCTTTTGTCTGTTTTTGTCAGTAATTAGTATGACCGATACTGACTGTTGGTTTTATATTTTCATGTTTAGGAGTATTTAAATCTACCAAGTAAATCTCGCCAACAGATGACCAAGGTCAAGAATATGATCAAGTCACCATTGAGTAAACGAAAACAAGAAGGTAATGTCAGCCGCAAAAAACTAGAAAAGCATCTCATTTTCAAAATTGGTACCATTCGTCCTCACGGACTCAACGAACGTTTTTCTTTTATTTAACACCTCTGAAGACATTGTTTCTGTTCAGCAAGGGTGGACATAAACAGCGTTTTCACAATATATATTTATTTATTTTTACTCTCACTCATCCTTTTTACACCCCCTCCTCCTTGCTCATCGACGATATGAATAGCAAATGTCTTTCGCATCTCATTATCGATTTGTTATTGTTATTTTGATGTGATTGACTAGTTTTTCGCATCTCATTATCAATTTGTTATTGTCATTTTTATCTGATTGGCTTATTTTTGGTCACGTGGTTACCTTTCGTATATAAGCTCATTGTTTGTTTATACTCTTTACGTTGCTCTCTGACGAAGGGCCTTTGCTCGAAACATTAGACTCCTACGGCAGTATATCTAGCCTTACTATATTTTGAAAACAAGAAGGTATCATTGATACAACTTATATCGGAATTTATAAAATAAGGTATCCTCTACGCACGCTCTGATTGGCTGGGCTCCGTGCATTTATAAGAGAACAGAGATCATGAATCACGTAAAATGGCGTCAGCTGGCCGGAAAAGCCCGCCAAATTCCTATAACCTCACTTTTAGTTTGATTTTTCTTCTTCTTATTTTATAAAACAAATAAAACATACCGCTCCTGTGCATATGTACTCTTATAAAGGTACGTTTGACGTCATTTGAACACGAAAGAAGTGTAAAGTCACTCGGCTATCGCCTCGTGCCTCTACTCAACTTCTTTCGTGTTCAAATGACGTCAAACGTGCCTTTATAAGAGTACATATGCACGGAGCTTTATGTTTTATTTGTTAAATAGTAAGATTAGATATACTGCCAAAATAGAGAACGTAGGAGTCTAATGTTTTGAGCGAAGGCCCTTCGTCAGATGGAAACGTAAAGAGTGTAAACAAACAATGAGCTTACTGTATATAAGAGAGATAATCATGTGATCAAAAATTAGCCAAACGCTATTTTTATTTCACTATTGATACAACTGATAGTTTGTTTCCCCCTGCTTTTTATCGCACACTTCAAAAGTTCATTGCCGAGTTTTGAATTCTAGGGCTTGAAATTTAAAATTTTCAGCAGTATCCAAGTGGGATACCATGCAGGTTTCTGAATCTGGTATCCCTTCTTGAAATCTAGTATCCCACTTTTGAATGCTAAACATCTCAACTTGCAATATCTAAAATTAAGTGCAGTATAACAGTTTGTGACAGTATGTGTGCTTACATTACGTTCCATTATTAGACGTTACGTTGCATAAGACGTTACACTACGTTATAAGATGTTACGCTACATTGTAAGACATTACGCTACATTGTAAGACATTACGCTACATTGTAAGACGTTACGCTACATAAGACGTTACGCTACATTATAAGACATTATGCTACATTCTATAAGACTTACGCTAAATTGTAAGACATTACGCTACACTGTTGATGTTACGCTACATTATAAGACGTTACGCTACATTCTAAGACGTTACGCTACATTCTACGACGTTACGCTACATTCTAAGACGTTACGCCAGATTGTAAGACGTTACGCTACATTCTAAGACATTACACTACATTATAAGACGTTACACTACATTGTAAGACGTTACGCTACATAAGACGTTACGCTACATTATAAGACATTATGCTACATTCTATAAGACTTACGCTAAATTGTAAGACATTACGCTACACTGTAAGACATTACGCTACATTGTAAGACATTACACTACATTACACTACATTATAAGACGTTATGCTACATTATAAGACGTTACGCTACATTGTAAGACGTTACGTTACATTGTAAGACATTACGCTACATAAGACGTTACGCGTTACGCTACATTATAAGACATTATGCTACATTCTAAGACTTATGCTAAATTGTAAGACATTACGCTACACTGTAAGACATTACGCTACACTGTAAGACATTACACTACATTATAAGACGTTACGCTACATTTTAAGACATTACGCTACATTGTAAGACATTACGCTACATTGTAAGACATTACGCTACATTATAAGACGTTACGCTACATTGTAAGACATTACGCTACATTGTAAGACATTACGTTACATTCTAAGACATTGCGCTACATTCTAAGACATTGCGCTTACATGTTCTTAGGCTGTATTGTAAGATGTTACTTCAGTCTTCAGATCCTGTGGCTGTGCGCTATTGAAATTTCATGGTATCCCATGCATCGGGATACTAAAAGTCGGACTTCTAGTATCCAAAACTAAAATCTGTAGTATCCTGTGGATATGGGGATACTGTAAATTGCAAGCCCTGGATTACAGTTTTCATTTGAGTGTTGATGTCCAAGTTTGAATGTTGAATGTTTACTTTGTAGTTAAGCTTTGCACCATTCTTACGCACACCAAGGCTCGAAATCAATTCATTCCTGCCTGCGGGAGCTGGCCAAAAATGGCCTAGATCGATTATTTTTCACCGTCTAACACCAGACAATCAATTTTCGTTCTAGGAAATATTAATCCTATGAAGACATTTGGTGTTTCTTTGGAAGAGCTTTTGAAAAGAAATCCAGAGGATTGTGAAATTCCAAAAGTCTTGAAAAGAATAGCTGATTTTATAAAAAACCATGGTAGGTACTAGGCTGAGGCGGTTTTTCGGTATACCGGAAAAAATCGGGTTTTTTACAAAACCGGTTTTACGGGACTGATCTGCGACGAAGTTTAATCCGAATGCGGATCAAACTCGGAATGCTAATTAATTTTACTTATTAAGTATTTCATAACAGAGAAACAAGAAACAACTGTATAGACCTTGGTATCATTTTTCCCAGTCCGTTTTTCGTGTTTTTTTCGGACAAACTTGAAAAGCAAGCGACGTTTTTGACAACGCGGACGTCAAGCGAATGTTAGCGTAGCTTATGTCGGCGGTGATTTTCATCATAATGGCCGTCTGGGCAAGTCACAGACTTTCAAAACCTCACGTTTTGCCTTATCTGTTGATGATTGCCACAAATGGCGACAAACGTCGTTTTTTAATCCAGTCTACTCACGGCCAACTGACGTCCGCGTTGTCAAAAACATCGCTTGCTTAAGCTCCCTAATGACGCAATTAAGGTGGCTCCATACAGTTTCTTGAAAAATGGAAAATACAAGTTTGAGAGTCCAAAACACGTGCATAAACAATTCCACAAAAGAATAAGACTAAATGTTATGCATAATTAAACAGTCTGACAATCAAAAACTGTTACCAAATAAATAGTAACAGTTGTTGCTATGGCAACAATGACGTTTCAAAATGGCTGCCAATTACCCTTCAAACTAATTTAATTCGGAAAAAACTTTGGTGACCCCCAATTTTTTTTTCCATTAAAACTTTTCTTGAAGTACGAGTAATCAATAGGCCGATTTAAAAAATTCTGTTGAAGGAATAATTTTTTTCCGGAAAAATCATGTTTGTTAATTTTTAAAACATTTCGTTCTACAGAATATTTTTAAAATCGGCCTATTGGTTACTCATACTTCCAGGAAAGCTTTAATGAAAAAAAAATTGTTGGTCACCAAAGTTTTTCTCGAATTAAATTAGTTTGAAGGGTAATTGGCAGCCATTTTGAAACGTCATTGTTGCCATAGCAACAACTGTTGCTATTTATTTGGTAACAGTTTTTGATTGTCCGACTGTTTAACTATGCATAACATTTAGTTTTATTCTTTTCCGAATTGTTTAATCACGTGTTTTGGACTCTCAAACTTGTATTTTCCATTTTTCAAGAAACTGTGGAGCCACCTTAAACGGCGGTTTTATCGATGTTTTCGCGTCGGTTTTCGGTTTCCGCCCAAGCCTAGTAGGTACAGCATACTGAACAGTGTTATTTGTCTAAACTACTTCAAGACAGTGAGCTCTATATATAAAGGATAAAGGGTAAAGGGCTGGGTGGCTAATCATCCTTACTTGCAGTCAGCGGCTGAATTACGAAGGACGCAGATCAACGTTGACTTTCTCAAAGTCCTTTTCAAACATTTTTGACCTTTCGGTTCCTCGTTGAAAAGGACTTTTCCCACCTGCAGCGCGCCAAAATTCACCGGTGAATTTTTCGACCGGTGACGTAATTCCGCAAGTAATTATATTCAGGCTAAATTGCTATGCAAGTGCTATCTTTGGAAGTTGGAGTTAAACGGATTCTTGAAAACGTTTTAGGGGTAGAACCACTTTCCATTGCATGTACGACAACCCCAAACAGGGCGATGTACATTTCAGCGATTTCCCGCCAGAATATTTAATTAGATTAAAAAACCTGCAAGCGAAACAAGTCCGCCTCTTTCCTCCCGCGTTTCCGCTCGCCCGCCTTTCCGCTCGCCCACAAAAAACTAGCGCTAAGAGGCGGACTTGAGCAAGTCTAAGATTAACGTGGCCGTGTCGAGGCATATCAAAGGCGCTCCAAGCAGCCGCCATACGACACAGTTCAGACTACGGATCACAGCTAAGATGTTAGGTGTTGATTTTACGGAGGGAGGAAAACCAGAGAGCCCGGCGAAAAACCCTCAAAGCACAGGAGAGATCAACTACAACTCTACTCACATAAGTTCCAAGCTCGACAACGGGGTCATTCCCAAGCGGTCACCCATCCAACTACTAACCCCGTCTAACTGGGCTTAACTTTTTGGTGAGAGGCAGCGCGCTAACAGCACACGCCACCCGTGCTCCCCTAAGACGCTCCAGGCAGCCGCCATACGACACAGTTCAGACCACGGATCACAGCTAAGATGTTAGGTGTTGATTTTATGGAGGGAGGAAAACCGGAGAACCCGGCGAAAAACCCTCGTAGCACAGGAGAGATCAACTACAACTCTACTCACATAAGTTCAAAGCTCGACAATGGGGTGATTCCCAAGCGGTCACCCATCCAAGTACTAACCCCGTCTAACCGGGCTTAACTTTTTGGTGAGAGGCAGCGCGCTAACAGCACACACCACCCGTGCTCCCCAATAGAGCAAGGAAGATTGCTTTGTGTAAATCACTAATCAAACGAGAACACAAGTCATCGTAAGTTGGCAGTCACAAATTTCTGTGGCGGTCGTTCGAACACCCAAACTAACAAAATAAAGGTTTCATGAGTGTTTTAAAGTGTCACTATGATGAAAAAATCGTCAGTCTTTTTTTTGATCTTATCATAAAGTACATTTAAAATGAGGGTGAATGGCGTTTGTGGTTTGTCAGTATCTCATCTCGTTCAAGAGATATTCACGTTTTGGAAATATGCAAATTTATGACTGATGACGTCATTTTCTCCAAACGAGCGAAATGAAAATTGTAAAATAAGGAATATCTCTGGAAATAAACAATAGAACGCGCTTAAACTTTGTATGCTTATAGTATCCAATACAATACACTTCTCTGTGGAACGTTTGTGATTGCCATGTTAAGCGCATGCTCACAGGTTACTCTAAACCTTAAAAAAGGAATTATCATTTTTGCCTCATTGTTTAAAAATAGAAAGATTTAAACGTTTGAATTACAATGCCTACATAAGCCCTAATCTTCACTTCTATTCGCTGGAGTAAACGCTACTTGATTGCTGATAAATAAGCCAATTTAGTTTTATCATTAGAGGGGGCCAGGAACTAGCAGTTTCCACGAAAACAACTAAAGTTCCACAGAAAAACGTATTTTATTTAATACGATAAGCCTGCAAAATTTTAGCACTTTCTATTGTTTATTTCTAGAGATATTCCTAATTTTACGATTTTCATTTCTCTCGTTTGGAGAAAATGACGTCATCAGCCATATAATTTGCATATTTCCAAAACGTGAATATCTCTTGAACGAGATGAGATATTTACAAACCACCAACGCCGTTCATCCTCATTGTAAATGTACTTTATGACAAGATAAAAGAAGAGGCTGACGATTTTTCATCACAGTGACACTTTAAACGTTTTAAAGTTTTAACTTTGTCACAGTATATAATATTTTCGGAACATTATTCAGAGCGGCTGGCTGAGATAGCGTGACTGCCAACTTGCGATGACTTGTGTTCTCGTTTGATTAGGGCTTAACACTCTGGCTAGGGGCTAACTAGAAAACCTTACACGAGCCACTGAAATCTTAAGTGAAGCTGTGAACTTCAAGAAAATGAACCATCTTGCATGTATGGGCAGTGGAAATTTTTTTTGCCTTGTGGCTTCATTGAATTAATTTGAATTTTGATTTTTTAAGGCATCAGGCATGAAGGGATATTTCGTGTCAATGGAAATGTCAAAGTCATGGAGAGACTAAAGGCAGAGTTTGATAGAGGTATGGGCAAAAATTGATTACATATGATCTGTAGAGCCTTGTGAACCATTTCGGAATTAATGAGGGAACTGTGGCCAAGTGTAGGTGAAATACAATGTTAAAACTAGCCTGCGTAGCCGGCGCTGGTGTGATCGGGGAAGGGAGCGCCTGCAGGCGCCTATTGCTATTTTTCGTGCCGCCCACTAATTAAGACAGTGTATTTTTGGAACTTGTCAATTTCAAATACCTGAGCTAAATAGCCTCTGCTAAATAGCTTAATTAATTTGGAAGTTGATCGAATATTTACTCCGTTTAAAAAACACGTATCTAGAATTAACTAAAATAGCACAGTTATGAATGAGCATGTGTATCAGAGTGCTTTCTTGATTCAGGAATTTGTGTGGTATATGTTCGCTGTGTCAGCGTCTGACAACATTATATTATTCTGCTGTTGCTATATCTTGGCTGGTTTACGGTTTATAATAGTGTTCACTGCAAAATCTTTTAAATAATTATAGGGGTGCACCGGAACTCGGTTCCGGCCGGGTAGTTCCGGCCGGAACTCTGATTTTTCGGAGATCCGGTTCCGGCCGGAACTGATTAAAAAAGCATGGCCGGAACCGGAACTCTGTCGTTTTCAGAGAGATTGAATATCAAGTTTATTTATTAAATAACATCGATCAAACAGACTGAACAGATCACATTTCAACAACTGTGAAGTATAATTTACATAAATAGCAAGAAACAACATGCAATCATTGAAAAAAAATAATACTCTTGTCTTTTTTACAACACAGCGTTTATTTTTTCACAGATTTTATTCAATAATATATTTTATCACACATCAAAAGACGGTCAGCGGTTCAGAATGGTGGGTTAGGGAAAGTACTTCATATAACAAGCACATACTGATAATTTAATCATTTCATACTAGCCATGCAGATGAAAGGTTGAAAATTGGTGTGAAACATACAAAATAAAATGAAAACAAGTGATTTTATATATGCTGATATACTCTAGTTACAACCTCGTTCCCAGGCTCTTTGCTCCCGTGTAGATAATACACTATACAAGGATATATTTGTATACCATTAAATCATTAATACCAATACATGAGCATTTCATGAAGATGTTTTACACAATTACGTTAACATTATTCAATATTTGTATTCCAACTTTTGCTCCCCCCCCCCCCGGCTCTTGATAAAATAGCATATAACCATATATGGCTTAACAAACCCGGTTCCGGCCGGAAGTTCCGGCCGGATTTCTTCTTCAGTTCCGGTCAGATCCGGTTCCGGCCGGATCTTAAAATATTGGTTCCGGTGCACCCCTAAATAATTAAACAATTTATGTTGAGTGGGCTACAGAAAGCTCAGACAGATAATTTTCGTAGTTATGAAACATGTGTATGTAACGAACATGACGATCAATATAAATATAATCATAACATCTCGCGACATTCGCACGCATATCAATAATACTGAGTTACATGTAAATTTAATAGCGAATTTTATCTTCCACTGATACTAACTGGCGTTGATGGCCAATGCCGCAGGAGAAGTACGCCTGAGTAGATCCCACTGATTCGAATCAAATGCGAGTGTTAGGGAGTGTAATAAGAAATTCTACATGTTTTACTCGCCGTTAAGCCATAGTCAATCGAGATATGGTCTGGAAACTCAGCTAAAGTCTTTGTTCTATCTTTTTGTTCGCCTTTATGCATTTTTGTGCACGGTGCACAGTCACTGAACACATTGTATTTTAGTATAATGAACGAATTGTCCAATAGCAACGTTTCAGTTTAATCACTCAACCGTGCTATTTAAATATTAATAAACCTAAAACAAAGGATGTGCACGGTGTAAGGTACGGTTCAACATAAAATCACAGCTCATTATAGGCGCTTTGAAGTTTGCCGAGTTTCCAGACCATATCTCGATTGACTATGGTTAAGCCGAAGTCGCCAAAGGGGCCACGTCTTGCGTGAAAATCTTACCGTAATTAACTGTTGGGAAACTAGCGAATAAACACTTTCCTTCGGATGCACATGCGGCTGCCTTATGGCCACTCTCTTCTGAATCTCAGTTGATTTTGAGTTCGTTTATATGCAAGACACATTTTCACAACGCTCTTCTTCGCCAATGTCTGGAGCGGATATTCAAACTCTCTTTGATTGATAGGTCATTAGCGTGTCAACCAATAGATTGCGCGCGTTCGCCGGCGAACGCTATACACGAAAAATAACAATGGGCGACTGCAGGCGCTCCTTTCACTGTCCGTCCCAATCCCCAGCGCTGGCTACGCAGGCTATGTTAAAACAAGTTTGCTTCCTCAAAGTGTCTATGAAGCAAAAATTAAGTTTGTCTTATTTGAAAGAACACTTAAAATGGTAGAGTAACATCTTTTGCAGTTTTTCGTTTCCTTGCTTCGTTCTTGAGATATTTCAGTTTGTTTGATATGTAAATTAAACATCTTGACGTCACACGTGCATAATGAGTCATCAGAGAAGGTTATATATCTTTGCTATTATCAAACCAAATTAATTCGAAGGAAATGTGGATGCGTTTCTCACACAACACCAAACATGTAGAATTTTCAAGTGATTTTGTTTGATAATAGTAAAGATATATAACCTTCTCTGATAACTCATTATGCACATGTGACGTCAAGATGTTTAATTTGCATATCAAACAAACTGAAATATCTCAAGAACGAAGCAAGGAAACGAAAAACTGCAAAAGATGTTACTTTATCATTTTAAGTGTTCTTTCAAATAAGACAAAGTTCTTTTTTTTTACGTAATATTGGGCATTTCACTCGATTACATAGCATGTTCTAAGGATTTTGGGTGAAGGAAAATTCGAGTGTAGAATATATACATTTTAGGACCAAACCGGGAGCAGTTTGCGAAAAATAGGTACGCGTACATGTGTCTGCTGATGTTGGAGCCACAGAGTAATGTGAGATAAGTAAGTTCATTGGACAATGGAAGTTAAAATATGAGACGAACATAGAAATGCATTGGTACACAATATTTACATGCGTATAGTGCTGGGAAACAATGTAAATATGCAATGATCAGGCAAATTGCAAACATTAATGTATTGTAAAATATTAGAGGAGAAACTGGCCCATTTAATGTGATGAAGATAAAAGAGTTATTATTAAGAAGTTCGTATATGATACATAGAACATCCTAATATACAATAGGTTAAATTGAATATTTGAATTCCATATTGATTTCTAAGTATGAATGCAGCTAGGGAGGTCATTGGAACACACTGCCAAAATAGTTACTGTCACTAGAAATTGAAGTCATTGCTGGCAATGAAGTATAGTTTACTTATAAAACAATTGATTGTCCATAAATTGACCACTGGAAATGTAGATTAGAAGTTCAGCAACAAGGTTATTAATATTTGTAAATGAAATAAGTTTGCATGTTCAATCTTGCATGTATCTTGTTGTTCATCTGTTGAGTAGACAAGTTTTGCTCTGATATTTTATTTGTATCGGTCTCACAGCAAACACCACCTGTATGTTGATGGTACATTGGTACCGTGCTCTTTCTCAAATGCACAGAGTTGAACCCACGACCTTGCGATTCTAGTGCAATGCTCTGACCACTGAGCCACGGAGGGCGTTGCCGAGAGCTTGATCGCGAGTTCTGTATATATAATAAGGTGGTAATGCCAGGAGAGAATTGGGTATATTATAAGTAATATTGGGTATTTCACTCGATTACATAGCCGATGTTCTAAGGATTTGGGGTGAAGGAAAATTCGAGTGTAGAATATATACATTTTAAGACCAAACTGGGACCAGTTTCGAAAAATGCAACTACACAGGCTTTACGGCAGGAATTGAACCCACGACCTTGCGATTCTAGTGCAATGCTCTGACCACTGAGCCACGGAGGGTGTTGCCGAGAGCTTGATCGCGAGTTCTGTATATATAATAAGGTGGTAATGCCAGGAGAGAATTGGGTATATTATAAGTAATATTGGGCATTTCACTCGATTACATAGCATGTTCTAAGGATTTTAGGTGAAGGAAAATTCGAGTGTAGAATATATACATTTTAAGACCAAACCGGGACCAGTTGCGAAAAATGCAACTACACAGGCCTTCTGTCAGGAATTGAACCCACGACCTTGCGATTCTAGTGCAATGCCCTGACCACTGAGCCACGGAGGGCGTTGCCGAGAGCTTGATCGCGAAATATTTTTTTTACATATGTCCTTTAAATATTTATTTCAAATACGGTAAATGTTAAGTTTTTCTACTGACATTACATCTTTTCAATAGGTGGTGATGCTGACTTGGAGGAATCGGGAGATATTATGTCTGTTGCAGGATTGATGAAAATGTTTTTGGTATGTTAATGGTAACAATTAAACAACTTGTTAAAAAAAAATCTGTTTTTACATTTATTATATGCATGACAAAATTACTGCACTCTGATTGGTTGAGAGGAGTACAATTATTTTATTAATTGTACTGTTCCCAAGGCCCTGGGAACGATGTTGACAATAAAATTCAAAATGGTGGCCAATTCTGCAATGGAAAGTTTTCACATTTCCAACGACTTGTGGTACACTATAAACTAGAAATTCCATGTAAATATTTTGAAATGAGTACAGAGAACACCCAGAGTGAAAATGTTTCTTGTCAAGTAATAAAACAGGATGTTTTTAAAGGCGTGAGTGAGTACGAAGCATACGTGTCGTAATTTTGTCATGCATATAATAAATCAGTAATCATATGATTTTGCTCGTACAATTAAGGATTTACACTACTCGTGATATTTGAAAATTATGCCAAATTGCACTCGCCTAATGGCTCGTGCAATTTTGGCAAAATTTTCAAATATCACTTGTAGTGTAAATCCTTAATTGTACTCACTATCATATGATTACCTATACAAAATGTACTTTCTAATTACTCAGGCTACCTGTGGCAGACCGACTCTAAGTTTCGGCTGCGGTTGTTAGCCGTGTGATGGAGTGAGGCCGTGAGGCATGTTGTAAGCTCTTTGCTCCTTTTGCTTTTGGAGTTGGACAAAAAGTTGAACAGCATTGCCTTTTGATCAAGGTGTTCTTGCACATTGTTGGGAGATTTCGAAAGTGATTGACTGACTTCGTAGTTTAACAATGATCAGATGTGGCTGACAACTGTCTTGATCGTAAATATGTTCACCTCTGTGAAGTACGCACCGCAGTCTTCAATCTGATCTTCCTCGGCCCACTCCCACCATTGCTAGCGCGGTATAGACACGGTATAGAGCCTCTCGGCACGATCGGAAATCGCATAGAAAATCGGCCACTTTCATGGGGCAGTTCGCAGTCCACGTGCGTGCTGGCTCAAGTGAGTTCTAAACCACTGAACTCTAAATAAACTGGAACGATAACTCGCTTGCACGTTTTGAAGCCAACATGGGGGCCGCCATGCACGTCAACCCCAGTCCCTTTTACTGTATAACCGAGAGAAAATGAAGCTGAATTTGGTGAACTGGGTTGCAAAAACAACTTGAAATCAAAGAAAAATTAAACTTGTTAACCACTTTTAGGCTTAAATCAAATTCCAGTATACCATAAAGTTGGTGAACACTGACATGACGAGTAAAAACAAGGAAAACAGTAAAAATATAAGCTCTCAAATGAAAGTCAACAATACGCAACCAAAATTGCCGTTGGTTTGGACAAATATAAAGAAAATACATATGAAACCCAGGTTTAAAATGAAGAGGTTGTTTATGAAAACAGTTGGGTTTTAAATTTCTCAATTTTCAGTAGGAAAAAAACAACAAAATGCACTTTACCGTGTGTTATTACAACTCTGGAATTACTCTTTGTATCGAAAAATGTCAGATTTAGCATTTCGACAATTGAAATTTGAGTTAAAGCTATAATTTAGCATTATCTTATTACTAATTCTTGGCAAGACAACCTTCAAACGTTTGAGATAACAAAGAAAAATAGAGAAACCTGCATTTTCCGCACGAGTTTCGGACTCGAATTTTGCTTTTGTTCGGCAGATATTTCGTCATTCAATCCATTTTCGTGTGTAGAAATTGTTCAGGTACAAGGCCGATAAGCCCAATACATACTATCTTCTTTGTTGTCATCTATAAAAAACTTTAGGTCTAAAAAATGGTTGTTTTTTGCAGCGAATTTTCAGTATTTCATTGTGCCTCAGTGTGCCCCAGCAGAGGCGTAGGAACGGATTCAAAGTTGGGGGGGCTGAAGTCGACATGCAGATAATCAGTAACCGCATTTTTAGCGGGCTTTGGGGGTGCTCTCCCGGAAAATTTTGAAATCTAGAACCTCGGAAACACAATTTGCAGAAATTTGAGGAAACTTTTTCATCTAATTCTACAGCAAGCATAGTTCAAATTTAAACATAAAAACGAAGAAATTATTAAACCAACATACCTTAAAGCCTCGACAGACGACACTTCACAAAACTGAACACTTTTTAGGGATTGCATGCATCATGAAGTCGCTTTAATAATCTTTCAATAATTGTGTTTAAACACCTACACAATAGCTTCTAATTCTTCGTGAACTTAGCTTCCGTATAATTAACTTTGTTGTCGCCGTCACTCGCCATTTTATCAAGACTCCGATTAATCGCAGACATTCTCAAATTTGTGGTTTATGACTGGTAAGCTGCTTTTTATTGACAAACTTAAAAAATATGGTATACTATACAAACAAGTGAAGTACAAATAAAGTAATTTTAATACGAACCAAAGATGAACCCCGTAGGTAGATTACCGTAAGTAGCTGCTCTCCTAGCCTCTGTATAGTCGTACTAATACAATCATTAAATTTAGCAACGCTTGTCCGCTTGTCCTGACTTTTTTAGGGGGGGCTCAGCCCCCCCATTCAAAATTTTGGGGGGGCTGAGCCCCCCCAGCCCCCCCGCTTCCTACGCCTCTGTGCCCCAGCGGCGTGAAGTTTGGCTTCACCCTATCATAGGGCCTTTCTTATGGAGTTAGCGTTCCAGTTTATTTAGAGTTCAATGCTTGAAACTGATGAATTTGAGAAGGGTAATGGGTTCGTACATCGCGAAAATTCCACGAGTTGTCAACAAACCGTATTCTATGGCAAGCCCAACCTTCGTGCTATGCGCTCGTGGAAGAATTATGGTCGAGCGACGATTTTGAGCAGAGATGTTTGACTTTGAGCTAGGGTGAGGCGGTTCAGGGTGAAAACCGAAAACCGCCTGGAAAAAACCGAAAAAAACGAAAAAATCGATATTTATATCTGTAGATTTACTTGATTAAACTTCACGCTACACGTTCAAGACTTTAGTTTTTAAAACAGTTAGTACAATGTATCGTAATATTTACAAGAATTAAATTTTCAAACATTGTAGCTATATACGTTCTACACACAAGGAAATGACTAAGTAACAGTAAAACTGGCTTTCTTTCTATCTATATACAAGCGAATGCGATAGTCTATCCTTACAAATTCTCCGCTAGGAAGACAAGTTTGTCAACTTTCTCGGGCTTTAGTTGCGCTCGCGCTGGTGTAGCAACTTGCCCCGCTTTGCTAAAAAGCCTCTCTGATGGCGAACTGGTGGCTTGAATGGCGAGGTATATTCTTGCCAATTGTGACAGTAACGGAAGTTCTTTTGCGTTAACCTTCCACCATTCTAAAGGTTCGTCGTCTCCGTCAATGACTGGATAACTGAGGTAAGTGTCAAGCAAATTGGTTGTGTTTCCTCCCTTGTTTTTAACGGACTGCGTACAGATTTTGCACACGGCAAAATCCTCTCGTCTTTCTGGCTTCTTAAAGAAATTCCAAACTGCACTCTTACTCATTTTAACAAAAACAGAAAGACTTCGGGATAGTGTAAGCAAACGACCAACTGAAGTTTAATGTTTGTATGCTATTGCACGTGTTTATATGTTAATTTGTTAACTCTGAATATTTTTGCGATGAGTCATACGCTACCTGTCTTCGCAGAGGTCCGCTTTCTGTTGAACCAATCAGGGCGCTGATTTGCTGAACCAATCAAGCGTGTGATCCGGCTTAGCTTTGATGCTTCGCTTCCCTGTAATTATTACTGCCATTTTGTTTCAATGTTACTGAGATTCAAACGGGTTTTTTCGGTTTTTTCGGTTTTTCGGTTTTTCGTTTTTTTGCCTGGAGCAACATCGGTCGAATCGGTTTTCGAAAAACATCGGTTTTTTCCGGTTTATCGATTAACCGCCTCACCCTACTTTGAGCTCGGGGTGTCCTCGCTCCTGTCGGCCGTGTATTGATGACGTATACAAGCAAGATATTCGTTCTACGCATGCGTAGCTAATACGGGTCAGCCCGTATTTCGCGAGTCTCGACAGCCACCATTTCCGATCGTGACTAGTTCCTAGTCCTCTTTTCTCTCGAACTTATTTTGGTGACGCCACAGAATAGGGATCGAGCGAGAGGACTAGCGGAAAATGTTCATCTTTATCTATCATGAATTCTGCTGGAGCTCGGATTCTTTAAACTTCTTCTTGAGAACAGACAGCAAACGAGTAGGTTTCTTTGTTTTACATTACGTTAAAAGGTTGTTACATACGAGGCTTTATAAAGTAGTGTTTGGCGTAGGAAGTGATTGTGTTGAAACACATTTATACAAATCGAAATATGCTATTCTCGCGTTTCGGCAGTAGACCAACCTTGCTATATGATGTTATAAAGAATTGTGCAGACCTACGTGAGTGTTATCTGCCTTGGTTTTCCGCCAAACGGCCGTTTGGTGCCTGTATAATTTGGGGCCAGATTTGGGGCCAAGCAATATACATTTAATGTCTGCTCCCGAGAGAAACAGTTAGTTTTGTTTTCCCGAGAGTCTTGATTTTTCCCGAGACGAAGTCGAGACTCGAGGGAAAACAAAACTAACTGTTTCCCGAGGAAGCAGACATTAAGTGTTTTGTTATATAGCTTGAGTTTCGCTGAAAAATTTCGACGTTTATCAAGGGAAAGTACACAAAAGACAAACGCTAAGACTTACCAAAACATTTCGCCTGGCTCCGTAATTTCACTTCAACCAAACAAATATAAGTCTCAGAACAAAAGAACAGCAATACATTTCTCCAGTTAATCTTCACATATGCTTTGAAGACCTATAAATATTCTTTTTTTCGGACCAAACAAGCTTTTGTTTATAGGATGCCGTGAAGAGTTCAAAGTTCTAGCGGGCAACAATTGAAAACTTATTGACCGAGCAGGCAATAAGTTCTCAATTATTGCCCCCTCGGTAGACATTGAAATTTAGCTAAGGTCATGTGACCACAAACCAACCAATGACAGTCATCGTTGCATCCAGTGAAACTCTAGCTATATAACAAAACATTTTATTCCAGGCCTCTCACACACGATCGGAAATTGCGGCTGTCGACGGGGACCTAATGCAGGCTGGCCTGTTTTAGCTGCACATGCGTAGAACGAATATCTTGCGTGTATACGCCATCAATACACGGCCGACAAGAGCGAGGACACCCCGAGCTCAAAGTCAAACATCTCCGCTCAAAATCGTCGCTCGACCATAATTCTTCCACGAGCGCATAGCACGAAGGTTGGGCTTGCCATAGAATACGGTTTGTTGTCAACTCGTTGAATTTTCGCCATGTACAAACCCATTACCCTTCTCAAATTCATCAGTTACAAATGTTCTCAGAACTCACTTGAGCCAGCACGCACGTGGACTGCGAACTGCCCCATGAAAGTGGCCGATTTTCTATGCAATTTCCGATCGTGATTTCGGTCTGCTGCTCGACGTTAAAAAGAGAGGCCTGGAAACCAGGGTGAGAGCCCGAGTGAACACCTGATCCAGGAACCTTGTTTTGTTTCTAATATATTAAACTGTATTTCTAATTCTAGAGAGAACTTCCTGAGCCATTAATTCCGAACCATTTTAAAACTCCTTTCATTCAAGTACACAAAGGTAATTAAAAATAGATCGGCAATTGGCGTTATTGGAGGATTGGTGCCAAGCCACAGGGGGGATGCCACCCCCTGATCAGAGGTATAGTTTAGGCTGAGGCGGTTTTGGAAAAAAAACGAAACCGAAAACCGTCACGAAAAAAAAGGTAAAACCGACATAACCGATCTTCTGCATTAATTAAATTATTGTGAAATAAAAAAACCCAAATCAAACTAACATGTGTGTTTACTTTATGAGCAATAAATAAATATATTGTAGCAACCAACATTGATTATTTACAATTAGTTAAAGATTTATACATTAAAATGTAAAATTTTAGGCACTTAATACAAGTGCCTTTTTGTTTACAAATTCTCAGCAAAAAAACGAGCATGTCAACCTTTTCAGGATTTAACCGCGCTCGTGCTGGAGTGCCTACAAGTCCTGCCTTGCTGAACCAACTCGCCCGTTGTGAGGAAATCAGTTTTGTACCTCGGATCAAAGAATGAAGTAACATTCATTAAAACTTTGAGATCCTCTGCAACATATTTCGAGTTCAAACGACGGAGAATTTCGGTTTTCAGTTGATATGCCAACGGGAGATCTCCATCTTGACTAGCCAATTCGACGGCGGTGAATAAGTGGCTTCAGCGCACTAATGGTAACATATGTGCTTGCCGACAAAATGTCAGTGAACCCGTCTTATGTCCGTCTTTTATGCATAGTCATCAGATAAGAATGCAAAATATAAGTTAAACTGAAAAACTTTGAATCGGTTTTTCGGTTTTCCACCGTGAAAAAAACCGGAAAACCGATCTCAAAACAAAACCGATCTTTTCCGGTTAACCGCCTCAGCCTAGTATAGTTATCATTTATAGACCTGGAGCGAGGGGAATTCGATGAAATATTACCCCGAGGTATGATATATCATCCCAAGGGGTAATATTTCATCGAATTCCCCGAGCGAAAGGTCTATAAATGATATATTATATCGAAACATATTAACCTTTCCAAAAAAACCTTAAATAATGTTAATAAAGTTCGCTTAGCTTAACTTTTGTCCGCTTTTCATTGTCTGTTTCATTCTGTTGTCGTCTCAAGGCTTCTGGATGCATTGTTTGTTGCTTTCTTTGTATTCCCTTTGTATTCCTTGTAACCTAACAATCTTCTTGTCAACATCAGAATGTTCAAGCGAAACGTTTTCTTGTCTCGCCAAACTCCGCCATTGTTGACAGCTTCGTGAATCGTGCGTGACACTCACGCGTGGTACACGAACTCGAATACCACGCCACGGCGGGGTATTCGAGGTTATACCTCGCTGTGGCGGGTAATTCAACGATAAATTAACTGGTCACGTGGTACAAATCAAGCTCTCTGACTGGACAATTTACAGTTAAGATATATAATATTATATCTCAACTGTAAATTGTCCAGTCAGAGAGCTTGATTTGTACCATGTGACCAGTTAATTTATCGTAGAATTACTCGCCACAGCGGGTTATAACCTCGAATACCCCGCTGTGGCCGGGGTATTCGAGTCGAATACCCCGCTGTGGCCGTGGTATTCGAGTTCGTGTACCACGCGTGAATGTCACGCACGATTCACGAAGCTGTCAACAATGGCGGAGTTTGGCGAGACAAGAAAACGTTTCGCCTGAACATTCAGATGTTGACAAGAAGCTTGTTAAGTTACAAGAAAATAAGGATTCAGGGATCACAAAGAAAGCAACAAACAATGCATCCAGAAGCCTTGAGACGACAACAGAATGGAAACAGACAATGAAAAGTGGACAAAAGTTAAGCTAAGCGAACTTTATTAACATTATTTAAGCTTTTTTTGGAAAGGTTAATATGTTTCGATATAATAGATCATTTATAGACCTTTCGCTGGGGGAATTCGATGAAATATTACCCCTCGGGATGATATATCATACCTCGGGGTAATATTTCATCGAATTCCCCTCGCTCCAGATCTATAAATGATAATTATACCATGGAATATTAGATGAACAATAATTTTCTTGTTTTAAAGATAATCACAAGGACAAACAAGAATGCTGCCTGCGAATGAGGTAAGAATTTTGAATTTAAATTGGCTCTCGGATTAAAATATTGTTGGAAATGTTTCTGGATAATCCTAAAGATATTATGGTACTTGGTAATTGAGCAAAGTTTCATTTCGAAATTTCCAAAAACAAAGTTGTATTTTACGTGCGAAATTTGTATTTTGGAGCGCCGCCCAATCTCGTTCCCAGAGCCCACGTTCCCCTTACCCAGCGGGCGGGAAACGAGAGGCTCTGGGATAATCCGTTCATGCCATCACAGGATTCTTGTTATCCGGAAGAAGAGTTATATAGAGTTCACTGTGTTCATCAGCCAATGAAATATCAATGTGAAACGGATTATCCCTGAGTTTCTCGTTACCCGGGTGGGGAACGTGGGCTCTGGGAACGAGATTGAGCGCCGCCATTAAATTGGCCGTGTTTGAGAAGAATGAGTTGAGGAGAACTTATGATGTCGTAGACTCAACAAAAACAAAAGATCATTGTTGTCAACAAAAGGATCATTGTTGTTGTTGAGTCTGTAACGCCATAAGCTTCCTCCATTCTTCTCAAGCTCGGTCACTTTAATGGCGGCGCTCCAAAATACAAAATTTACACGTAAAATACCACCTTTTTTCAAGGAATTTTGAAATGAAACTGCACGATTACGAACTACCATAACATCTTTAGGATTATGCAAAAACATTGCCAACAATATTTTCATTAGAGACCCACTTTAAGAACCAGACACAGTGCTAAAAAGCGGTGCCCTGTGGCGTTCAAAACATCGCGATAAAAATGTCGCGTCAAAAATGTCGCTTGCTATTGATTCCTAACGAACGAAGGAAATCACACAGAGAATATAAAGCGGTATGAACGCACCATATTTTGCCTTTTTTCGCACATTTTTCCACATTTTTGCGTGCCAATTTTTGCGCGCCACATTTTCGCGCGCCACATTTTTGCGCGCCACATTTTTGCGCGCCATATTTTTGCGTGCCAATTTTTGCGCGCCACATTTTCGCGCGCCACATTTTCGCGCGCCATATTTTTGCGCGCGACATTTTTGCGCGCCACATTTTCGCGCGCCATATTTTTGCGCGCCACATTTTTGCGTGCCATATTTTTGCGCGCCATATTTTTGCGCGCCATATTTTCGCGCGCCTTATTTTCAGCTAACTTTCAAGGCACCGCAATATATTAAATGTCTCTGCCTCATAACGTACAGAATGTCATTACTAAAAATGTCGATCGTTTTTTTACAATATAAATAAGTATTGTGGAAACACCACATAAAATATTTCTGAATATTTTCTTAGCAAAGAAATATTTTACGTGGTGTTTCCACAAAACTTATTTATAGTTTTTTTACCTTTTCACTTTACTCTATCCAAAACACTGCCTACACATCACCCTACTTTTTTATTTCGAGTTATGTGGTCGCCGATTGACAAATGTAATTTTTTCAGTGTGTTCTTATAACATATACATGCATTTCTTCTTCCTAGGAAACTTGCTGGACAACTGCCAGAATCAAACAAAAGATTGTTAAAGTTTCTCTTCAGTTTCCTTGTCCAGATTTCTCTTAATAAAGGTAAAATAAACTAGATTTCAGTTGGTGGTGATGATGCAATCAATAAAACAAGAAATAATCCGAAAGAAATGCGGGAAAATATTAACCAGCTTGTTGGAAAAAGTTCTAAAACAACGAACATACCTTGCTTAAAAGTAAATGATAAAAATTTATCAGATAATAAAGACATAGCGGATACACTTAACACTTACTTCACAAAAATTGGGCCAGATCTGTCAAGTCAGATCCCACAAAATAGTAATAATTTTGAAGAATTTATGGAACCAGCTACTGATATTTTTAATTTCAAAATTGTTTCAACTCATGAAGTTGAAATGGTTCTGAGTAAGTTGAAAGTCTCTAAAGCTAGCGGCCCTGATAAGATACCTGTTAGTATTTTAAAGGATTCAAGTGATGTGATTACTTTGTATCTGACATATATTTACAACTGCTCTCTTATTTCTGGAATCTTCCCAGATGACTGGAAAAAGGCCAGGGTTTCACCAATTTATAAATCAGGGGATAAACAAGAATGCGGAAATTATCGTCCCATTTCGGTTTTATCAGTTGTTGCGAAAGTATTTGAAAAATTGGTTTGTGGTCAACTCAATTGCTACTTAAAGGAAAAGAATATCCTTACCAAATTTCAATCAGGCTTCAGAGAAGGACATTCCACTACTTCATCTCTGCTTTGTACAACAAACTCCTGGTTAATTAACATGGACTCAGGTCTTATTAATGAGTTCTTTTCCTTGACCTCAAAAAAGCTTTTGATACAGTTGACCATCAGATCCTTATTAGAAAATTGGAATTATATGGAGTCCAACATACTGCACTGACATGGTTTACCTCATACTTATATGGGCGAACACAGGTGTGCAGAGTTAATAACACAATATCTTCATCAAAACCTGTTACTTGTGGGGTTCCTCAGGGGTCTAATCTGGGCCCTCTGCTCTTTCTGCTCTATATTAATGATTTACCAAACTGTTTAAAATCTTCTGTACCAGCTATGTATGCTGATGATACAAACCTATCTGTTACTGGACAAACCGCCAGTGACATCGAAAAAAGTTTAAATGATGAACTTGAAAATGTTCATAAGTGGCTTTCAGTGAATAAGTTAACACTTAATGTTGATAAAACAGAATACATGATCATTGGTTCGTATCAGAGAATCTCCAAAATTCCTGATGACAATGAAATTAAAATAAATATTGGAGATAAAGAAGTAAAGCGGGTAAAATCCACCAAAAGTTTGGGAGTCATAATCGATGATAAACTGTGTTGGAAAGAACAAATCGATAGCATCAGCGTTAAGACCTCAAGGGCTATTGGAGTTATTAGACGAGCGAAAACATATGTTAAAAGAGATACATTAGAAGTATTATATCGTTCTCTTGTTATGCCGTATTTCGATTATTGTTCCTTTGTTTGGAGTAACTGTAACCAAACGTTAAAAGATAAAATTCAAAGACTACAAAATAGAGCGGCAAGGGTTATTACTGGAGATACATATGATATACGCTCAAAAGACATCCTTTGTAAATTAGGATGGAGCAATCTCCAAGAGCGCAGAAATTCACAAACTATATCGTATGTCACAAAAGCTCTGCAAAATAAGTGCCCTGAAGGTATAAATGAAATGTTTCGTGTTTCAAATAATGAAAAATACAGTTTAAGAAGTAATAACTTAATGTTGATGCTATCGAAACCAACAACAAATGCTATGAAGAGGAGCTTCAGCTACGCAGCCGCCAAAATCTGGAATTCTCAAACAATAGATTATAAAAATAGAGTTCTTAATTGACTCAAACATAATTAATTCTTTGAACGTTTTCATGGCGATAAAGTAATATAAATAAGTTTTGTGGAAACACCACGTAAAATATTTCTTTGCTAAGCTTTCGGCCTGTTGACTCAGGCCTTCATCAGAGCAATGATAAATAGGCCTTATATGATAGGCCTTCATTGATAAATGACAACTTGTTGTCATTGCTCTGATGAAGGCCTGAGTCAACAGGCCGAAAGCTTAGCAAAGAAATATTTTACGTGGTGTTTCCACAAAACTTATTTATATGACTCAAACATGTAAGCTGAAACGTTCTATTTTTAAAATGAACTATTTAACATTTGTGGAAACGTATTATTTTTATGTAAATTTTTAAATCATATATTGTAAGATAACCGTTATATTAGTTTTAGGACATTAAGATAGTTTATTAGATTTATTAGATAAGATTTGTTAATAATTTTTTGATAGTTGATAACACGGCCCTTTGAAAAACAGCTTTTTATTTTTAGTATTTGTTTTTATTTCTACAGCTGATAAGGCTACCGTGTATAAAGATTATTAAATAAATAAATAAATAAATGGTGATGGTGATGATGATGGTGATGGTGATGGTGGTGATGACGATGGTGGTGATGATGATGATGATGGTGATGATGATGGTGGTGATGATGATGGTAATGATGGTGATGATGATGATGGTGGTGATGATGATGATGGTGATGGTGGTGATGATGATGATGGTGATGATGATAGGGGTGATGTTGGTGATGATGGTGGTGATGGTGATGGTGATGGTGGTGGTGATGGTGATGATGGTGATGATGATGGTGATAATGGTGATGTTGATGATGATGGTGATGATGGTGGTGATGATGATGGGGATGGTGATGATGATGGTGATGATGATGGTGATGATGATGATGATGGTGATGGTGATGATGATGGTGGTGATGATGATGGTGATGATGATGGTGATGATGATGATGACGATAGTGATGATGATGATGATGATGGTGGTGGTGATGATGATGATGATGGTGGTGGTGATGATGATGATGGTGGTGGTGGTGATGATGATGTTGATGGTGGTGATGGTGAAGGTGGTGAAGATGGTGATGGTGGCCAAGGTGGTGAAGGTGGTCACGACGATATCTTATTTCGTTATAATATTCCCTAATAACCCATGATCTCTAGTCTTGTGAATATAACATAAAATATTCCTCCAACTTGTGCAAGTACTGAAAAATAGTTGGTTATTTTCTTAGATTCCAACAAGATGAATCCGAACGCGCTGGCAATTGTATTTGCACCGAATATATTCAGGTGATATCTGTATTTTGTACGAGGACTACACGCGTAAAAATCTCGCAAGTTGTTACAGCATTGTTGCCTGAACAATGTTGTAACAACTTGTAACAATGCTGTAACAACTTGTTGACATGTGTGAACGACATTGATAAATGAACAACATTGTTCATCATTGTTTCAACAAGTTGTTACTGCTTGATGAAACAACAACCGTTGTTCACGCATGTTGTAACAACCGAAGAACGTGTTGATACATCAACTATGTTCACCATTATAAGTACTATTGGGCATTTCACTCGATTACATAGCATGTTCTAAGGATTTAGGGTGAAGGAAAATTCGAGTGTAGAATATATACATTTAAAGACCTTATTATATATACAGAACTCGCGATCAAGCTCTCGGCAACGGCCTCCGTGGCTCAGTGGTCAGAGCATTGCACTAGAATCGCAAGGTCGTGGGTTCAATTCCTGCCGGAGGGCCTGTGTAGTTGCATTTTTCGCAACTGCTCCCGGTTTGGTCTTAAAATGTATATATTCTACACTCGAATTTTCCTTCACCCTAAATCCTTAGAACATGCTATGTTCACCATTGTTGTAACATTGTTGTTCATCGTTGTTATTTCGGCATGCTGTTACAACATGTTGTATCATGTGCGAACAACGTTGTTGGCTATAAAAAATGTGCTGTTGGAACAGCTTGTTCATGACTGTTGATTTATCCGTGAACAAGTTGTTCGAACCATTTGGATTGGTTTAACTACACAAAACCACGCGTTACAGATGTAATCAGACCATACCTCAAGGGAAATTTCCAACGTTTGATTCAGTTTTAGTCAAACCAATCCAAAGAAATTACTGATTTTCCGTTAATTTCTCCCACATACCACGTGTGACATTCATTCGTCAAATTGCATAGCCAATAACTCAAAAATGGGATAAGATTTGAAAGGCATGTATAAGCCATTTTTCATTATCTTAGGTGTTCTTACAAATACAATCTTAAAAAACTGAAGTAAAATTGCGTTTCATAGGCCTTTAAGGTCTTTGTTAAACACGGAGCGAGCGCATAAAAGGGAGCCCCCCCGGCTACGCACTGACAGTTTGAAAGGTCAACAGTCAAGTCAACGAGTCAGTGAGCCGGTGAAGTTTTGAGAATTATCTTTTATTTATAACCTTTTTACCTTTCAATTACCCATGTAAATTGTAAAGAGAAGCATAAGAGTCTTAGATAAAAACAATTCTGAAGTGATTAAATTTGTTTAGTCATTGAATTTGTAAAATATTTAAGCTTATATTATGACCTTGTTTTCAAACGATGTTTGAAGGTCACGTATAGCTGCTTTGTCTTTTGCCGTTTTTTAAAATAGAGTTCCACACAAAAGACAATACTTTGATATTTAACTAAAACAGACCATTTAAAAGAAAAACAATAAATGGTTTATTATATTAACTTTGCAAGTCAATATATCACAAATTGAGAACTTTTTTGTAGTCATTTGTCTGGCTTTCCAGACAACATGTACTGTCGGTCGTGCAAAAACAAAGTTGTCGTCGTTGCAAAGTGAGATGATGTGTTCAGACATCTACATGGAGATATTCATTATCAACATTCTTGGTGTATATGAAAGGGTCTTATAATTACAAGGACGGAAGATATGAATGAATAAGCAAAGAATACAGACATCATCTGCATTCAACAAGAAAAATGGTGAGACGCTTGGTCTTTTTCGTACGGTTTTTCCTCACCTTAGTTTTGTCTTTCTACTCAAAATGATGTGTTACACTTGAAAAAGACAAATTGGACGTTTGGGAAGTGGCAAGTTTAATTTAAAAACATTAAACAAGTCTCACAAAAGCTCCACTCTTCAGTCTTAGCCAAAGTTAAGGTAAGGCCGGAAGTAATTTTAGCTGTGTGGACCAATCAGATGCGTTTGGATAGGATTGGCTGAGTACCTCAGCCGGTACTTATGCGCTCGCTCCGTGTTTAAGGTTTTCATGTTATATGACATAAGTCAACACAATGTTGGCATTTGCTCTGACAGGTCCAATGCTCTGTAATAAATGAAAAACGTTGTGTTTCCACAAATTCTCACTTAATTGATATTCTATTTTTTTTTTCATGGTTTTTCTTTTTGTTTTCTAGATGTGCTGATGGAATTGAAGGTATCAAGGAACAAGCTGCAACGAACAATATTGTTTGCATGTTCATTGAAGAATACGACTCCATTTTTAAGGTACTGTATGAGAATAATGAGAGGGAGGAGGGAGGGAGGGAGGGAGGGAGGGAGGGAGGGAGGGAGGGAGGGAGGGAGGGAGGGAGGGAGGGAGGGAGGGAGGGAGGGAGGGAGGGAGGGAGGGAGGGAGGGAGGGAGGGAGGGAGGGAGGGAGGGAGGGAGGGAGGGAGGAAGGAGGGAGGAAGGAAGGAGGGAAGGAAGGAAGGAAGGAGGGAGGGAGGGAGGGGGAAGGAGGGAGGGAGGGAGAGGAAGGAGGGAGGTAGGGAGTCAAGGAATGAAGGAAGGAAGGAAGGAAGGAGGGAAGGAAGGAAGGAAGGAAGGAAGGAAGGAAGGAAGGAAAGAAAGAAAGAAAGAAAGAAAGAAAGAAAGAAAGAAAGAAAGAAAGAAAGAAAGAAAGAAAGAAAGAAAGAAAGAAAGAAAGAAAGAAAGAAAGAAGGAGGGAGGGAGGGAGGGAGGAAGGAGGGAGGGAGGGAGGGACGGAAGGGTGGGAGAGGAAAGAAGGGAGGGAGGGAGGGAGGGAAGGAAGGAAGGAAGGAAACAAACAAACAAACAAACAAACAAACAAACAAACAAACAAACAAACAAACAAACAAACAAACAAACAAACAAACAAACAAACAAACAAACAAACAAACAAACAAACAAACAAACAAACAAACAAACAAACAAAGAGGGAAGAAAGAAGAAAAAAGGAAAGGAAGGCAGGGAGGAGGGATAGACATAGATGGAGAGAGGGAGGGAGGAAAGAGGTGCAGACAGACGGAGAGAGGAAGGCTGGCAAGAAAGACGGAAGGAAGACAGTGAGAGAAGGAATGATAATCTGTCAAAAATAACTCTTCCAGCTTAGTACTTAGTATTTGTTCTGTTTTAGGGTGAAAATGAAGAATCTCCTTTCCTGATAAACTGTATCCAAGTACAAGCAGCGAAGTAAGTGTGAAATAATTTCTATTATAATCATTAAAAGAATTGTTTTACCCGCACTATATTTTCAGTTATTGCACTGTGGTATACTGTGGATCGTTATACCCAGAAAATAGTCTAATGTATTGAACTAATCTTGTTTGTAATAATTGTCAGTTGTTTGCTGTACAAGCTGTGTTAGTTAGTAATACTCAGAAAAACTCTGAGCTCTAAGCGGGACTCGAACCCACAACCTTCTGAATGCTAGCCAGACGCTCTAACCATTGAGCCACTAGAACTCAGATAGCGGAGCAAGGTTAAGTAAGGTACTTATACCTTAGACTGTGCCCAGTCCTCCAGGAACGAGTTTTAACCACTCGGTTACAAGTACTTGTTGGTCTACAAGTCGCGTTGTAACAGTAAGTTTCCAGTTAAACACTGTTAGTTAGTTTCAGAAATTGCAGCTTGATGTTAGTAATAATTGTCAGTTGTTTGCTGTACAAGCTGTGTTAGAATAAACAACTGACAATTATTACTATAACATCAAGCTGCAATTTCTGAAACTAACTAACAGTGTTTAACTGGAAACTTACTGTCACAACGTGACTTGTAGACCAACAAGTACTTGTAACCGAGCGGTTAAGACTCGTTCCTGGAGGACTGGGCGCAGTCTAAGGTATAAGTACCTTAATTAACCTTGCTCCGCTATCTGAGTTCTAGTGGCTCAGTGGTTAGAACGTCTGGCTAGTATTCAGAAGGTTGTGGGCTCGAGTCCCGCTTAGAGCTCAGAGTTTTTCTGAGTATTACTAACTAACACAGTTTGTACAGCAAACAACTGACAATTATTACTAACATCAAGCTGCAATTTCTGAAACTAACTAATTTTGTTTGTTTTTGTTTTTTGCCGTTTTAGAGACAACAACTTTACTGGTCCTCCTGCTATGCCAATTCCTTACCAACAGCATAAAAAAGGGAAGCAACGTAAAGAAAAGGTAGGTTTGAGCGAGGGAAGGAAGGAAGGAAGGAAGGAAGGAAGGAAGGAAGGAAGGAAGGAAGGAAGGAAGGAAGGAAGGAAGGAAGGAAGGAAGGAAGGAAGGAAGGAAGGAAGGAAGGAAGGAAGGAAGGAAGGAAGGAAGGGAAGGGAGGGAGGGAGGGAGGGAGAGGGAGGGAGGGAGGGAGGGAGGAAGGGAGGGAGGGAGTGAGTGAGTTATGGGGGGGAGGGATGGAGGGAGGGAGGAAGGGAGGAATGAAGGAAGGAAGGAACGAACGAACGAAGGAAGGAGGGAGGGAGGGAGGGGGGAGGGAGAGGGGCGGGGGGGGGGGGGTAGTTAGGGAGGGAGGAAGGATATACCCAATTCTTCACCGGCATTACCATGTGTGTGTGTGTGTGTGTGTGTGTGTGTGTGTGTGTGTGTGTGTGTGTGTGTGTATATATATATATATGTATATATATGTATATATATGTATGTAAGGGTTATATACCGAGAACGCGGGATATAAGTCATATATTGACCCGAGGGGCGAAGGTCCCGAGGGTCAATATATGACTTATATCCCAAGTTCGAGGTATATAACCGACTTACATCACGATTGAGGAGGTTTCGTCAATTTCGAAGACTTTCTATCAAGATTTTTCGAGTTTTGTCGAAAAGTTTTATCCAATTATTTATGCACGGGATATAACTTGTATATACACCGCGGTACATCAAAGAAAACCGACTCAATCGTGATATATATATATATATATATATATATATATATATATATATATATATATATATATATATATTCAGTTCTAGTCAACAGTCTCCGTAGCTCAGTGATCAGAGCACTGTACTAGTATCGCATGGTCGCGGGTTCCATTCCTAACCAGAAGACGTTGATGTTGTATTTTCACAACTGGTCCCAGTTTGTTCTTAAGGTGTATAATGTTCTTTCACCAAAAAACGAAATGTTCCTTCACTAAAGACTGTACAATATTCAACACTAATATTGTCTATTTTGAACGAGCAAACCTAATACCCAACCTTTACTTTTCGTAGCCTGGTCGTTCTACGGACCAAAGTGAAGTGATCAGTCCATATGCCGAGTTCAGAGTCGAGGACAATGATCGACTCGTAGTCAACGAGGAACCGAAAGGCAAGCAAGAACATCATATTTACGCCTCCGTGAGTAAGGCGCAGAGGGATGCCATACTCGCGTCTGCCATGTAAGTGATGGGTTGAATACATTCTTGTGTCTTGTTTTTCTTGTTAATTTAAAAGTAGAGTGCGTTTTATGATATGTAAAAAGAGGTAACGGTAATAATAACAATAACTACTTATTGACCGAGCGTGAGGTCTGTACTAGTGAAATATCGGACCGATGTTTTTTTAGTACGGACCGAGACGAGCGCAGCGAGTTGAGGTCTGTGCAAAAAACAGAGGTCCGATATTTCACTAGTACAGTCCGAACAAGCGACGTCAATAAGTAGTTTATCATATGGCCATAAATGTTGTGAACATTCTGTGAAAATTCGAGCCGTCGTTCTTGCGAACTAAATTGCAAAAATGGCAGAAATTTTCCCATTTTTAAAGTACTTTACGTTGAGCTAGAATCCTGAGCTTTCTACCCCAAGTAATATTTTTCAATTGCTTTTGTTTGACATATTGCTCAAGATCGTACGTTAAGTAGTTGAATAAAAAATCATCTGAAATTCTAATACTTGTGAGAAGTAAAATGTTATATTATTACGAACAATGTTACGAACGTTTTGGACATTTTAAAAACTTTCACAAAACGTGGAAACTCGAACTATACATCAAATGAAAGCTTATAAAATTTCTAACAACATACCTGCACGATATATTTCAACAATGAGTAGTTTTAAAATTATAATCCATCTTGTTGCCGATATGCTGACATGCTGCCATTTTGTTTATAAAATTAACTTGCGGTCCCGAACGGCAGCTTCCGCTCTGAGCGGGCGGATACGGGAAATATCCGACCGCTTATGAACCAATCAAATTACAAGATTTCCGTATTCGGACCTCTCAGCGCTGTTGCCATATAATAATAACATGTATTTACACCGCGCAAATTCAACTTTAAGGTTTTCAAATGCGCCTTACAATAATTTTTGACATGGCCGAGTCGAAGGCATATTAAAGGCGCTCAGGCAGCCGCCATACGACACATATCAGCCCACGAATTACAGCTAAGACCTATAGGTGTTGGTTTTGCGGAGGGAGGAAAACCGGAGAACCCGGTGAAAAACCCTCGAAGCACAGGAGAGACCAACTAAACTCTACTCACATGAGTCTCAAGCTCGAGAACAGGGTTATTCCCAGACGGTCACCCATCCAAGTACTAACCCCGTCCAATCGGGCTTAACTATTGGTGAGAGGCAGCGCCCTAACAGCACACGCCAACCGTGCTCCCAACGGTCTATCCATCTCATCTCATCCATCCATCCGTCCATCCACCCCATCTTCTCCGTTCAACCACCCCATTCACACATCCCATCCACCCATTCCATACACCCATCATAACCATTCCCATCCCATCCATCAATCCACTCAACCCACCTACTCACCCCATCTATCCATCCCGTCATTTTATTATAAGTAATAGCATATAGGTTGATTAGTGATTAAATGTACCCGAAAGCCGAGGGCTTTTACCAAACCTCCCGAGGCTTGAGGGACATTTAATCACTAATCATGCAACCCATATGTTATGCTATCACTTTGTAATATTACGGTTACCGAGGAAGAGCGAGAGTAAAAGTCCCGAGGGCTAGGCCCGAGGGAATGTATCTGGCATAAAACCGACATCCAAACGCGGTCATGTATCCTGTGTGTAAAGGCTGACAATTTTTTACGGTAACTATCTTTATTTGAAATGTAATCGCCGTTTACATACCTATATCTGTAAATACATTACAAGCGCTTTTAACTCGTTCCTGTCCGAGGGCTTCCCCAGAGGTGAATAAAATCGTCTGGCGTTAGCCAGAATAAAATACTAAAGACCAATTCGGATAGGAAAGAGTTAAATAACAATACATGTATATGATCGGTTCAATGGTTACCATTGATCTAATGCAAATTCACGCAGATAAAGTAATATTAGATAGTTGTCTATAAAAACAACAACAGTGTATAGACATGCGCATTGATTTAGTATTAGTCCCACATTTTATGTTCCAGGCAAACTGTAATAAATTCTTGAGAAAAGAAACCAGTTACACAATGAAACTTTGCCTTTTGTTTAGGGTGCTGCCGCTACAAGCGGGTTCAGCGAACCTACTTCGAGATAGGCAAATACTTTTCTCTACTTCTCAATTGGGGGCGCTACCCAGTGGCATGGTGTCAAGTTTTAGGCTGGGGTGGCCAGATTAGCTTTGGCGCCCCCCTCCGAAAAAAAAATGGAAAAAAAAGAAAGAAAGACATTACTGTATTTGATAAATGGTCACATTTTTTGTTTTAAAATAACTCAAGTAGCAATATATAATATTACAAGAAACAACGCCACGCCAATGCGAGCACCAAAGTAGCGCCAAACCTCTAGGGGTGTCCGGGGGCATGCTCCCCCGGAAAATTTTGAAAACTAGAGTCTCTGATATGCCATTTCCTGCATTTTGGAGTGAGATTTTACAGAATTCTGAAGATTATAAAACTTCATAGAAAACACAAAAGATTACAGATTTCAGATCTTTATATCCCCAATTGAAGACCTAGCTATACAAAGAAATAGGTTTATTTTGTTAAGTTCTGGCGCCCTTGCTAATTTTGGCGCCCCTTCTGCAACCCCAGCTGGGGGGGGCCTTGGCCCCCCCTGCCACCACGCCACTGGCGCTACCAGTGTACTCTACTCTGAACAATTTACTTACACAAACGAAAAGTCAAGTTATGACCTTTGAGACAATTTATCTAAAATTTGTTTGCCACAACCTCGCACAAATAACATGAAAAAGAGTTTTATATATAATGGAGCATTTATATGGAACTCTCTTCCCAAAGATATAAGATAGAGTAATTCGCTAACTGATTTCAATCATAAAATTGCTACTCATGCTTTCTAGTTTGTGTATTTACTGTATACATGTATATGTATGTATGTAGTCATATATATTAAGACTTTAGTTACTTAGATCCTTTTATAGATCCTTTACTATATATTTATTTTTAATGTACCTTAACTTTGTCAAACGTTTATACTACTCTGCAAAATATGCATGCACGCCCATCGTGGAAATCAGCTGTTGTTGTCGATGTTAGCGTTAGTAACTAAAATTGATTGCTTGATTGATTGTTTAGGCAAGGTCCCGTTGCATTGGGCAATGATATTGCCTATTGCAAATTCACAGGAATCGTACCCTGTGCATAAACATTTGCCCTATCCATCCCATTTACACTATCCATCCCATTCAATTCACGCTATCTATCCCATTCACTTTATCCATCCGACTCGCCATATCCATCCCTTTCATCTTATCTATACCAGGCTTTTCATACACCCCGTTATTCTTTCCTATTCCATTCATGCCATTCATTTCATCCATTCCATTCATCCCATCATTTATTCCAGTTATCCTTCCACTTATCCATCCAACTACAACCACCCAACTACCAGTGTATGATGCTTAATGTTATTAATTAGTCCATACTTAAATTATTTCATGTGAAAGGTTTGAGCATTCAGCGGACGAAACGGAACCTTACATACGATGCAATTCACCATGCTGGCATAAACCTAATGGGTAAGTGTCTTTTTAACTCGTGGAATAGTTTGGTGTTGATGTGCTGTTGGATGGCGTGTGATGTTGTGTGGTGTGTATGTAATATGATGTGGTGATGTAGTTGTGTGGTGTGTGTGGTGTGGTGTGGTGTGATATGTTTTGTGATGTGTTGTGGGGTAATGTGGTGTGATGTGATGTGTGGTGGTGTGGTGACAGTGAATGGGTGTGTAGTGATGGTGAATGTGGTGTGGTGGGGTTTTGTGGTGGTGTGGTGTGGTGTGGTGTGATGTGATTGTAGTCTGTAGTTCTGCTAGAATAAGTTATAGAAATGTGGGTTTTTGTATCTGCGCAACGCGCAGATATATTGCTATCGTGTTGTGTGTTTGTGTGTTTGTTTGTTTGTTTGTGTGTGTGTTAACTTTTTAGTGTAACCGCTGACCTGTAATGTGTGCAGTAGTGTGACTGTTTATATTTCCTCGCCATGTTGTATGAACTACGGAGTGAGACGAAGAACAACATTATTTTCGAAGAAAGTCAATTGCAATGCTGTATGATTGGAGTAGTATGATTCAGGGATACTTTAAAATGATTGCGTTTGACCATACGCCAAGTAAATAGCGTAATAATGCAATTTGATATTTGCGCTTATATCCGTTCAAATAGCCTTTTCTCCGTTGTTATTCTATACCATGTTCTCTAATTCACATATGTTGTACAGAATTTAACGCTCTATCTAACTGTAGAAGTTTCGTGAATGGCACAAACCTACAGACGATTCAGGGGTATACTTTAAACACGCGGTATCCGGCTCAACTGCAGTGAAGATATATCCCAATACGTTTGTTATCTTATTAGATGTCGCTAAAATCTTATAAGATGTTGTAAGATCGTTTAAGATCTTATTACAAGATTTGGCGCAGATACATGTACGCATAGCGTACCTTTTGTTTCACTTGTGTTCTAGTGTTTTATAGTTTTATTTATGTGTTTCATAATATCTTCGCTCACAACACTCTTTGTTATTTCCAGGGAGCCTTCTAGTCCAAAGCTTGGATCCTCACCGAAATCGCGCAAGGAGTAAGTACGAAAATTGTGATTCATCGCATACATTCTTTATTAATACAACAATAACAATAACAACAACAACAACAACAGCAACACCGCCACCACCAACAGCAGCAACACCGCCACCACCAACACCACCAACAGCAGCAACACCGCCACCACCACCACCACCACCACCACCACCACCACCAACAGCAGCAACACCACCAACAGCAGCAACACCGCCACCACCAACACCACCAACAGCAGCAACACCACCACCACCAACAGCAGCAACACCGCCACCACCAACACCACCAACAGCAGCAACACCACCACCACCAACAGCAGCAACACCGCCACCACCACCACCAACAACAGCAGCAACACCGCCACCACCACCAACAGCAGCAACACCGCCACCACCACCAACAACAACAGCAGCAACACCGCCACCACCACCAACAGCAGCAACACCACCACCACCACCAACAGCAGCAACACCGCCACCACCACCACCAACAACAGCAGCAACACCACCACCAACAGCAGCAACACCGCCACCACCACCAACAGCAGCAACACCGCCACCGCCACCACCACCAACAGCAGCAACACCGCCACCACCACCACCACCAACAGCAGCAACACCGCCACCACCACCACCACCAACAGCAGCAACACCGCCACCACCACCACCACCAACAGCAGCAACACCACCACCACCACCAACAGCGCCACCACCACCACCACCAACAGCAGCAACACCGCCACCACCAACAGCAGCAACACCACCACCACCACCAACAGCAGCAACACCGCCACCACCGCCACCACCAACAGCAGCAACACCACCACCACCACCAACAGCAGCAACACCGCCACCACCACCAACACCAACAGCAGCAACACCGCCACCACCACCAACACCAACAGCAGCAACACCGCCACCAACAACAACAACAACAGCAGCAACACCGTACAACAACAGCAGCAACACCGCCACCACCAACAGCAGCAACACCACCACCACCATCACTACCACCACCAACAGCAACACCACCACCAACAGCAACACCACCACCAACAGCAACACCACCACCACCAACAGCAGCAACACCGCCACCACCATCACTACCACCACCACCAACAACAGCAACACCACCACCACCACCACCACCAACATCAACACCGCCACCACCAACAGCAGCAACACCGCCACCACCACCACCACCAACAACAGCAGCAACACCGCCACCACCACCAACAACAACAACAGCAGCAACACCGCCACCGCCACCACCAACAACAACAGCAGCAACACCGCCAACACCAACAGCAGCAACACCGCCACCAACAACAGCAACTACACCGCCACCACCACCAACAGCAGCAACACCGCCACCACCATCACTACCACCACCAACAGCAACACCACCACCAACAGCAACACCACCACCACCACCAACAGCAGCAACACCGCCACCACCACCAACAACAACAACAGCAGCAACACCGCCACCGCCACCACCAACAACAACAGCAGCAACACCGCCACCACCAACACCAACAGCAGCAACACCGCCACCAACAACAGCAACTACACCGCCACCACCACCAACAGCAGCAACACCGCCACCACCATCACTACCACCACCAACAGCAACACCACCACCACCAACAGCAACACCACCACCACCACCAACAGCAGCAACACCGCCACCACCATCACTACCACCACCAACAGCAACACCACCACCAACAGCAACACCACCACCACCAACAGCAACAACACCGCCACCACCAACAGCAGCAACACCGCCACCACCATCACTACGACCACCACCACCAACAGCAACACCACCAACAGCAACACCACCAACACCAACAGCAACACTACCACCACCAACAGCAGCAACACCGCCACCACCACCAACAGCAGCAACACCGCCACCAACAACAGCAGCTACACCGCCACCACCAACAACAGTAGCAACACCACCACCACCACCACCACCACCAGCAGCAGCAACACCGCCATCAACAGCAGCAACAACCGCAGCAACAGCAACGCCATGGTCGCCACCACCAACCCCACGAGCTGCAACAGCAACGCCACAAACACGACCACCATTAATTACCAGCAGCAACACCGCCACCAACCCCACGAGCTGCAACAGCAACGCCACAAACACGACCACCATTAATTACCAGCAGCAACACCGCCACCAACCCCACGAGCTGCAACAGCAACGCCACAAACACGACCACCATTAATTACCAGCAGCAACACCGCCACCAACCCCACGAGCTGCAACAGCAACGCCACAAACACGACCACCATTAATTACCAGCAGCAACACCGCCACCAACCCCACGAACAACAACAGCAGCAACAGTAAACACCAACAACAGCAGCAGCAACACTACCAATCACCAGCATCACTACCTCCACCAACAACACCGCCATTATCAACACCAACATCATCAACACCATAACACCACCACCACAAAAACAACCACCAACATCAGATCGCTGTCTTTTATGTACAAACATCACCCAGCGGCCTTCTTCCCCATACTGTTAAGACCTCGTTTTCCCCACAAATATTTTCCCGTAATGACCACGCGCTCCCAGTTAATAAGAAGTTATAGCAAAATATCGGTCCAGTTAATAATACTATAGAGATCGATATTGATATATTTGGCTGTATCTTTTCAAGGTACATGGAAAAGACGATAAAAGAAAGTATCAACGAACATTTGTTTGGACACAATTTGACTTCGACGAGCGAGGTATGGAATATTTTACATTTATATGAACTTTTTTTCTCGTTTTCTTTGTACTTTTCATCTGACGATAGTAAAGTCTTATTTAAAGGAACACTTAAAATGACAAAGTAACATCTTTTGCAGTTTTTCGTTTCCTTGCTTCATTGTTGAGATATTCAGTTTGTTTAATATGCAAATTAAACATTTTGACGTCACATGTGCAGTGCTGTGAGTAACTTCGTTACAAGTAACTAGTTACATGTAATCGTTACTTTTTTGAGTAACTTTACCGGTAACTAGTTCCTTTTTAGTGCAAAGTTTCACAGAAATTTTGCAGTATTGTGATGAGGGGGGAAAATCACACGATACATAGATACATAGATACATAGTGTAAACTTTCCGGGGGGTAAACTTACCAGGTTTAACGACATACCTACTTCGTAACTGAAAGGCTAAAACCAGTGAAAATGTGAAACACTAGTATCAGTCTTTCATAGACGACAAATAGTTATGTCGCTTAAAGCTCGTAAGCCCTAAAGAGCGATAACAGACAGGTTTGTACCTTATCTATGGATATTTCTTGAAAGACGTGGATATCTTAATATACCAAGAATGGAAGAAGTTTCCCCCCGGAATATATTATAATAGCACTGCGCACGCGTGGTTTTGTTTACGACTGGCGAATACAGCAATGGCAGGGAAACGTAAAGGAGCGATCAATTTTCTTCTCAAAACAACGACTTTCTAGGCTTAGCTGCATGGTTAATTAAATATGGTCGGGACGAAAGGATTTATTGCCTGCCTAGTGGAAGGTGCGAATAAATATTAAAAACTTTATATTTAACTTTAATATGGTCTGGCATGTTGACGGATGACGATGTTGTGAAGTCGGTTTCACGTTTGTAGAGTTGTTGGTTCGTGTCTGTTATATTTTACACGAGTGGCGCTCGAGCAGTTTTGCACGTCAGCTCAGTAACAACAAATTCTGAAGACTGGAGATTGTAGACTGTCTTCGCATTTTGATTTGGCGTTCAATAAACCACTGTACGAAGAACCCTGGCCATAAACATGAATGTTCAACTTCTACACGAGGTTCTACGTGTATCTGTACCTGCGTGAACTTAGCGCGTGATTGGGCAGACGATTCGCAAGGCTAAATAACGTGAATCTAGCAACATAATCATCACACGATCGTAATTTGGGTATTTTTGGGTTGTTTGTCTGAGTTTAGGCTTGTATTAAATTAACTTGGGCTTTGCTCAAGAAAATGGGCTGGCAGGTTGCAGGACTGGCAGCTCTGTCCATGCATGTAGCAAAAATTGTTATTATCTTTGACTAGAAACTTTGCACTATTCTTGGGATCTAGTTTCAGAAGGTAACTGTAACTGTAACTGTAACTGTAACGGTAACTAGTTACAAAAAGTAGGAATAAAAAGTAACGATAACTAGTTACATCTGCCCTCGAGAGCGCCGTTGCTTTTTGCGATATCCATAATACTCCCAACCTCGCCGAGTCGTCGTTCAACGTCGTATCCAGGCTCGAATCTTCGTCACATGCCGCTGCAATGCATTCTGGACACCGGTGCTTGCAAGTGCCCCATGTGAAAGGCTGTTCAGCTGCGCAGGATTAATTTTCAGACCACATCGTTGCTCAATGACTGATCGTAATTATGAAAATTCTCTTCTGCTCAAATTAAACAATAGCTTTGTTTCTCGATTTTAAATAGCCAAACGAAAGAGTAGGTGTAACTTTGTAATTGTAACTAGTTACAAAATTTTTAAAGTAACTTTGTAACTGTAACTAGTTACTTTTTTTTCCCTTGTAACTTGTATCGGTAACTAGTTACTTTTCTGATGATGTAACTGTAACTGCAACTAGTTACAAAAATTATGTAACTACTAGAAATACATGAATGCAACAACCCTTACCGGCTTAAATGCTTTTTTGAAACACCCCCCACCCACCCACCCACCCACCTTGATTAAAATAAGCACTGATGTACAGCCAATATAAAAACAAACAGATACAGTATATAAACAAATGATAATCCTCAAGATAATTCTACATATCAAAGCAAAACTTAGATTTCATTATTAAATTCTGGTTGTACAAAATATGTTTTTAGGAGGTTTCAAAAGGGATTATTTTAACAAGCTTTAAATGGCTTCCCTATACATATACATGCATGTTTTGCAAAGGCAGAATTAAAAGTCAACAGCTCAAAAATTACATTTAAAATAGAGTCCGAGATAAAAACAATTCGCTAGAATCAGATTCTAGAAGGAAGTATTGAACAGACAACGTTTCAGTCGAAAATTTGGAAATACAGCCAAAAAAAATCGTCAAAGCCCATGAGTATTTACATGTAATAATACATTTAAACTTTATATAAAGGTGGTGTTTTATTAAGCTGATTTATGGTTTGGACGAGCAAAGGGAAAGCATGAAAACGTGAAGCTGTATATTGTTTAGGTTAATAAGCGAAAACATGAAAACAACAAGAATCCTACCGTATTTTGACCACGGAGTTACTACAAACACTGCAATTCAGATCGAGTTTTTGTTTACCATACGGCGTTTGGTTTCTTCAAGTTCTCTGTTTGTATCCTTCTTTTCTTTGTGCTCCATTTCGTTTCGTTTAAATAAACGAAGGCGAAATACTATTTGCTTGAGAGTTTATAGTTTTCTTTGTCGCTGTCAATTCTTACCGTTATATATAAACTATTTCCCAGATTTCCTCTCCCTCGCTTTTTCTACACGCGTGTAAAATGGACTCCACGCGTGTCGAGATTAGCACCCTCACCGGGCTCCGGGCCACAGAATAAGGATCAACCAGAAGTCCAACTCGCGGAAAAAAGTGTCCCATTATTTTTATGCGCATGCGCCAGTCCGCCATTTTGAAAGTAAGTGCAACCGGGAAATTATCCCCCTCGTCCTTACGACCCTCGGGCTCCTGTAGTCAATTACCCTTGGCCTTCTTGTGACCGTTTATTTAACTTTATATTGTTATCTATACATATATAAATAATATTTATTAAGTAATAAGTAATTTACTTTAGAAAACATTTCGTTGGAGATGAAATTCTTTGACCACGAGATTATTGAAACTTCAGTACGCGGATACTACGGGTAAAAGTCCGTGGCAAAAAAGTCCTGTACTCACGAAGCGGGTTTTACATTTCTCGATTAATGCCGACACACTTGTTTATAGAGAAAGATGGCTAAAAATTTCGGAACTACGCATTGTTGAAATACATCGAGTACGTATGTTGTTAGAAATTTTATAAGCTTTCATTCGGTATATAGTTCAAATCATAGTGTTACCTGTAACGTTTTAAAATGTTCAAAATGTTCTGACCATTGACCATAAAAGTTTTAATATTTTTTCATATATTCAAAAGGTATGATCACTAATTTGCACCAAAAACGTTTTCAACTTCAATTAGAAATCTGCAAACGTTTCCACTCCTTTCGTATTTGAATTAGCTTCTGTTCAAGAAATATCTTAGGTTCATGCCAGAAGTCTTTCTGAGGTTATAGCAAACACCAAAACAACAAAAGGCAAAACAAACTTAAGAAATTCATCCATTTCAGACTGTCCACGTCAAAATAATAATGTTTTTTTCATATTTTAAAATACTTCCCAGCAAGAAAATTAAAAGTTCTGACATGAATAGCACTTGACAGTACCCTTTGTTTAATATCTTGCTCAGGGCTGTGCGTTTAGTATTTAAAAACAAAATCCAAAATTCTATAACACTTGTGAGGAGTCCATTTCCCATTATATAATTCTTATTTTACGAGCAATGGTGAGAACATTTTGAACATTTTAAAAAGTTACAGGTAACACTAAAACTTGAATTATATACCAAATGAAAGCTTATAAAATTTCTAACAACATATGTACCCGATGTATTTCAACAATGCGTAGTTCCGAAATTGTTAGCAATCTTTTTCTATAAACAAATGTGTCGGCAAAATCGAGAAATGTAAAACCCGCTTCATGAGTGCAGGACTTTTTTGCCACGGACTTTTACCCGTAGTATCCGCTCACTGAAGTTTTAATAAGGTCGTGGTCAAAGAATTCTATCTCCAAAGAATCGTTTTCTAAAGTAAATTACTTATTTACTTAACTAAATATTATTTATATATATAGATAACAATATAAATTAAAGTTAATTAAAAGGTCACAAGAAGGCCAAGAGTAATTGACTACAGGAGCCCGAGGGTCGTAAGGACGAGGGGGATAATTTCCCGGTTGCACTTACTTTCAAAATGGCGCCGGGATCGCGAGGCCGACATTTCCCGAGGACGCTTACATCAAAGGTGCCGACAGAGAGTTGGACTTCTGGTTGATCCTTATTCTGTGTCCGGGCCTTCGGCTCTCCGCCCGGCTCGGGGATTACAGCACTGCATATGTGTATAATGAGTTATCAGAAATGTTATATATCTTTGGACTGGGGCTAATCATCCTCACTTGCAGCCAGGGGCTGAATTGCGAAGAACGCAGATCAACGTGGCCGTGTCGAGGCATATCAAAGGCGCTCCAGGCAGCCGCCATACGACACAGTTCAGACCACAGATTTTTTTTTTATTTTTATTTTATTAACTTCGCCATATGTAACATACATAGAAATAAACATATAAATAACAGCAGGTTTAGCAATGGCAGGGGAACCACAACAGCGTTAGCCAATTACTGTGGGCCCTGAACATACAAAGGATATAGAGAGATAACTATGAACAATAAAATTACAGCACATTATAAGTATTGCATAATTATATACAACAAGAAATTGGGTCAGTGAGACTCCGAACAGAGTTGCATTTGAGAGAAATTGTTTTTAACGTGCGAGGGTCTTCACAGTTATAAGAAGTTACCAACGATAAAAAATAATACTTAAGCATAACTGATTTAAATAAAGAAAGAGTATCTTTGTTAAGGTCGAGTTTGCAAGAGAGTTTCAAATTCGGCAAGTTCTGATGACGTAGGATTTTTGATAGGTAGTTGTTTTACATTTTACAGATCACAGCTAAGAGGTAGGTGTTCATTTTACGGAGGGAGGAAAACCGGAGAAAGCGGCGAAAAACCTTCGAAGCACAGGAGAGATCAACTACAACTCTACTCACATGAGTCCAAGCTCGACAATGGGGTCATTCCCAAGCGGTCACCCATCCAACTACTAACCCCGTTCAACTGGGCTTAACTTTTGGTGAGAGGCAGCGCGCTAACAGCACACGTCACCCGTGCTTCCCTAATTCGAAGGAAGCATGTGGGTGTGTTTCTCTCACAACACCAAACATGTAGATTTTCAAGTGATTATATTTGATAATATCAAAGATATATATATATAACCTTCTCTGATAACTCATTATGCACATGTGACGTCAAGGTGTTTAATTTGCATATCAAACAAACTGAAATATCTCAAGAACGAAGCAAGGAAACGAAAAACTGCAAAAGATGTTACTCTATCATTTTAAGTGTTCTTTCAAATAAGCCCTCAAAAAAGGCAGACTTAATTTTCGTTTGCTACTTTACTGACTAAAATATTTAAGAAATACCCAAGTAATAATTTTGGGTAATAATTTTGGGAATCTGGGTAATAATTTTTTTGGGGACACGACACTGTTTTCAAAACGTATACAAAAAAATACAAATTTAAATTCTATATTTTAATATTTAAAATCCTTCATTTTTTAATTTTTTGAAAAATCCCGGAAAATCCTACAGCTTAGGTGCCGAACGGTGATTGGACAATTTTGATAGCTACAATCTTGGACAATAATGTTGTAACACCCCCTCCCCCCGATTCAATGTTGACCGAAATGAAACAACGTTGGAATGGAGTTTCATATAACAACAATGAATCGGGGGGAGGGGTTGACTGTTACAACTATTATTGTCCAAGATTAATCTTGGACAATAATGTTGTAACACCCCCTCCCCCCGATTCATTGTTGACCGAAATGAAACAATGTTGGAATGGAGTTTCATATAACAACAATGAATCGGGGGGAGGGGTTGACTGTTACAACTATTATTGTCCAAGATTGTAGCTTGATTTCCGTTGGCTGAAGCAAGAGTGCGATTAATGCTCAAGTCGCACTTCTCTAAACCAATGAAATTGCAGCATTTGGGCCTGATTACAGAAGGATATATAATTAATTATGTAATATTTCATAAACGATTGGGAGTGTTTTACCAGGGGTTACAAACACGAGATGGCAATAAAAATCACGAGGCCGTTAACGATCAACAATCATGTCGGTTGATCGCGGCCATTGTTTTAATGGTCCGGGACTGCACTTCATCCAATTGATCCAAAGGTAAAGCTATTGAAACAAGGAGTAACCCGTTACTAGGTAAACAGTCGTATATGTTCTTTGATATACTGTAGCCCTTTCTTGTGTCTCTACTCCTCAAGTCAAACTTCCTAGGTACTGATGCCAACACGGCATTTTTTCGCGTCTGTGATAAATTCGTCTATTCTGTAACTACTCATGAATTCACCAATACTGTCGGAAAACACCTTAACCCAACTCGATCAAAGGCAAAGCTGTCGAAAAGAAAGAACTCGAAAATCAAGCACGCAAACATACCCCCCCCCCCCCCCCCATGTAGTATCGTTTACTTGAATGTGATCTGTTTGGTTTTCATTGCAAGGAGCAAGTCCCAGTGTCGTTACCGACACATAAACTATTGTATTACATCATATGGCCGTTGCCGAAAAGTTAGAAGCTAAACATGCTTAAAGACTCTAAATTAGTGAATTATAGAAAACACAATGAAGTTTTTTACGTCTTTCCCCTTTTTTTACAAATTTCTTCACAGTCCACAAGTCTGCAGTCCGCAGTCCGCGTTTTCCACCAAGCCGGAAAAAACCGGAACTACGGGTACTTGACACCACGACGTGTCGAAGAACGAAGCGTTGACTTGAAAATGACTTGACACGTATGAGTGAAGTTGGTGCGTGTCGTGCTAAATGGCAGACATTGAGGGAAGCACAGAAAATAATGTTCCAAAACCAAAAACAGTGTTCCCAGTAGATCGGATTCTCCATGTAAACATGTGCCCGGATTGACTTCACTCGCGTTTTTCGATCCGATTCATCACCAGGAATTTGGGTCATTTGTGCCGCTGCTCTCGGTCAGCGGCTATATTCGCCTAATAATATAATTATGTATTCTAGAATTTCTAATGCGTGTGATTCTGCTGTAGTGTTTCTCATTATTCAGGTCATTGAGTTCTTTAGAATTGCCTAAATCGTACATGTATGTATATACTGTATAAACAACCTGTAAACGACCACAAGCACTGTGAAATCAAGCAAGTTCAAACGCTTTTGGAAGTACTATGCTAAGGACAAATGAGGACTTTTATGTGCTCTCGAAGTAGACTGACTCATGCCGAATGCACCGCGAGTCGGGCACTTCGCATCGCCCGTAACGTTGGTCAATTTGGCCAATTTCTAGCACCTGTTTACAAAGATTACTATGGCCAACACTATGGATAGTGGCATTTTCAGTGCAAAAATAAGACGAGCTAGGGAAGTACTTCGGCGTCGAAGTAACCAAATGTTTTTCAGTTATAACTGTTTCTTAGTCCATGCTGAAGTCAGATGGAGTCGGGCAAAGAAGAAATATGTCACCGTTTAAGCAAAATTTGAATTATTATGTGCTCTCATTATTTACTGTTGAGAAACTTCATTATTATGGTCCTTAATACGCACGCGCGCCACCATCTTGTCCCAAATTTCTGGTAATTTAGACTGTTCATCCGCTTCGTGTCAACAGGTCCTACGTTTCTTGTCAACGTTCCCAACGCTTTATTTTTTATTGATATTTTTATTCACTAGACAATCAAATATTCTGCTCTTATGTTTAATTGATGTCTTTGCGGTTCCATCATCGTGGCCAGTTTGTTGTAATTATAATGTTTTCGCTTAGTTGATACAAAGCAAAGTCGCTTGTGGTATAGCACCGCTAGGCCATTCTTTTGCTGTTTTAGACCTAACCGTATCTAAAGCTACTTATTGTAATACGTTCTCATTGTAAACCAAGGCAGGACACAGCGTGATACATATAGGTCGGTTATAAAGCTACATCACTAAGGCAGATAAATATAATTATTTCTTCACAGGAGTCGGATAAGTGGGATTCACCGGATGAAGAAGGTATGTTTGCTATTGTTCAATCGCTTTGGGTATTTCCCTTACAGTTTCTGCGAATTCAAAACGTCTGTCTTCCAATAAGAGCAAAGTGAAAAAGTGCAAACTGCTGAGATTAGTTTTTATAACGAAATACTGATCATATTTTACTCTGAGATGAAGGACTCCGCTTGAAACGTCAGTATTTCGTTAAAATTAATTTCGGCAGTTTACCACATTTTCACTTTGCTCTATCTAAAATTTAAACGGGATCTGAGTCACATCTGACTTTAAGCGGGCTTAAAATGTCCGTCTAAACAGATCGGCGTAAATTAATCGCGATTAGTTTGCACCACCCCAAGGAGGTGGATTAAACTGAGCACGATCAGTTAATCACGCGAAACTTGGACGTGAAAACGCAATGGGATTGAAAAACGCTTGCTATTAATACGGTGTTATTAATACGATAAAATGCATTTTTTTGCCCTGCTGTAGAAGCTTCCATCTCGCTATTCTTTGTTCCTTTGTTTCTTTCTTTTGGCTGTTACTCTTTCTCGTGTACCGATGTCTTCCGTTGTTCTTTGACGCACGCTACCCATACGAAGCTTCCAAAACCAAAAATATTGCTCGTCCGCCACGTTGCATAATGGTGTACGTGTTTTAGTAAGGGATTATTAAGTGACCGTGTAAACGCACCAAGGTGGCGCATTTTAAGCACGCTTAGCTTAAGCATGCTTAAATTTTGGAAGGGAGTATTTATATGAAGGAGAGCCAGTCCTCTTTAAGCCTGGTTTTCATTTGTCGCATTTCATCGCCGATCATCGCCGATGCTCACATTTGCGACGATCGGGGATTGTCTGGGATGATCGCCGATCATCGCCGATGCTCACATTTGCGACGATCGGGGATTGTCTGGGATGATCGCCGTCGATAACCGATCAATGCGGGAAAATAACATTTTTTTGTCAAAATGGGCGCCCCCTAAACAACAGATTATTACTCTATACGAAGCTTTCACTCGTCATAGCGCTGGTACTGTGTAAGAAATATAGAAAGAAGAGTTTCTGGGTGCGAAAAATATTTGAGACAAGGGAAGAATCATGGCAATTTCATGCATGTTTGAAGTGCTTGGTTGTCTTCCAGAGACTGGGTCCTAATTTGTCTTATTTCATCGGATTTCGGTTTTCATTTGTTTTGCTTGTCTTAATTCATCGGCGACAGTCGGCGATCATCGGGGGAAACAAATTTTTTTGGTTCTTGCGATGATCGCCGATAATCGGGGATTGTCCCCGATTGTCGGTTTTCATAATCCTATTTCATCGCAATTCATCGGAAAGCTGTATCGCCGATGATCGCCGATGAATTAGCTACGATATATGAAAACTAGGCTTTAGCAGGCTTTACACTCGAATTTTCCTTCACCCTAAATCCTTAGAACATGCTGTGTAATCGAGTGAAATGCCCAATATCATTTATAATATACCCAATTCTCTCCTGGCATTACCACCTTATTATATATACAGAACTCGCGATCGAGCTCTCGGCAACGGCCTCCGTGGCTCAGTGGTCAGAGCATTGCACTAGAATCGCAAGGTCGTGGGTTCAATTCCTGCCGGAGGGCCTGTGTAGTTGCATTTTTCGCAACTGCTCCCGGTTTGGTCTTAAAATGTATATATTCTACACTCGAATTTTCCTTCACCCTAAATCCTTAGAACATGCTGTGTAATCGAGTGAAATGCCCAATATCATTTATAATATACCCAATTCTCTCCTGGCATTACCACCTTATTATATATACAGAACTCGCGATCGAGCTCTCGGCAACGGCCTCCGTGGCTCAGTGGTCAGAGCATTGCACTAGAATCGCAAGGTCGTGGGTTCAATTCCTGCCGGAGGGCCTGTGTAGTTGCATTTTTCGCAACTGCTCCCGGTTTGGTCTTAAAATGTATATATTCTACACTCGAATTTTCCTTCACCCTAAATCCTTAGAACATGCTGTGTAATCGAGTGAAATGCCCAATATCATTTATAATATACCCAATTCTCTCCTGGCATTACCACCTTATTATATATACAGAACTCGTGATCGAGCTCTCGGCAACGGCCTCCGTGGCTCAGTGGTCAGAGCATTGCACTAGAATCGCAAGGTCGTGGGTTCAATTCCTGCCGGAGGGCCTGTGTAGTTGCATTTTTCGCAACTGCTCCCGGTTTGGTCTTAAAATGTATATATTCTACACTCGAATTTTCCTTCACCCTAAATCCTTAGAACATGCTGTGTAATCGAGTGAAATGCCCAATATCATTTATAATATACCCAATTCTCTCCTGGCATTACCACCTTATTATATATACAGAACTCGTGATCGAGCTCTCGGCAACGGCCTCCGTGGCTCAGTGGTCAGAGCATTGCACTAGAATCGCAAGGTCGTGGGTTCAATTCCTGCCGGAGGGCCTGTGTAGTTGCATTTTTCGCAACTGCTCCCGGTTTGGTCTTAAAATGTATATATTCTACACTCGAATTTTCCTTCACCCTAAATCCTTAGAACATGCTGTGTAATCGAGTGAAATGCCCAATATCATTTATAATATACCCAATTCTCTCCTGGCATTACCACCTTATTATATATACAGAACTCGTGATCGAGCTCTCGGCAACGGCCTCCGTGGCTCAGTGGTCAGAGCATTGCACTAGAATCGCAAGGTCGTGGGTTCAATTCCTGCCGGAGGGCCTGTGTAGTTGCATTTTTCGCAACTGCTCCCGGTTTGGTCTTAAAATGTATATATTCTACACTCGAATTTTCCTTCACCCTAAATCCTTAGAACATGCTGTGTAATCGAGTGAAATGCCCAATATCATTTATTTTAGCAGGAGGGCTGGATTTCACCTCGCATTCGCTTGTTTACGGACTTGTGCAGCTTTCCCACGAAGCCCGAAATCATGTTTTCGCAAACACGATTTAATTGAATTTATAACAAACACATGAACAACCGCAACTTGTAAAAAAAAAAGTTGACCAAAAAATATTAACTTTACCGTAGAGGGCCAGCTCTCTTGGGTGTGTTTACATGGGAAATTTCCAGCCCTCCTAGGGGAGATCCCGGGTTGTCAATAGCGAGATCTAGCCTATCTTGAGTGCGTTTACATGGGAAATTTCCAGCCCTCCTAGGAGAGATCTCGGGTTGTCAATAGCGAGATCTCGCCTAGGAGAACTGGCCCTCTTGTCATGTAAACGCAAACAATTTTTTACAAAGAATTTCTTCATTTCCTTTCCTTTTCTCTCCTCCCTGCCTGCTTTCCTTATTTTCCTTCCTTTTTTCCCTTTTCGTCCGTCCGTCCGCCCGTCCTTCCTTCCTTCCTTCCTTCCTTCCTTCCTTCCTTCCTTCCTTCCTTCCTTCCTTCCTTCCTTCCTTCCTTCCTTCCTTCCTTCCTAACCTTCCTTCCTTCCTTCCTTCCTTCCTTCCTTCCTTCCTTCCTTCCTTCCTTCCTTCCTTCCTTCCTTCCTTCCTCCCTCCCTCCCTCCCTCCCTCCCTCCCTCCCTCCCTCTCTCCCTCTCTCCCTCCCTCCCCACCCCTCCCCTCCCGCCCTCCTTCCCTCCTTCCCTCCCCCCCCTCCCCCCTCCCTTCCTTCCTTCCTTCCTTCCTTCCTTCCTTCCTTCCTTCCTTCCTTCCTTCCTTCCTTCCTTCCTTCCTTCCTTCCTTCCTTCCTTCCTTCCTTCCTTCCTTCCTTCCTCCCTCCCTCCCTCCGTCCCTCCCTCCCTCCCTCCCTCTCCTATCCTTCCTTCTTTCCTCCCTTCATTTATTCCTCCCTTCCTTCATTCCTCCCTCCCTCTCTTCTATCCTTCCTTCTTTCCTCCTTTCCTTCATTCTTTCCTCCTTCCCTTTCTTCTATCCTTCCTTCCGTCCTTCCATCTTTCTCTTCTATCCACTCATCCCATTTATTTTATTCATTCATTCCTTCAATATCCAGCATCCGTTTATTATATTCAATTCATCTCATTTATTTATTCATGCGGGATTCTATAAAACAATACCCTGTCTTTTGAGTGATTAAATTATTTTTCGTATTTTCCTCTTCCTTAGCTCCTCCTGTTCCTCCCAAAAGCGCTAATTTGCACGTCCTTGACGAAACTGGAGTAAAATCACAAAAGAGAAAGAAGAGAAGAGGTTCAAAGTCATCTCAGGAGAGTATCAAAGTTGTACCTTCTGATGTAGGTAGGTCACCGATATTTTCTTCCAGTATTATACACTTAATGTCTGCTCCCGAGGGAAACATGAGACTGAAGCGGCAAAGTTATTGAGCGTGTAAATAATGCTTGCTATATGTTACATAAACTGAAAATGATCACAAACATAGTTTTAGTCATTCAGTTTGTTTTTGAATATCAAGCTTAGCTCATCTCAACTTTGTCAAAACCGAGAAGTCCTCAGTCCGAGCGAATTGGCGATTTGAATTAGAACAATTACAACTATATGGAAACACGACTGTTGTGAAATATCGCAAACAATCGCCGATCAATCGCCGACTGAATTACAACAATTACAACTATATGGAAACACGACTGTTGTGAAATATCGCAAACAATCGCCGATCAATCGCCGACTGAATTACAACAATTACAACTATATGGAAACCAGGTTTAATGCTCTTCATTCTACCTCTACTCCAATGCACACTGGCAACTGTATTTGCTATTATATGTCCTTTGCAATGATCTTCAGGCCCCGTACTGTAGTGCTAGCAGTTTTTCACTAGTCTTCAGTTAAGAAATGGCTCATGGTTTAGCGTGCTCCATCGAGTTTTATACAATACCCTGGTTGCTATGCGTGTTTTCATTGGTTGTTGTCCATGATCTATTAGAGGACAGACACATGGATCACGTCAGATCACGTCAGCTGACTTGCTTTTTTCTTTCTTCATGCCCCAAAATCCGGCAAAAAGTATTGTGTAATTTTTATATTGTATAAAACAAATAGATTCCATTTTTTTGTTGTCTGTTCAGTTATAGATGCACAGAAGACGTCACAACGTGGTAAGAACATCAGTGACCCACTTGACTGCGTCTCGTGGGCCACTTTTTTGTTCTTACCACGCTGTGACGTCATTTGTGCATCTATAACTGAACAGACAACGGCAAAATGGAATCTATTTGTTAAATGGATGCACGCGGGAAATTGGGAGAGCACGAAAAAATCGTAAGAGTTAACAGCTACCAACTTGAAACAAAATGAGAGTTCTAATAACAAATTTTCTATCCTGGAAGATCTGCACAACAGTGAAATAAACAAGCACACAGCGAACAATGGGGTCGACCATTGGAACAATAGCAATTACTTAATTGAACGCTGAAGATGTTTATCCTACCGATAAATTATGCGGAAACAAGACGCCTGTTCAGGCGTTCACTCGGGCTACTGATTTCTGAAAGCTTGGCGTAGCCTATGCGTACTCTGGCAAGACTATTTAAGAAATGCCTCATGGTTTAGCGTGCTCTATCGAGTTATGGATGCACGCGGGAAATTGGGAGAGCACGAAAAAATCGTAAGAGTTGGTCGAGTTTTTCGAGATTTTTGAGTGCTCTTCAAATTTCCCAAGTGCATCCATAACTCGATGGAGCACACTAAACCATGAGCCATTTCTTTTATAACATAGCATTAAATCCTTTCACAAGCCGGCGAATCGTTTTGGTTGTTGTGTTTTTCTACTTTCGTAGCCAAGTCTTTTTTGTTCACTAAAATCCAACCAAAAGGACAGTTTAAACTCGGTTACCCAGACCCAGTTTATGTCTTCTGGGTCGTTGTTCTTTATTACTCAATAAAATTAAATGACTCGGTATTTTGATAATATAAAAGGCCATAAAAAGTCAATTTAAAACTCAGTTTTGTTTTGGAAATTTTTCCCCGCACTTTTTTACCGTGCTCCATCGAGTTATGGAGCACGCACAACAGCCAATCAGAAACGTTGCTATATCAAAGCTATGTTATAATTCATTTTGTAAAAGCTACTTTGCTCTTGTGTATTTTCTACAGACGTAACAGACAACGTTGATGGCGTAGTGAATCCAGATCAGAGTACAGAGACGAGACATAAACATAAATCAGATCAGGAACTTGATCAAACTTCTGTGAGATCAGCGAAACGAGTGCATCGCTCGAAACTACAGGACATGGAGAATGTTAATCGACAACCCGTAGTCAATGTGGTAAGTGACTAGTGTGTGTAGTAATTAATCGACTGTTTTTTAATAGTTGTTAACCTATCGCCAATTAAAACGTACAATGAGATTCAATGAGTAGCATATCATCCTTATTTTGGAGGGTAGTAAAACTCACTTTTTTTTAGTGTTTTTCGTAACTCTAAACTTACAAAACAGAAGTCGCAAATTTCTTTCGTTTAATTTTGTAGGTCGATTATGATTCACTTCACAAACCATTGACGAAGAATGAAAAGATGTGTACGAGCAGTAACGAGGAGGCAAGATGTTTGTTTGTTTGTTTGTTTGTTTGTTTGTTTGTTTGTTTGTTTGTTTGTTTGTTTGTTTGTTTGTTTGTTTGTTTGTTTGTCTGTCTGTCTGTCTGTCTGTCTGTCTGTCCGTCCGTCCGTCCGTCCGTCCGTCCGTCGGTCCGTCCGTCCGTCCGTCCGTCCGTCCGTCCGTCGGTCCGTCGGTCCGTCGGTCCGTCGGTCCGTCTGTCCGTCTGTCCGTCTGTCTGTCTGTCTGTCTGTCCGTCTGTCTGTCTGTCGATCCGTCCGGCCGTCTGTTATCCAGGAAGCAAGCCCGAGCTAAGCAGGCAACCAACCGATCAACCAACCAGTCTACCAGCCAGTCCGCGAAACCAATTTTTCTAGGTCACCTCATTTTATTTTTACACACATTTTCCTAATTTGCTTTCTAATTTTGTTCTCTACATTTCCAGGTGAATACCTTGGGAGATGTTGATCTGTCGAACATTGAAAGACCGCAAGAAGTCCTTTCTTGTGTAAGTTATGAGTTGTATGTGATGACTTCTGTGATTGAATTTTCACTTTATTTAATCTGACGGTTGTTGTGCTTGATTGGTGTTTATCTCTCGTATGTTTAGCTGACTTTGAACAGAGCTCCACCTCCACGAAAAAGAAGACCACCTTCTTTACATAAAAGGTATTGAATATTACACAATTATTGGATGAGGTTGAGCATGATATCAAGAATTATCAAGGCCGAGGTTTGTGTTATCAGCCAAAGCCGAAGGCTGAGGCGAATAACACAAACAGAGGCCTTGATAATTCTTGATATCATGCGATAACCGAATTCAATAATTGTTTTATTATACAATTATAAATGTAGAAGTAATATATCAACAACGAGTTTGAGTGTTTCATCAGGGGATCCAAACACGAGAGAACATGATGAAAGCACGAGGCTGAAGGCCAAATGGTTTTATTGTTTTCGAGTGTTTGGATTCCCCTGATGAAACACGATAAACGAGTTGTTGATATGGATCTCAATCGAGCGATTTCAATTACAAAATACAATTAAAATAAACCCTCAAGAGATTTTATTCTTGAGTGTGTGTAAAATTTATTCATACAGCAACTTGTTTATTTTGCATAGATAATTAAGATCTTAAGAATTAGATGAACACCGGTTTTCATCTAAGATCGTTTTCATATGACGTCACGGCGGCCATATTGGTGTACCAAAACAATGAAATGGCGGCCATATTGGTGTACGGTATGGGAATTAACTCTTTGTTATTCAAATATTTCGTATTGTTGCACCACCCCAATGGGGCGACCGATCACGTGAGTGAAAACGATCTATATCTTGGGCTTTCCTGGCGTATCCAACATCAATCAGGTGATTGAATGGACTATTGTAATTGGCTGATTATCTCATGAATTATTAATGAGTTTGAGATTGTTTCAACACTGCCTACGCAGCACTCTACTTTTATTTCACAATAGTTATTTAATCTGATATGCTCAGATATATTTTAGCTCGCTGATTTGTCCATTTTAGCCCACAAAATACACCACAATGCCCAATAAAATTATTATCCCCGAGCCGGGCGACGGGCCGAAGGCCCGTCGCCCGGTGAGGGTGCTAATCTCGACACGCGTGGAGTTCATTTTACACGCGTGTAGAAAAAGCAAGGCAGACGAAAATCTGGAAGCTGTTTATATATATATATATATATATATATATATATATATATATATATATATATATATATATATATATATATATATATATATATATATATACGTCGTAGGGTGTCGTGCTAAGAATTGTAATCGAAGAGAATCGGGTAAGAATTGTTGTACTGGTGACTGACAATGAAGGACCACAAAATTTTAAACTAAATCTATGGCTATATTTTGCGAAACGAAATGGAGCCCGCTCTACTAAAACAACAAACGGCGGTTTAATATATCTTGAAGAGAAACCAGAAAACCTGAAGATACTAAAGACACTAAACGCTTTGTGGTAACTCAGGTAGGGGATTTGTATATTTATTTTGCTGATTGGATTCATTGTATTAAGTTCCAAGACCGGCAATACGTTTAAATAAAAGCCCTTTTATAGTCACTCGTCCGTTAAACTTAATCTAGCATCTATTATATAAAGTTTAATACATTGTGTTGTTTTCATGCATGTTTTCGCTTAAACCTAAATGATATGCAGCTCCACTTATATTCGTGCTTACCTTTTTAAAAACTTATCTGGACGTGGTGTTTTTCATTGACTGTGTATATGCACTTCTTATTATTTATAATACTCATGGGCCGACTTTGCCGATTTTCTAGGCAGTGTTTCCAAATTTTCGCCAGAAACGTTGTCTGTTTAATATTTCTTTCTGGAATCCGATTCTACTGAATTGTTTTTATCTCAGACTTTATATTATAAATGTAGTTTTGGAGCTGTTAACTTTTAATTCTGCCTTTGCAAAACATGTATGCAGAACAGCAGAGGGAAGCCATTTAAAGACTTGCTAAAAATAATTCCCTTGGAAACCTACAAACAATGAATATATGTTTTACAGCTATAGTTCAATTAAGGAAACCTAAGTTTTGCTTTCAAATGTTCAATTTTCAAATCCGAAATCTTAAAGTAAACAGTTAGTCACCCTATAAATGCATATCAGGAGGGCTTTAATATTTTAATCAGGGGGTATGTGTTTCAAAAATACATATAAAATTTAAAGATGATCTGTGTGTCATTAATACAACAAAAACAGAAATTAGGGGGGGGGGGGGAGTGGGGTTAAAAAATGCATATAAAGCAGGCGAGGGGTTGTTGCATTCATGTATTTCTAGTAATATTTAATAACAATAAACGATGCAATCTCGTACCCAGAGCCTGCGATCCTTTTGGTCAGTACCAAGGAACGGTGGCTCTGGGAAACTCCGATGAAAACGACCCCAAAATTGGGTTTTTATTCCCAGTCCTCTGGTTCCCAGTTCCCTATAATTTGTTGCTGTCATGGACGATCTTTAGCTTGTTCGAAGACCAGGGAAAATATTTGTTTACCGATAAAGAATGGCCCAGTATGTTTTACAAAGCTCTTGACAAAACGTTGTGATACAAATGGTCTTTCTTAACTTTTTTCTGAATCGTCAACCGGACGATTTGACGAGAGTGTTTTGTATGTCCGCGTCGCCGTCTGCACTCGGCATTAGAGAGCTTAAAGGCGGTTTTCCACTAGGCGAAAAAATTTGTCTCGCAAGCTCTCGAGTGGAACTAATTAGCCAAGACAAAGGAAAAATGTCGAGTCGGTCGACAAATGTCGCCTAGTGGAAAACCGCCTTAAAGGCCGTTTTCCACTGGGCGAAAAATGTCGCGCGAAGCGACATTTTCTTTTGTCTCGCAAGCTCTCGAGTGGAACTAATTAGCCAAGACAAAAGAAAAATGTCGAGTCGGTCGACAAATGTCGCCTAGTGGAAAACCGCCGTAAGCATATTAGGTGTTTTTGAGACACGGACGGTGACCGGAAGAACAGGAATACAATAGAGAACCACTGAACCGCGTATTCTTTGAAAAGACTTTACCCAAAACAAAGGCTATGAATAATCACATATCTAAACTGTTAGCTCATAAGCTTAAATTTCATCTTTATTCCTTTATTTTATATTGTAATGTAATGAAATTATCCCCCTTAAAATACAAGTTTCAGTCTACTTTAAAAAGTATGTCTCATTGTTGACAAGCGGCTCAACGTTCTAGAAGTTCCCGTCGTCTCAAGAACGTGAAAATGCTTTCAATGACGTCTTGTGTAGAACGACGACGGTGTTACTTTGCTCTCGGAATTTTAAATTGCTCATTATCATTGTTTTGAATGAAAAATGCTATTGAATTACAACGCCGTCCGTGACTCTGAAACGTCTGTTGCTAGTGATCGGCTCAGCCGCTCAAGTAAGGAATTGTACTTTTTGCCAGGAATTTTGGCTAAACTACATCGACCTTGTCTTCTCTAATATGATTTCAAAATTCTGAGACGAAACTGCGAAGACTCACGAGACGAGTCAGACGATGGATGTTTGTTTGGCGACGACGCGAGAAAAAAAATAGTTTTAACTTGTAAATTGTCGGGATTTTTGCTGTTTTGAGTTATTTCTTGTGTTCGATTGTGTTTTGGGTCTGTCGTGTATAATTATGTGTTACAAAACGTCGAGAAATCGATTAAACCATAGTCAATCGAGATATGGTCTGGAAACTCGGCAAACTTCAAAGCGCCTATAATGAGCTGTGATTTTTATGTTGAACCGTACCTTACACCGTGCACATCCTTTGTTTTAGGTTTATTAATATTTAAATAGCACGGTCGAGTGATTGAACTGAAACGTTGCTATTGGACAATTCGTTCATTATACTAAAATACAATGTGTTCAGTGACCGTATACCGTGCACAAAAATGCATAAAGGCGAACAAAAAGATAGACCAAAGACTTTAGCTGAGTTTCCAGACCATATCTCGATTGACTATGATTAAACAAGTTAGCAACGTGCATATTATTTGAAATTTTAACTGTTTTTAAGCTAACCAATCAGATGACAAGTTTCATCGGAGTTTCCCAGAGCCTCTGATCCTTGGTAATGACCAAAAGGATCGCAGGCTCTGGGTAGGAGATTGTAAACGATAGTAGATTGATATAAAGCCATGTTTACACGGCCAAAATTTAAGCACGCTTAAGTTAAGCGTGCTTAAAATGCGTCACCTTGGTGCGTTTACACGGTCATTTAATAATCCCTTACTAAAACACGTACACCATTATTCAACATGGCGGACGAGCTATATTTTTGTTTTTGAAAGCTTCGTATGGGTAGCGTGCGTCAAAGAACAACGGAAGACATCGATACACGAGAAAGAGTAATAGCTAAAAGAAACAAAGGAACAAAGAATAGCGAGATGGAAGCTTCTACAGCAGGGCAAAAAAATGCATTTTATCGTATTAATAACACCGTAATAATAGCAAGCATTTTTCAATCCCGTTACGTTTACACGGCCAAGTTAAGCGCGATTAACTGATCGTGCTCAGTTTAATCCACCTCCTTGAGGTGGTGCAAACTAATCGCGATTAATTTACGCCGATCTGTTTACACGGACATTTTAAGCCCGCTTAAAGTCAGATGTGGCTCAGATCCCGCTTAAATTTTGACCGTGTAAACAGGGCTTAATACTGTATTCATGTAATCCAGTTGCTAATTTTCTAACTTTGGTCTTTCAGTGTACCAGCCAAAATTGATTTCAGAGTTACCGACCTTGATGTGAAAACAGATTTAAAGGTAATCCTGAAAAAAGTATTGAGTTTGATAATAAAGTTTATCTTTTTTAATATCAATTAATAATAAAGTTTATCTTTTTTAATATCGGCAACGGCCTCCGTGGCTCAGTGGCCAGAGCATTGCACTAGAATCGCAAGGTCGTGGGTTCAATTCCTGCCGGAAGGCCTGTGTAGTTGCATTTTTCGCAACTGGTCCCGGTTTGGTCTTAAAATGTATATATTCTACACTCGAATTTTCCTTCACCAAAAATCCCTAGAACATGCTATGTAATCGAGTGAAATGCCCAATATTACTTCTTGCAATAATTTAGTTGTGTATATGTTGTTCGTTCTCTAGTCTCTTCCACGAAAGCCGCCAAGTCCTCCTCCACGAACCGTTTTATCTCCCAGTAACTCCATATCACCTTCCGTCGCATCCAAAGTCGAGGTAAGAACAGTAAGAAATGTTTATGCCACGAAATTTAAGTTTGTCCTATTTGAAAGAACACTCGCTTGGTTGTTGAGATATTTCAGTTTGTTTGGTGTATAATATTTCATAAACCAATGAGAGTGTTTTACCAGACTATTTGTTTGATATGTAAATGAGCACACTGCATACGTCACATTGTATAATGAGTTGTTGGAAATTAGGAATATTGTCGAAGTTATCGAACAAAGTCACACGAAACTGGGCATGTAGGTGTATTTGTCTCATGACTTTAAACAAACACAGGTTCAAGCGATTTAACAGATTAATATCAATGATATGCACGATTTCTCAGCGTTGATATGTAAATGGCCTACTTCTCCGGCGGTAACGTCAGCCGCAAAAGACTAGAAGAGCGTCTCATTTTCAAAATTGGTACCATTCATCCTCATGGACTCAACGAACGTTTTTCTTTTATTTAACACCTCTGAAGACATTGTTTCTGTTTAGCAAGGACGGACACAAACGGCGTTTTTACTTTATAAATTTATTTATTTATTTTTACTCTCAGCTTATTCTTTTTACACCCCCTCCTTGTTCATCGACGGTATGAATAGCAAATGTCTTTCGCATCTCATTATCGATTTGTTATTGTTATTTTCATTTGATTGGCTAATTTTTCACATCTCATTATCAGTTTGTTATTGTCATTTTTATCTGATTGGCTTATTTTTGGTCACGTGATTACCTTTCGTATATAAGCTCGTTGTTTGTTTACACTCTTTACGTTTCTCTCTGACGAAGGGCCTTCGCTCGAAACGTTAGACTCCTGCGTTCTCTGTTTCGGCAGTATATCTAACCTTGCTATATTTCGAGTGATTTTTGTTGTTCTCGAGTGTTTGCAACCCCTGGTAAAACACGATACACGAGTTTATGAAATAGCTTCTCAATCGTCAATTATAGTAGAGGGACTTGGTGATACTGGTGCATATTAGATTAGACAATGGTTTCACGTTGAATTTATAATTAAGAAATTGGGAATAGAAGGTTCTTTGTTTGTGCCGTTTATTTTCTGATTTCTTAATTATGAATTCGGTTAGCGCGACTTTTACCGGGTTTCAAAACTCTGCACATTTTCTCTGATTCGCTAATGAGCTCATGAATTATTAATAAGTTTGAGAAATGTAAATCTCGAATGTTGTGACGTACCCTTGTATAACAGGGAGCTTAAACAAATACAACGCAAAATCAAGGACAACGTCCTTAATACAATAGAATTTTTCTCAAACAACAAAGAAAATTGATAATTTTTGGTCCCAAGAACCTAACGCTGTCCCCGTTCTACATGCTACGGTCAAATCTGCCGGAAAGCCGTAAATACCAGACACAGTGCTAAAAAGCGGTGCCCTGTGGCGTTCAAAACATCGCGTTAAATATCTCGCGTCAAAAATATACTATTGATTCCTAACGAACGAACTCACACGAAGAATATAAAGCGGTTTGAAAGTTAGCTGCGCCCGCAAGCTAACTTTCAGGGCTCAATACACATTAAGTCAGTATTATCGGTATTTTTTTTCAGTATATACAAAAATCTCTTTCACCAAGTCTTGAAAGGTAGAGTGCAGTTTCTAATGGTGTACTTCTTTGAACTGTCCGTGCGTACTTGAAACACAGTAAAAAGCATTGGACTGAAATAAGATATAGTTACAACCAGCATAACGATATTAGCAACCATATGGCGTTTCCAGTACCTTAACCAAACTCTCCGAATTGGAATATCATAGAAATGAATTTGAATAAAAATGGAAATCCAGTTTAGAACAAAGTCGATGCCGAGCCCGATTGTAATTCGTATTGAAGCCTCCTTAAAAACAGGCCAAACCGGTATCTCGTGACTTGTTATGAGATAGAACACGTAATAAGCTTGACTCATGATTATCGTGGTATACTCGTAAAGCATATCCTGTATTTCGATATCCGCTCTGAATCTTCGGTGGTGTGGTGTATTCGATGGAATTTGCCGCAGTCTTGCACAACAGACAGTCGTTCTAAGAAACTGGATGATTCTTGTCCATAGTTTATCACGAATTCCTCGCGTAGCTTTTCTAGCGAGATTGGAGAAACCACTGAGTAGGGAAAGGCCAATGAACAGCCATCTGCCCTTAAAATCAGCTTGCATGATGCGGTAAAGACAAATGGTAGCTCCGTGTAGGAAATAAACAAGGAAGAAGCACCGCTCCGGTTCAACGATTCCAGCGCTTCTTCGCAAGGCGAGATATTTACAAATAGCTGTCGGTAACAGGGTGACAACGGGAGCAATAGCGGCCACTAGGAATTTGGCGGTTTGATTCTCAAGCCGGTTAAAAAGCGGAACGACACCGTAGCTGTAGGTATAAGCTAGAAATAAACCAGCGATAAAACAGGTTGAAATCAAAACAAAGACCCGAGTCCTTGGGATCGAAGGTTGAGCTGTGTGAATCTTCCGTACGACGAAGATACTCCCCCAAATAATGTTCAGAACGTACACAACATTGCCAGGATATATATAATAATCCTTAGTCCCGAACACACCAAAAACAAGCAAAAATGTTTTATAAATTATAACAACCGCTACTGTGACGAATCCGATATATACCACGCCGATGTAGTTCGACTTAAATTCCTTCCATCCAAAAACCAACAATAGTATTACTGGGAACCACAGTTGGAGAAAAACCACTTCGATATTCTCTCCGATTAGCCTCCATCTCATGACCTCATAAGGTATACTATGGTTGTGTTGTTTCCAATCGAAACACAAGTCAGTTGTATTTAGGTCAAGATAAAGCACGCCGATGCCTAGTATTCCGATAGGAAACACGGCTAATAGAATAGTCACACTTGCCTCTAAACTTCTCTTAATAGATTGGCAGAAGCTACGCCGGGTTTGTTGTTCGTTTTCGACCGATACATAGTTATATAAAAGGCTGTTGTTTATCGGATATTGTAAAAGCTGCCGTCGATTTTCCCTTCCGTATTCCCTGTGAATCTTATCTCGCCACAGTAAATCATCTTCTTCGTTCCCCTCAGACGTTGAAACGCTTTCGTCTCCATTATTATCCCGCGCAAATTGCGGCGTTTCCGATGTCACTAATGATACGATTGACAGAAAGCAGCCAATAACTTCCTCGATCATCGCTTTGTGTCTGGAACGAGAATTCGGTCTCAATAGCGAAGCGCAACAGAAGACGTCGATTTCGTGTTTGTTTCAGCTAATGATTTATTCTTGCATTCCGACGACGGAAATTTTCCTTTGTTGGAATGCAAGAATGAATCATTAAAATGCTCATTAGAAATTCCACGAGACTCAATTTCGGTTTGTCTGTGTGAGTTTTGGTTCATAAATAGCATAAATATTTTAAAGTCCTATGCAACGAAATTAAGTTTGTCTTATTTGAAAGAACACTTAAAATGATAGAGTAGCATATTTTGCAGTTTTTCGTTTCCTTGTTTCGTTCGTGAGATATTTCAGTTTGTTTGATATGCAAATTACATGTGACGTCAAAATGTTTAATAGGTAGGGTTACCCTAACCTGAGTATCAGGGGGGCGAGGCAGGCGGGCAGGCGAGAAGACGAGAAATAAGACCTGCTACTATACAATTATTGGATGAGGTTGGGCATGATATCAAGAATTATCAAGGCCGAGGTTAACACAAACAGAGGCCTTGATAATTCTTGATATCATGCGATAACCGAATTCTTGATATCATGCGAAAACCAAAAGAACAGCAATACATTTCTCCAGTTAATCTTCACACATGCTTTGAAGACCTATAAATATTCTTTTTTTCGTACCAAACAAGCTTTTGTTTATAGGATGCCGTGAAGAGTTCAAAATTCTAGCGGGCAACAATTGAAAACTTATTGACCGAGCAGGCAATAAGTTCTCAATTATTGCCCGCTCGGTAAACATAGAAATTTAGCTAAGGTCATCTGACCACAAACCAACCAATGACAGTCATCGTTGTATCCAGTGAAACTCTAGCTATATGACAATATAGAGGTTGAGCATGATATCAAGAATTATCAAGGCCGAGGTTTGTGTTATCTGCCGAAGTCGAAGGCTGAGGCGGATAACATTCGATGAGCTGAAAAGGGGCACTTTAATTCATAAATAAATGTACACAAACCAATCAGAATTATAGCTTTTCGGGTTGCTTTTTTGTCTTATGGACCAATCAGACGAAAAAGCCAAAATCCAGCTTTTTACATGCGGCCAGGTAAAGAATTGTATCAAGCCTCTTTCCCTTCCTCCGCCTGCAAGTTTCCGCCACCCGCAGGAAGGGAAAAGCGGGTCTGACGCTGACAGCTTAGAGTACTCTTCATTTGTAGTGTTTTAGTGAAAAAAATTTTCCAATTTGGATAAATTGTCCGGTTTTTATGGCGTGTTGAATTTGGCTTTTGGTGGCCCAGTGCCGTCGTAATTTTTTTAACCAGGAGCCTGGATCTAGTCGTCTTTTTGACGTCACGCAAGGTAGTCGGTTTATAGCTTTGATGCTGTTGCTTCGATGATCTGAGCTGCTTTGATTTACATATCATTCCATCGATTCGGCCAACGCTCGACAAACTTCACATTCTTGAAGTTCTCAGTATTGTCTAGCAATCATGTCTAGCAGTGAATCAGATTCTGAAATCAGTTATCAGTCTGATGACTCGAACATAAACTTTACGCCGTGGTTATAATTCCGACACCAGAACTTTAGGTTCGATCGCTACATACAGTTTATTATAGATCGCAATACAGTTTATTTCACGCTTAGTCCTCGTCGGATCTTTTCAACAACAGCACAGGGTCCGACATTATCACTCAGTCTTAGATCATCGATCGAGACATCGTAGCATAAACACTTGGGAAGACTGACACAGTGCAGCGATTATAGAAATATCACAAATATTAATGCGGTTACCGAACTGACGAACTTACGGCCGTGGTTGAATTTAAGTCGGTCAATCTAGAATTCGTTTTTTGCTTTGAAACATAGTAGGTTCTGTCAAATATCAAAACTGTCTTTTAAAGTTTAATCATTTGAGAGAGAGAGACCGAAAGACAGAGAATGTCAACGACAATGCATCTTTCAGACGAGAAACGTCAGTATGAATAAATTTTCCACGCCAGTTAGTTTTCTTTCTAACCTTTTGGCCAAAACTCAAAAGACTAAATAATGTCGGGCCTTGTGCTGGTTGTTGAAAAGATTTGACAAGCACTAAGTTCAAAATAAACTATTTCGCACGAGTTATGTCAATGTCGGATCTATAGCCATCGAACCTAAAAATCCGGTGTCGGAACTACACAGCGTAAACTTTATTCGTGCATATGGTGTGAAAGAAGATGCAGAAATCAATGTCGGTGAAAGTCAAGATGAATATTCAAGTCGAGAGGAAGGTATTAAACTCCAGCTTAGAATATGCCGAACACTTTGGCCGACGAAGAACTGGTTGGAAAATTACAACAGAAGAAATAAGCGAATGGTGTTTAGCGATGTGTTTACACTCTGGTCTTTGGTCATGAATACTTGGAAATACACAAATCCTGAGATGATCAGTCCTTAATTCTTGATAGATCGATTTTGTTTGACCATGTAACACGCAATATCTTCTCTCGAATTCCTTAGGCTTGAAATTATCTGAGCAACGTGTTGAAGTTTTCGAAGGTTCGAAGACACGTTTTGTCTTCACGAAATCTAAATCAACCCAAATTTTTCTTCGCTTCTTAGCGTCAGATTGGTCATCGTTGAAATATGGAATGGTTGTGAAGACTTGCACCATTCTTGAGACTAGCTTTATTTGTACAATTGGCAGCAACACAACTAAACACCATCTTTTCACAAGTTTTCTAACAATACAGCAAGCGCAAATATTTGTAGATATCGAAATTTATAGCATAAAGCCTTGAAGGCGCTATATAGTCTACGAGTACCTTGCGTGACGTCACAAAATGCACTCGTTCCAGCCTCCTCGAAACGAATTATTTTCACGGAAGTGTGCCGGCTAAGATCGCTGTTTTGCCAATTTCAAACTGCCATAAAAATCGGAGTTTTTTAAGAAATTAAATTTTGTTTTGGCAGAAACACTAGAAATTATGCCACGATTTGATATAGCTAAAAAAAGGTTTGGGGGGTTAGGGGCACTTTAATATGATTTACATAATTAACAGAGCGTCTAACGAACGAATCTAGCGATTCAACGATGTCACAGACGATGTTTATTCCGTCGGGAAGTTCAAATTAAAATATCTAAAGAAAGAACGGCGCGAATGTATAGAAAAAGTCCTGTTTAATGAGGATGTCTTAGCTGTGCTCTGTACTGGTTATGGCAAGAGTTCAATATAACAACTTCTCCCAAGTGTCTACGAAGAGAGAGCGAAGAGAGTTTATAAGAGACGTGCTTAATATACCATGTAAGAGGGAAAATTCACACATATATTTACAACTAGACGACTTTAAATCACGCTTGAAGTCGCCCAGGTTTTGTGTGAATTTTCCCTCTTACATGGTATATTAAGTAAGCAGTTAGTCTGAACAGTAAATTTGATTTTCCTGTGTATTTTACGGTAAAAATAGTAATATAACAATGTTGTTTATCCGACGGTTAAGCGAGGTGAACACAGCAGGGGGTAATGTAGATTTAAATGTATATTTATTTATATTATTTATATTATTAAAACACTGCTCAATTTTATGGTCAATAAACAAGTCATATAGATACATGTTGATCTTATGAAAGAGGATATGAACAGTTACATGCTATTAAAACAGTATGCATTTCTATGCCATATAAAATAAATCAATTATAAAATAGAATCACACATTGTGCTTGGGCTACCTACGAAACAATTCTGGATTGTAGTCGTGAGTCCGCTTGAATATCTAAGGAAACAGAAAATTTCAAACTTGGAACGGCTGGATTGTGCGATTAAAGCTTCGTCGATTGGAGATTCAGAAAATTCAAATGGGGGATTGTTTAGTCCAAGTTTTGACGTGCGTGATATTCACCATAATTTTAATCATGTGAACAGAGTGGTCAGAGCATTGCACTAGAATCGCAAGGTCGTGGGTTCAATTCCTGCTGGAAGGCCCGTGTAGTTGCATTTTTCGCAACTGGTCCCGGTTTGGTCTTAAAATGTATATATTCTACACTCGAATTTTCCTTCACCCCTAAATCCCTAGAACATGCTATGTAATCGAGTGAAATGCCCAATATTACTTATAATATACCCAATTCTCTCCTGGCATTTCCACCTTATTATGTATACAGAACTCGCGATCAAGCTCTCGGCAAGGCCTTCCGTGGCTCAGTGGTCAGAGCATTGCACTAGAATCGTAAGGTCGTGGGTTCAATTCCTGCTGGAAGGCCCGTGTAGTTGCATTTTTCGCAACTGGTCCCGGTTTGGTCTTAAAATGTATATACTCTACACTCGAATTTTCCTTCACCCCTAAACCCCTAGAACATGCTATGTAATCGAGTGAAATGCCCAATATTACTTATAATATACCCAATTCTCTCCTGGCATTACCACCTTATTATGTATACAGAACTCGCGATCAAGCTCTCGGCAACGCCTTCCGTGGCTCAGTGGTCGGAGCATTGCACTAGAATCGCAAGGTCGTGGGTTCAATTCCTGCCGGAAGGCCTGTGTAGTTGCATTTTTCGCAACTGGTCCCGGTTTGGTCTTAAAATGTATATATTCTACACTCGAAGTTTCCTTCACCCCTAAATCCCTAGAACATGCTATGTAATCGAGTGAAATGCCCAATATTACTTATAATATACCCAATTCTCTCCTGGCATTACCACCTTATTATATATACAGAACTCGCGATCAAGCTCTCGGCAACGCCCTCCGTGGCTCAGTGGTCAGAGCATTGCACTAGAATCGCAAGGTCGTGGGTTCAATTCCTGCCGGAAGGCCCGTGTAGTTGCATTTTTCGCAACTGGTCCCGGTTTGGTCTTAAAATGTATATATTCTACACTCGATAATTTTATAATTATAATTTTAATCATGTGAACTTGAATTTATCCACGAAGTCTTTCAAGTTTGCGTCATGACGACGCTGTGCCTTTAATATCTGTCTCGCAATAAACATTTCATGTACAAAAATCTCTTTCACCAAGTCTTGAAAGGTAGAGTGCAGTTTCTAATGGTGTACTTCTTTGAACTGTCCATGCGTACTTGAAACACACTGAACAGTACTGGACTGAAATAACATAAAGTTACAACCAGCATAACGACATTAGCAACCATATGGCGTTTCCAGTACCTTAACCAAGCTCTCCGAATTGGAATATCATAGAAATGAATTTGAATAAAAATGGAAATCCAGTTTAGAACAAAATCTATGCCGAGTCCGATCGTAATTCGTATTAAAGACTCTTTAAAAACTGGCCAAACCGGAATCTCGTGACTTGTTATGAGATAGAACACCAAATAAGCTTGACTCATGATTATCGTGGTATACTCGTACAGCATATCCTGTATTTCGATATCCGCTCTGAATCTTCGGTGGTGTGGTGTATTCGATGGAATTTGCCGCAGTCTTGTACAACAGACAGTCGTTCTAAGAAACTGGATGATTCTTGTCCATAGTTTATCACGAATTCCTCGCGTAGCTTTTCTAGCGAGATTGGAAAATCCACTGACTAGGGAGAGTCCTATGAACAACCATCTGCCTTTAAAATCAGCTTGCATGATGCGGTAAAGACAAATGGCACCCCCGTGTAGGAAATACACAAGGAAGAAGCAGCGCTCCGGTTCAACGATCCCAGCACTTCTTCGCAAGGCGAGATTTTTACAAATAGCTGTTGGTAACAGAATGACAACGGGAGCAATGGCGGCCACTAGGAATTTGGCGGTTTGGTTCTCAAGCCGGTTAAAAAGCGGAACGATGCCGTAGCCGTAGGTATAAGCAAGAAATAAACCAGCGATAAAGCAGGTTGAAATCAAAACAAAGACCCGCGTCCTTGGGATCGAAGGTTGAGCTGTGTGAATCTTCCGTACGACGAAGATACTCCCCCAAATAATGCTCAGAACGTACACGACATTGCCCGGATATATATAATAATCCTTAGTCCCGAACACACCAAAAACAAGCAAAAATGTTTTATAAATTACAACCGCCGCTGCTGTGACGAATCCGATATATACCACGCCGATGTAGTTCGACTTAAATTCCTTCCATCCAAAAACCAACAATAGTATTACTGGGAACCACAGTTGGAGAAAAACCACTTCGATATTCTCTCCGATTAGCCTCCATCTCATGACCTCATAAGGTATACTATGATTGTGTTGTTTCCAATCGAAACACAAGTCAGTTGTATTTAGGTCAAGATAAAGCAGGCCGATGCCTAGTATTCCGATAGGAAAGACGGATAGCAGAATTGTCACACTTGCCTCTAAACTTCTCTTAATAGATTGGCAGAAGCTACACCGGGTTTGTAGTTCGTTTTCGACCGATACATAGTTATATAAAAGGTTGTCGTTTATCGGATATTGTAAAACCTGCCGTCGATTTTCCCTTTCGTATTCCCTGTGAATCTTACCTCGCCACAGTAAATCATCTTCTTCGTTCTCCTCAGACGTTGGAATGCTTTCGTCTTGAATGTTATCCAGCGCAAATTGCGGCGGGTCCGATGTCACTAATGATACGATTGACAGAATACAGCCAATAACTTCCTCGATCATCGCTTTGTGTCTGGAACGAGAATTCGGTTTCAACAGCGAAGCGCAACAGAAGACGTCGATTTCGTGTTTGTAGGAGTTTATGATTTATTCTTGCATTTCCAGCGAAGGAAATGCTCATTAGAAATTCCACGAGACTCAATTTCGGTTTGTCTGTGTGAGTTTTGGTTCATAAATAGCATAAACATTTTAAAGTCCCTATGTAACGAAAATTAAGTTTGTCTTATTTGAAAGAACACTTAAAATAATAGAGTAACATCTTTTGCAGTTTTTCGTTTCCTTGCTTCGTTCTTGAGATATTTCAGTTTGTTTGATATTCAAATTATATGTGACGTCATAATGTTTAATAGGTAGGGTTACCCTAACCTGAGTATCAGGGGGGGGGGGGGGGGGGGGCGGCGAGGCAGGCGGGCGGGCGGGCGAGAAGACGAGAAATAAGACCTGATACTATACAATTATTGGATGAGGTTGGGCATGATATCAAGAATTATCAAGGCCGAGGTTAACACAAACAGAGGCCTTGATAATTCTTGATATCATGCGATAACCGAATTCTTGATATCATGCGAAAACCAAAAGAACAGCAATACATTTCTCCAGTTAATCTTCACACATGCTTTGAAGACCTATAAATATTCTTTTTTTCGTACCAAACAAGCTTTTGTTTATAGGATGCCGTGAAGAGTTCAAAATTCTAGCGGGCAACAATTGAAAACTTATTGACCGAGCAGGCAATAAGTTCTCAATTATTGCCCGCTCGGTAAACATAGAAATTTAGCTAAGGTCATCTGACCACAAACCAACCAATGACAGTCATCGTTGTATCCAGTGAAACTCTAGCTATATGACAATATAGAGGTTGAGCATGATATCAAGAATTATCAAGGCCGAGGTTTGTGTTATCTGCCGAAGTCGAAGGCTGAGGCGGATAACATTCGATGAGCTGAAAAGGGGCACTTTAATTCATAAATAAATGTACACAAACCAATCAGAATTATAGCTTTTCGGGTTGCTTTTTTGTCTTATGGACCAATCAGACGAAAAAGCCAAAATCCAGCTTTTTACATGCGGCCAGGTAAAGAATTGTATCAAGCCTCTTTCCCTTCCTCCGCCTGCAAGTTTCCGCCACCCGCAGGAAGGGAAAAGCGGGTCTGACGCTGACAGCTTAGAGTACTCTTCATTTGTAGTGTTTTAGTGAAAAAAATTTTCCAATTTGGATAAATTGTCCGGTTTTTATGGCGTGTTGAATTTGGCTTTTGGTGGCCCAGTGCCGTCGTAATTTTTTTAACCAGGAGCCTGGATCTAGTCGTCTTTTTGACGTCACGCAAGGTAGTCGGTTTATAGCTTTGATGCTGTTGCTTCGATGATCTGAGCTGCTTTGATTTACATATCATAATTATCATTCCATCGATTCGGCCAGCGCTCGACAAACTTCACATTCTTGAAGTTCTCAGTATTGTCTAGCAATCATGTCTAGCAGTGAATCAGATTCTGAAATCAGTTATCAGTCTGATGACTCGAACATAAACTTTACGCCGTGGTTATAATTCCGACACCAGAACTTTAGGTTCGATCGCTACATACAGTTTATTATAGATCGCAATACAGTTTATTTCACGCTTAGTCCTCGTCGGATCTTTTCAACAACAGCACAGGGTCCGACATTATCACTCAGTCTTAGATCATCGATCGAGACATCGTAGCATAAACACTTGGGAAGACTGACACAGTGCAGCGATTATAGAAATATCACAAATATTAATGCGGTTACCGAACTGACGAACTTACGGCCGTGGTTGAATTTAAGTCGGTCAATCTAGAATTCGTTTTTTGCTTTGAAACATAGTAGGTTCTGTCAAATATCAAAACTGTCTTTTAAAGTTTAATCATTTGAGAGAGAGAGACCGAAAGACAGAGAATGTCAACGACAATGCATCTTTCAGACGAGAAACGTCAGTATGAATAAATTTTCCACGCCAGTTAGTTTTCTTTCTAACCTTTTGGCCAAAACTCAAAAGACTAAATAATGTCGGGCCTTGTGCTGGTTGTTGAAAAGATTTGACAAGCACTAAGTTCAAAATAAACTATTTCGCACGAGTTATGTCAATGTCGGATCTATAGCCATCGAACCTAAAAATCCGGTGTCGGAACTACACAGCGTAAACTTTATTCGTGCATATGGTGTGAAAGAAGATGCAGAAATCAATGTCGGTGAAAGTCAAGATGAATATTCAAGTCGAGAGGAAGGTATTAAACTCCAGCTTAGAATATGCCGAACACTTTGGCCGACGAAGAACTGGTTGGAAAATTACAACAGAAGAAATAAGCGAATGGTGTTTAGCGATGTGTTTACACTCTGGTCTTTGGTCATGAATACTTGGAAATACACAAATCCTGAGATGATCAGTCCTTAATTCTTGATAGATCGATTTTGTTTGACCATGTAACACGCAATATCTTCTCTCGAATTCCTTAGGCTTGAAATTATCTGAGCAACGTGTTGAAGTTTTCGAAGGTTCGAAGACACGTTTTGTCTTCACGAAATCTAAATCAACCCAAATTTTTCTTCGCTTCTTAGCGTCAGATTGGTCATCGTTGAAATATGGAATGGTTGTGAAGACTTGCACCATTCTTGAGACTAGCTTTATTCGTACAATTGGCAGCAACACAACTAAACACCATCTTTTCACAAGTTTTCTAACAATACAGCAAGCGCAAATATTTGTAGATATCGAAATTTATAGCATAAAGCCTTGAAGGCGCTATATAGTCCACGAGTACCTTGCGTGACGTCACAAAATGCACTCGTTCCAGCCTCCTCGAAACGAATTATTTTCACGGAAGTGTGCCAGCTAAGATCGCTGTTTTGCCAATTTCAAACTGCCATAAAAATCGGAGTTTTTTAAGAAATTAAATTTTGTTTTGGCGGAAACACTAGAAATTATGCCACGATTTGATATAGCTAAAAAAAGGTTTGGGGGGTTAGGGGCACTTTAATATGATTTACATAATTAACAGAGCGTCTAACGAACGAATCTAGCGATTCAACGATGTCACAGACGATGTTTATTCCGTCGGGAAGTTCAAATTAAAATATCTAAAGAAAGAACGGCGCGAATGTATAGAAAAAGTCCTGTTTAATGAGGATGTCTTAGCTGTGCTCTGTACTGGTTATGGCAAGAGTTCAATATAACAACTTCTCCCAAGTGTCTACGAAGAGAGAGCGAAGAGAGTTTATAAGAGACGTGCTTAATATACCATGTAAGAGGGAAAATTCACACATATATTTACAACTAGACGACTTTAAATCACGCTTGAAGTCGCCCAGGTTTTGTGTGAATTTTCCCTCTTACATGGTATATTAAGTAAGCAGTTAGTCTGAACAGTAAATTTGATTTTCCTGTGTATTTTACGGTAAAAATAGTAATATAACAATGTTGTTTATCCGACGGTTAAGCGAGGTGAACACAGCAGGGGGTAATGTAGATTTAAATGTATATTTATTTATATTATTTATATTATTAAAACACTGCTCAATTTTATGGTCAATAAACAAGTCATATAGATACATGTTGATCTTATGAAAGAGGATATGAACAGTTACATGCTATTAAAACAGTATGCATTTCTATGCCATATAAAATAAATCAATTATAAAATAGAATCACACATTGTGCTTGGGCTACCTACGAAACAATTCTGGATTGTAGTCGTGAGTCCGCTTGAATATCTAAGGAAACAGAAAATTTCAAACTTGGAACGGCTGGATTGTGCGATTAAAGCTTCGTCGATTGGAGATTCAGAAAATTCAAATGGGGGATTGTTTAGTCCAAGTTTTGACGTGCGTGATATTCACCATAATTTTAATCATGTGAACAGAGTGGTCAGAGCATTGCACTAGAATCGCAAGGTCGTGGGTTCAATTCCTGCTGGAAGGCCCGTGTAGTTGCATTTTTCGCAACTGGTCCCGGTTTGGTCTTAAAATGTATATATTCTACACTCGAATTTTCCTTCACCCCTAAATCCCTAGAACATGCTATGTAATCGAGTGAAATGCCCAATATTACTTATAATATACCCAATTCTCTCCTGGCATTTCCACCTTATTATGTATACAGAACTCGCGATCAAGCTCTCGGCAACGCCTTCCGTGGCTCAGTGGTCAGAGCATTGCACTAGAATCGTAAGGTCGTGGGTTCAATTCCTGCCGGAAGGCCCGTGTAGTTGCATTTTTCGCAACTGGTCCCGGTTTGGTCTTAAAATGTATATATTCTACACTCGATAATTTTATAATTATAATTTTAATCATGTGAACTTGAATTTATCTACGAAGTTTTTCAAGTTTGCGTCATGACGACGCTGTGCCTTCAATATCTGTCTCGCAATAAACATTTCATATACAAAAATCTCTTTCACCAAGTCTTGAAAGGTAGAGTGCAGTTTCTAATGGTGTACTTCTTTGAACTGTCCATGCGTACTTGAAACACACTGAACAGTACTGGACTGAAATAACATAAAGTTACAACCAGCATAACGACATTAGCAACCATATGGCGTTTCCAGTACCTTAACCAAGCTCTCCGAATTGGAATATCATAGAAATGAATTTGAATAAAAATGGAAATCCAGTTTAGAACAAAATCTATGCCGAGTCCGATCGTAATTCGTATTAAAGACTCTTTAAAAACTGGCCAAACCGGAATCTCGTGACTTGTTATGAGATAGAACACCAAATAAGCTTGACTCATGATTATCGTGGTATACTCGTACAGCATATCCTGTATTTCGATATCCGCTCTGAATCTTCGGTGGTGTGGTGTATTCGATGGAATTTGCCGCAGTCTTGTACAACAGACAGTCGTTCTAAGAAACTGGATGATTCTTGTCCATAGTTTATCACGAATTCCTCGCGTAGCTTTTCTAGCGAGATTGGAAAATCCACTGACTAGGGAGAGTCCTATGAACAACCATCTGCCTTTAAAATCAGCTTGCATGATGCGGTAAAGACAAATGGCACCCCCGTGTAGGAAATACACAAGGAAGAAGCAGCGCTCCGGTTCAACGATCCCAGCACTTCTTCGCAAGGCGAGATTTTTACAAATAGCTGTTGGTAACAGAATGACAACGGGAGCAATGGCGGCCACTAGGAATTTGGCGGTTTGGTTCTCAAGCCGGTTAAAAAGCGGAACGATGCCGTAGCCGTAGGTATAAGCAAGAAATAAACCAGCGATAAAGCAGGTTGAAATCAAAACAAAGACCCGCGTCCTTGGGATCGAAGGTTGAGCTGTGTGAATCTTCCGTACGACGAAGATACTCCCCCAAATAATGCTCAGAACGTACACGACATTGCCCGGATATATATAATAATCCTTAGTCCTGAACACACCAAAAACAAGCAAAAATGTTTTATAAATTACAACAACCGCTGCTGTGACGAAGCTGATGTATACCACGCCGATGTAGTTCGACTTAAATTCCTTCCATCCAAAAACCAACATTAATATTACTGGGAACCACATTTGGAGAAAAACCACTTCGATATTCTCTCCGATTAGCCTCCATCTCATGACCTCATAAGGTATACTATGATTGTGTTGTTTCCAATCGAAACACAAGTCAGTTGTATTTAGGTCAAGATAAAGCACGCCGATGCCTAATATTCCGATAGGAAACGCGGCTACTAGAATAGTCACACTTGCCTCTAAACTTCTCTTAATAGATTGGCAGAAGCTACGCCGGGTTTGTTGTTCGTTTTCGACCGATACGTAGTCATATAAATGGTTGTCGTTTATCGGATATTGTAAAACTTGCCGTCGATTTTCCCTTCCGTATTCCCTGTGAATCTTGTCTTGCCACAGTGAATCATCAGACGTCGGAACGCTTTCGGCTCCATTATTATCCCGCGAAACTTGCGGCGGGTCCGATGTTACTAATGATACGATTGACAGAAAACTGCCAATAATTTCCTCGATCATGGTTTTGTGTCCGGTGTCAAGCGAAATTTACCTGACCAAGTGCCGTGACGGGTCATGTATTTCGCGCGTGTAGACGACAATGCTTCTTTCAAACGAGAAACATCAGTATGAATAAATTTTCCACGCCAGTTAAGTTTTCTTTCTTGTTTTAATGATATAAATAAATATACATTTAAATCTGCATTACCCCCTGCTGTATTCACCTCGTTTAACCGTCGGGTAAACATTGTTATATTACTATTTTTACCGTAAAATATACAGGAAAATCAAATTTACTGTTCAGACTAACTGCTTACTTAATATACCATGTAAGAGGGAAAATTCACACATATACTTACAACTAAACGACTTTAAATCACGCTTAAAGTCGCCCAGGTTTTGTGTGAATTTTCTCTCTTACATGGTATATTAAGTAAGCAGTTAGTCTGAACAGTAAATTTGATTTTCCGGTATATTTTCCGGTAAAAATAGTAATATAACAATGTTTATCCGACGGTCAAGCGAGGTGAACACAGCAGGGGGTAATGCAGATTTAAATGTATATTTATTTATATTATTAAGACACTGCTCAATTTTATGGTCAATGAACAAGTCATATAGATACATATTGATCTTATGAAAAAGGATATGAACAGTTACATGCTATTAAACAGTATGCATTTCTATACCATATAAAATAAATCAATTATAAAATAGAATCACACATTGTGCTTTTGGGCTACCTACGTAACAATTCTGGATTGTAGTCGTGAGTCCGCTTGAATAACGGCAAATTTCAAACTTGGAACGGCTCAATTTAACAGCAAATTTCAAACTTGGAACGGCTGGATTGTGCGATCAAAGCTTCGTCGATTGGAGATTCAAAAAATTCAATTGGGGGATTGTTTAGTCCTAGTTTTGACGTGCGTGATATTCACCATAATTTTAATCATGTGAACAGAGTGGTCAGAGCATTGCACTAGAATCGCAAGGTCGTGGGTTCAATTCCTGCCGGAAGGCCTGTGTAGTTGCAGTTTTCGCAACTGGTCCCGGTTTGGTCTTAAAATGTATATATTCTACACTCGAATTTTCCTTCACCCCTAAATCCCTAGAACATGCTATGTAATCGAGTGAAATGCCCAATATTACTTATAATATACCCAATTCTCTCCTGGCATTACCACCTTATTATATATACAGAACTCGCGATCAAGCTCTCGGCAACGCCCTCCGTGGCTCAGTGGTCAGAGCATTGCACTAGAATCGCAAGGTCGTGGGTTCAATTCCTGCCGGAAGGCCCGTGTAGTTGCATTTTTCGCAACTGGTCCCGGTTTGGTCTTAAAATGTATATCTTCTACACTCGATATTTTTATAATTATAAATTTAATCATGTGAACTTGAATTTATTCTCGCAGTTTTTCAAGTTTGCGCCATGACGACGCTGTGCCTTTAATATCTGTCTCGCAATAAACATTTCATATACAAAAATCTCTTTCACCAAGTCTTGAAAGGTAGAGTGCAGTTTCTAATGGTGTACTTCACTGAACTGTCCATGCGTACTTGAAACACACTGAACAGTACTGGACTGAAATAACATAAAGTTACAACCAGCATAACGACATTAGCAACCATATGGCGTTTCCAGTACCTTAACCAAGCTCTCCGAATTGGAATATCATAGAAATGAATTTGAATAAAAATGGAAATCCAGTTTAGAACAAAATCTATGCCGAGTCCGATCGTAATTCGTATTAAAGACTCTTTAAAAACTGGCCAAACCGGAATCTCGTGACTTGTTATGAGATAGAACACCAAATAAGCTTGACTCATGATTATCGTGGTATACTCGTACAGCATATCCTGTATTTCGATATCCGCTCTGAATCTTCGGTGATGTGGTGTATTCGATGGGATTTGCCGCAGTCTTGTACAACAGACAGTCGTTCTGAGAAACTGGATGATTCGTGTCCATAGTTTATCACGAATTCCCCTCGTCACTTTTCTAGCGAGATTGGAAAAACCACTGAGTAGGGAAAGGCCAATGAACAGCCATCTGCCTTTAAAATCAGCTTGCATGATGCGGTAAAGACAAATGGCAACTCCGTGTAGGAAATAAACAAGGAAGAAGCACCGCTCCGGTTCAACGATTCCAGCGCTTCTTCGCAAGGCGAGATATTTAGAAATAGCTGTCGGGAGCAAGGCGACAACGGGAGCAATAGCGGCCACTAGGAATTTGGCGGTTTTGTTCTCGAGCCGGTTAAATAGAGGAACGAGGCCGTAGCCGTAGGTGTAAGCTATAAATAAACCAGCGATAAAGCAGGCTGAAATCAAAACAAAGACCCGACTCCTTGAGATCGAAGGTTGGACTGTGTGAATCTTCCGTACGACTAGGATACTCTCCCAAAAAACGCTTAAAACGTACACGACGTTTGTGGGGTACACATAATAATCCTTAGTTCTGAACACACCAAAAACAAGCAAAAATGTTTTATAAATTACAACAACCGCTGCCGTGACGAAGCCGATGTATACCACGCCGATGTAGTTCGACTTAAATTCCTTCCATCCAAAAAGCAACATTAATATTACCGGAAACCACATTTGGAGAAAAACCACTTCGATATTCTCTCCGATTAGCCTCCATCTCATGACCTCATAAGGTATACTATGATTGTGTTGTTTCCAATCGAAACACAAGTCAGTCGTGTTCAGGTCAAGATAAAGCACGCCGATGCCTAATATTCCGATAGGAAACGCGGCTAATAGAATAGTCACACTTGCCTCTAAACTTCTCTTAATAGATTGGCAGAAGCTACGCCGGGTTTGTTGTTCGTTTTCGACCGATACATAGTTATATAAATGGTTGTCGTTTATTGGATATTGTAAAACCTGCCGTCGATTTTCCCTTCCGTATTCCCTGTGAATCTTATCTCGCCACAGTAAATCATCTTCTTCGTTCTCCTCAGACGTTGGAAGGCTTTCGTCTTGAATGTTATCCCGCGAAACATGCGGCGGGTCGGATGTCACTAATGATACGATTGACAGAAAACAGCCAATAACTTCCTCAATCATGGTTTTGTGTCCGGAAGCGAGAATTCGGTTTCAATATCGAAGCCCAACAGATGACGTCGAATTCGTGTTTGTTTAAAGCCCTGGTCAAACGAGGATGAGAGTTGATGAGAGTTGACGAGAGTTGTAGGATTTACCGCGCGTAGCAGGGAGACTAGGAACGAATTTCGAGGTAAACAAAGTACTAAACTCTCATCAACTCTCATATGCCAACTCTCATGACCGGTCAAACGAGCAAAAACTCTCATCAACTCTCATTAAAATTTGAACCAGCTCAAAGTTGATGAGAGTTGATAAGAGTGCATGAGAGTTGGTGGTCAAACGCGACCGAGAGTTGCAACTCTCATCAACTCTCATCCTCGTTTGACCGGGCCTTTAGTTTATAATTTATTCTTGCATTTACAACAAATGAAAATGCTCATTAGAAATTCCACAAGACTCAATTTCGGTTGGTTTGTCTGAGTTTTGGTTTATAAATAGAAAGGGCCTGTTTACGAGGAGTTAGGGTTACCTTGGCACCCGGGTTATCCCAGCTCTCGTACATTTCTTGTTTTTGCGGATACTGGTTGCTAAACGCAAATAGTGGATCCGAATCAGCATACTTCAGAAGTCGTATTTATATGTTCGAAGGGTTTACGAACGTGTACCAGAACAACGAGTGGAAGATAGATAGTTGAGATGATGATTCAGATGCATGTTAAGTAATAAAGATCGAACAATGCAGAAAAGCACTGCTTTCTGTATTGTTCTTTATTACTTTTCTTTTTTACCGTTTTAACATGCATCTAAAGCTTATTTCCCACTTGTCGTAAGAATCGCAGCAATGTTATCGCGGCCGATGGCAAAGAGTGCTGTCAGTCTAGACTGTGTGATTTGCATATATACAGCAGTCAAGACACAATAGAATAATAGAATAATATTGTATAGTGTCTTGACTGCTGTATATATGCAAATCACGCAGTCTAGACTGGCAGCACTCAATGACATCGGCCAGCATAACATTGCTGCGATTCTTACGACAAGTGAGAACCAGGCTTCAATCACAAATCGGCGACCGTCAGCGACATATGAGAACTGGGCTTTGCGTCTGCTCAACAGAGCGACACATTCCGTTCCTTTTGAGTACACGGACCAATGAAATTACACAATCCAACGAGAACGAACGAATAACCTTATTAACTGAACGACTCAGTCGTCCAGACTCGCACGGACTCGCTTTCCTATTGGTTGATACGACAAGTTATTATGATATTCGCCAGTACTGAGGCGGGTGATAATAACTTGTCGTTCCAACCGGCTGGCTGAATCAGTCTTCTGGGACTGATTCAGACTTTAGTATTTTACTCTGGCTAACGCCAGACGGTTTGAAATACTTGTGAAGGTGGTCAAGGGGAGAGCTACCAATGGGTTAATGACAATTTGGAGTTGACATAAATTGTGAAGCGGTGGCTGTGGCAAGTAAGAGAACATTTTCATAACACTATACCTCAAGTGATTTCTGTGCCGGTATGATTCAAATGGTCTTACGAATAGCATGATATGTATGGTTTCTCGATCGGGTTCCAGCGTGAAGGTATAGTACGGCTATACGAGTTTTGGTCGTTCTTATATATACTGAATGTTGACGACTATTGATTACATTCCGGCAACAGTCAGTCAATGAACATCTAAGATTTTGCTTGCCATATAATTAGCATAACTGCATATTCGTCCATTCTCGTTGGATTGTGCAGGTTCACTAATAAAGCCGTCCTGGGCTGGTATTGTTATGTGTAATTTGTGTAGTCGAAAGCTAATATTTTGAAAAGTTTAGCCTAGAACTTCACAAAATTTACGAAGAATACTGTTTTGACTATGTTCTTGCCGCCTATGCAAACAAATAAGCGTGAAAGTCAGTGCAGAGCGTATAAACAGCGTAAGAGAAATTTAAGATTGTAAACGAAAGCTCAAAGCTAAGGTGTTAGTGTCTGAAGCGACTGTCCGAATTAGTTTACTAGAAAGCTAATATTTCGCTTACTATAGCTCAGAGCTTTACAAAATTTACGAAGAATGGTATTATGAATATGTTCTTGCAGGTCGTGTAAATAAATCTGTGATATGTAAATCTGGATGTCTGGTCAGCTTCATATATTCCAGTGATGCTTTTAACTTTATTTCATGCACATGTATTCATATCGTGATTCACAGTCACATCTTATTGATTCTATTCGCGCAAATTTTTTACTAAACCGTATAAGTAATAGTCTTCGAAATATTGGTTAAAACGGTCAGCTCAAGTCTCAAGGTCTATAGCTGTAGATGCATGGTATCGGATTCGCCAATTCAGATTTTCTTTCGTTGTCCAACGAATCCGTCGCAGTAGTCTCATTTACAGGCGTTCTTTGTATCGTTCCTCTAAATACTCCATCTTCTTTTATATAACACACCAACCCTTCCCTTTCATATGAATTTAGTTAATAACTTTCATTGTCCAAAATGCAAAATGGCGATTGTTTTGAACAAAAAAGCTCTTCATCAGAAGACATGTGCCTCAAGGGTCGTTTTGAAGCTCTGCCCTGAAACAAGGTACTTTACACTTCCCCCACCCCATCAGCTTGCTTCCATATCACTGACTCGGTTGAAATGGGGCCACTGGCAAAAGGAATAATATATATTTGTATACTGAAAAATAATACAAACAACAAATTATAACAAATTAGCAATACTGAGCAAAAAATACTACAACTACAATAATATATTTATATTCACAACAACAATGACTAACAATAAACTACAAATAATCCACAGTCACATTATACATTTTTAATAATAATACTGCTGTCATGGAACACAATGTTATTTAATAAATGAAAAATAGCTATACGTATCAGTTCTGTATACAGATATAGCAGTTCTGTATACAGATATAGCAGATCTTTAAGAAAGTTCAGTACATTTTGTAATAATTACAAATGTTTAACAATTATTCACCGAAGTGGAGGCGAATAGTGCTGGATATTCACCGAGCCGCTTCGGCAAGGTTGCAAGTTGTTACAATTGCCTTCTGGCCTCGTTTGTGTGTCTGTAATTCAAAAGAATTTTGCCTCCTAACGAAGCCAGAAAGCCTCATTTAGATGCACCTAACATAGTTTTTTAAAGTGCTTATGAAATTAAATTTTTGGTTTTTATGTTATTTGATAATCTAAAAATTTAAGAAAATTCTGATATTCGCACATATGTTCATTTAATATTTACGTCTTTGGAAAACACTTTATTTTTCAGTTCAAAGTTGATAGCTAGGGCCGTAAAATGTCAACACAATAGAGAGCTTAAGCAACAGACGTTTTACAGCCACGGACGGCGTTTTAATTCAATAGCATTTTCCATTCAAAACAATGATAATGAGCAATTTAAATTGCAAGAGCAAAGAGAACGCCGTCGTCGTTCTACAGAAGACGTCATTGAGAGCATTTTCACGTTCTTGAGACGACGGAAACTTCTAGAACGTTGAGCCGCCTGTCATCGTTGTTTTACTACAATGAGACATACTTTTAAAGTAGAACTGAAACTTGTATTTTAAGAGGGATAATTTCATTACATTACAATATAAAATAAAGGGTCTGAATGTTTATGTAAAGATGAAATTTAAGCTTATGAGCTAACAGTTTAGATTAACTACTTATTGACCGAGCGTGAGGTCTGTACTAGTGAAATATCGGACCGATGTTTTTTTAGTATCTTTTTTAGTAATCTATATCTTTCTTGCGAACTAAACGAAAATGGCAGACATTTTCCCATTTTTAAAGTACTTTCCGTTGAGTTAGAATCCTGAACTTTCTACCCCAAATAGTATTTTTCAATTGCTTTTGTTTGACATACTGCTCAAGATCGTACGTTAAGTTGTTGAATAAAAAATCATCTGAAATTCTAATACTTGTGAGAAGTAAATGTTATATTATTACGAACAATATACGAACGTTTTGGACATTTTAAAAACGTTCACAAAACGTGGAAACTCGAACTATACATCAAATGAAAGCTTATAAAATTTCTAACAACATACCTGCACGATATATTTCAACAATGAGTAGTTCTGAAATTATAATCCATCTTGTTGCCGATATACTGACATGACTGCCATTTTGTTTATAAAATTAACTTACGGTCCCGAACGGCAGCTTCCGCTCTGAGCGGGCGGATACGGGAAATATCCGACCGCTTATGAACCAATCAAATTACAGGATTTCCGTATTCGGACCTCTCAGCGCTGCTTCCATATAATAAATGTGATTGTTATATAGCTAGAGTTTCACGGGATGCAACGATGAGTGTCATTGGTTGGTTTGTGGTCACATGACCTTAGCTAAATTTCAATGTCTACCGAGCGGGCAATAATTGAGAACTTATTGCCTGCTCGGTCAATAAGTTTTCAATTGTTGCCCAATAGAACTTGAACTCTTCACGGCAGCCTATAAACAAGAGCTTGTTTGCTACGGAAAAAAGAATATTTATAGATCTTCAAAGCATGTGTGAAGATTAACTGGAGAAATGTATTGCTGTTCTTTTGTTCTGAGACTCATATTTGTTTGGTTGAAGTGAAATTACGGAGCCAGGCAAAATGTTTTGATAAGTCTTAGCGTTTGTCTTTTGTGTACTTTCCCTTGATAAACGTCGAAATTATTCAGCGAAACTCAAGCTATATAACAAAATACTTAATGTCTGATCCATCGGGAAACAGTTAGTTTTGTTTTCCCTCGAGTCTCGATGTTTCCCTCGACTTCGTCTCGGGAAATATCAAGACTCTCGGGAAAACAAAACTAACTGTTTCCCTCGGGAGCAGACATAAAGTGTATATTATTCATAGCCTTTGTTTTGGGTAAAAAAGTCTTTTCAAAGAATACGCGGTTCAGTAGTTCGGTCTTGTATTCCCGTTCTTCCAGTCACCGTCCGTGTCTCAAAAACACCTAATATGCTTAAGCTCTCTAATAACGCGGCCACAACAACTATTTGACGTCACACGGTGGTTTGTTTAGTTTTGATCCACCTTGTGACGTCACAGGTATTGTTACTCGTCTCAGTCCTTGCTGACATTTCGACTTAAGAAATGCTACGGTTTGGCAAGTTTAAATATAAAAATAAAGCACTTTCTAAACACGTCAAAACAAAGTGAGCATATGTAGCAATATCAGCAATTTCTATATTTTTATATTATGAAATAAAGAAATTAGCGAAAATTTCATTTCATAAGCACTTTAAGGTGTGGCCTTTATGAAAATGGTCTATTTGATATTTCGAAACTGAACTCTAGTTTCTTCAATATAATAAACAATTATTGAATGAGGTTGAGCATGATATCGAGAATTATCAAGGACGAGGTTTGTGTTATCCACAATTGTGTTTTGCATAACACAAACCTCGTCCTTGATAATTCTCGATATCATGCGAAAACCGAATCCAATAATTGTTTTATTATATATATTATATATTCTTCTTCGTTTAACGATGGAAACCGGTTAAAAGCCATTTTGTTTACTCTTCAAAAATATTTAGTTTTGGCGGGATTTTTAGCAAGCTGCCGACCGCGCTGGGGGCTTGGGTTCGACAGCGTGCAATAATACCGGCCTTGTTTTGGATCGAAGTTCGATCCAAAACAAGGTATTATTGCATGCTGATCACGTCAGCAGCTGAAATAACGCGTCAGCTTCCAGATACGGAGAATTAGCGGGGGCATTTTGGCCAATCACGAACGAGAATAAAGTTTGAATATATAATAATATCTATAACCTTCTCTGATAACTCATTATGCACATGTGACGTCAAGATGTTTAATTTGCATGTCAAACAAACTGAAAGATCTCAATATATGTAAATGAGAATGTTTCTGTCGTCATTTGCTTGAAAGTAGCTGTTTCTTTGTTTAACGTTGTTTTTACTTTCAGCGGCGAAAGCAAGTTCGTTCCATGCCCGAGTTTCCAAGATCTGGGAGTGAAAGAGATTGGGAGGTAATGTTAAACACCGCTCTCGTGTTTTATTATTTGTACTCCGAGCTTGATTGATCATGATTTGTTTGGTGCCTGACTGACTGACTAGCTTGGTTTGTTGGTGTGGTGTTTGGTTGATTTGGTGGTTGAGTGGTTAGATGGTTGGTTTGATAGTCGAGTGGTTGGTTGATTTGGTGGTTAGTTGGTTGGTTGGTGGGTGGGTGGGTGGTTGGTTGGTTGGTTGGTTGGTTGGTTGGTTGGTTGGTTGGTTGGTTGGTTGGTTGGTTGGTTGGTTGGTTGGTTGGGTTGGTTGGTTGGTTGGTTGGTTGGTTGGTTTGGTGGTTGGTTGGTTGGTTTGGTGGGTGGGTGGGTGGTGGTTGGTTGGTTGGTTGGTTGGTTGGTTGGTTGGTTGGTTGGTTGGTTGGTTTGGTGGGTGGGTGGTGGGTGGGTGGTTAGTTTGTTGGTTTGGTGATTGGTTGGTTGGTTGGTTTTGGTGGGTGGTTGATTTGGTGGTTGGTTTGTTGGTTGGTTGGTTGGTTGGTTGGTTGGTTGGGTGGGTGGGTGGGTGGTTGGTTGGTTGGTTGGTTGGTTGGTTGGTTGGTTGGTTGGTTGGTTGGTTGGTTGGTTGGGTGGGTGGGTGGGTGGTTGGTTGGTTTGTTTGTTTGTTTGGTGGTTGAGTGGTTGGTTGGATGGTTGGTTTGGTGGTTAGTTGGTTTGGTGGGTGGTTAGTTTGTTGGTTGGTTGGTTGGTTGGTTGGTTGGTTGGTTGGTTGGTTGGTTGGTTGGTTGGTTGGTTTGGTGGTTGAGTGGTTGGTTTGGTGGTTGGTTGGTTGGTTGGTTGGTTGGTTTGGTGGGTGGTTAGTTTGTTGGTTTGGTGGTTGGTTGGTTGGTTGGTTGGTTTTGGTGGGTGGTTGATTTGGTGGTTGGTTGGTTGGTTGGTTGGTTTGGTGGTTGAGTGGTTGGTTTGGTGGTTGGTTGGTTGGTTGGTTGGTTTGGTGGGTGGTTAGTTTGTTGGTTTGGTGGTTGGTTGGTTGGTTGGTTGGTTGGTTTTGGTGGGTGGTTGATTTGGTGGTTGGTTGGTTGGTTGGTTGGTTTGGTGGTTGAGTGGTTGGTTTGGTGGTTGGTTGGTTGGTTGGTTGGTTTTGGTGGGTGGTTGATTTGGTGGTTGGTTGGTTGGTTGGTTGGTTTGGTGGTTGAGTGGTTGGTTTGGTGGCTGGTTGAATGGTTGGTGGGTGGGTGGTTGGTTGGTTGGTTGGTTGGTTGGTTGGATGGGTTTGGTTTGGTAGTTGGTTGGTTTGGTAGTTAGTTGGTTGGTTTTGTGGGTGGGTGGTTGGTTTGGTGGGTGGTTGATTTGGTGGTTGAGTGGTTAGTTGGTTGATTTGGTGGCTGAGTGGTTAGATGGTTGATTTGGTGGTTGAGTGGTTAGATGGCTGATTTGGTGGTTGAATGGTTGGTTGGTTGGTTTGGCGGTTGGTATGGGTGGGTGTTTGGGTGGTTAGTTTGTTGGTTGGTTGGTTGGTTGGTTGGTTGGTTGGTTGGTTGGTTGGTTGGTTGGTTGAGTGGTTAGATGGTTGATTTGGTGGTTGAGTGGTTAGTTGGTTGGTTGAGTGGTTGGTTTGGTGATTGATTGGTTGGTTGGTTGGGTTGGGTTGGTGGGTGGGTGGGTGGGTTGCTGGTTTGGTGATTGAGTGGTTGGTTTGGTGATTGAGTGGTTGGTTTGGTGATTGAGTGGTTTTTTTGGTGGTTAAGTGGTTGGTTTGGTGGTTAAGTGGTTGGTTTGGGGTTGATTAGCTTACTGGTAGGTTGGTTGGTTCACTGGTTTGTTAGTTTTGTGGTTGGTTGGTTGATTGATTGATATGGTGATTAGTTTATTCTTCCTTGCTTACTGTATGTAACCTATTTCTTTAGATTATTGATAGCGAAGGGAACAGCTATGCTTCAGATGATACTCCTGCGACGTTTGTTAAGCCAAAGAAAAGTGTAAGTAAAAGGATTGGGTGACGGCACTAGGTTAAGTTGGTGGTGGGGAGGGAGGGAGGGAGGGAGGGAGGGAGGGAGGGAGGGAGGGAGGGAGGGAGGGAGGGAGGGAGGGAGGGAGGGAGGGAGGGAGGGAGGGAGGGAGGGAGGGAGGGAGGGAGGGAGGGAGGGAGGGAGGGAGGGAAGGAAGGAAGGAAGGAAGGAAGGAGGGAGGGAGGGAGGGAAGGAAGGAGGGAAAGTGGGAGGTGTGTTGTAGGGAAGTGGCTTATTTTATGAACTTCACATTTTCTTTCCTACTTAATAGGATCGTATTCCAATAATGCCTCCTTTGGAGTTGTATAAATTAGCGGAAATGACGGAAGGTATTTTGAGATTATTTGTCTTGAGTTGCGTGTTGTTTGTGTACGGGTGTAAATGTGGTTGTGTTAGTTGTGGTGTCTGTATTTATTCTGTTTTGTTTATTTTAATATTTCCAGACGATCCTATGATTTCGCCTCGCGAAAGATACGATGGGTAAGGTTATGATGGTAATGTAGTGATGATGATGGTGGTGGTGGTGGTGGTGATGATGATGACTGGTGGTGGTGATGGTGATATTGGTGGTGGTAGTAGTGATAGTGATAGTGATAGTGGTGCCGGTGGTGGTAGTGGTCATGACTGATGATGATGCTGGTGGTGGTGATGGTGGTGATGACTGATGGTGGTGATGGTGATAGTGGTGGTAGTAGTGATAGTGATGGTGCTGAGATGGTGATGGTGATGATGGTGGTAGTAGTAGTGATAGTGATGGTGGTACCGGTGGTGGTAGTGGTCATGACTGATGATGGTGGTGGTGGTGGTGGTGATGGTGGTGATGATGATGACTGATGGTGGTGGTGGTGATAGTGGTGGTAGTAGTGATAGTGATGGTGCTGAGATGGTGATGGTGATGATGGTGGTGGTGGTAGTGGTGATAGTGATGGTGATAGTGATGGTGGTGGTGGTGGTGGTGGTAGTGGTCATAACTGATGATGATGATGGTGGTGGTGGTGGTGGTGGTGGTGATGGTGGTGATGGTGATAGTGGTGGTGGTGGTGGTAGTAGTGATAGTGATGGTGGTGACGATGGTGATGGAGGTGATAATGATAATGATGGCGGGGTGATGGTGGTGAGTGTGATGCTGGTAGTGGTAGTGGTAGTAATGATATTTATGATGATGGTGGTGGTTTTTGTGGTAGTGGTGATGATGAAGATGATGTAGGTGATGATGATGTTGGTGGTGATGATGAAGGTGATGATGATGATGGTGATGATGGTGATGATGGTGATGGTGATGATGATGAAGGTGATGATGATGATGGTGATGATGATGGTGATGGTGGTGATGATGTGAAGGTGATGGTGATGATGATGATGGTGATGATGATGAAGAAGGTAATGATGATGAAGGTGATGGTGGTGGTGGTGATGATGGTACTGGTGATGAAGATGGTGATGATGATGAAGGTGATGATGATGATGATGATGATGAAGGTGATGATGATGATGGTGGTGATGGTGATGGTGATGAAGGTGGTGATGGTGATAGCGGTGGTGAGTGTGATGATAATGGTGGTGATGTTGTTGTTGGTGATGGTATGGTGGTGATAGTGTTAGTAATGATAGTAGTGATGATGTTCGTGATGATGGTGGTAATAATCTCCTGTACTGTACTTTTCAATAATTTTGAATTTTCACCAACCAGCACCTGACGTGTTCTCTTTCAGCACTGGTTTTGATGACACCATGGTATCTCCACGATCAAGAAGAGCCACCCTCGACATTCGTGGGTTAGTCTATTGTCATATCATCTTACTTTACTACCTCATTTGATCGAATCCATTATTTTGATCCTGATATTAAATGTGGTTAAATATAGGATATATTTAAGCGAAGTTAACTGCTGATGTAGTTGGCCTGCGGTTCCCCTTATTAGGAGAGTCCCTAACGTCACGTTACGTTAAGGGGTTTCCCGCGCATTCGAGATTCATTGAGCGTCTGTTGCTTTGCTGCAAGTAGCGTCTTTGCTCAGCTTGTGCTCCCCCTTCGCCCTTTCCTCACCCGTGTTAGATACGAAGTATAGAATCCTATAGATCGTATATGTTATTCCACTGACTTGTCAGTGTGACTGGTGCCGGTGGTCTGCTTTGGCAGAGTTGTCATGGCAAACGCCTATTGCTTCTCTGATTACCCTAATTGCTATTGCTTGTTTGCTGGCTATTTGCTCATGGCCCAATTGCTTACAGTTACTTTGCTTGCTAACAAGGCTAGATTGCTGACTGGCCTGGTCACCAACGGCACCTACCTCCAAACAACGCATATTCTGCAGTTAATATACAATTACTGTCTGCTCCCGAGGGAAACAGTTAGTTGTGTTTTCCCGAAGTCGAGGGAAAACAAAACTAACTGTTTCCCGAGGGAGTAGACATTAAGTGTTTTGTTATACAGTGTGTATCATAAAAATTCGAACCCTTAGACCCCGTTTACACGATGCCGGTACAATTTGAAAACGGAACAAAATCATGCCGGTATACAAATACAGCATATAACATTTCATGTTATTTTTGTGCCGGTATCGTGTAAACGCAAGACCTAAACGGCATGATTTTGTTCCGTTTTCAAATTGTACCAGCATCGTGTAAACGCGGTCTTAGAAAATGAATTAGCATTCTTTTCAAACAACCTACTGTAGTAGTTTGAAAGCCCTAAAAGCGCTGAGTTATAAATTAATCAGCACATAAGTTAAACAGGAAGAGAAAAAGCTTTTAAATACTTTCACCATGCATACCAACCTCGTCCCCAGGGCATTTTGCCTCCACGTTGGGAGGTCGGCGAAAATGGCCCTGGCATCGGCTGGTCGATTCTATAATCGGATTGGCCGGTTTAAAAACTTGATTAATTCAGATACAGTGTAATTTATTCATCAAAATATGAATTGCAATAAATCCACTCTGCGAAGTTCATCCAAAGAATTGTAACGATAGCTTTTGTTAAAGTCAAGAACAACATTAGATATATGTTTCTTCCCGACATTTAAATGTATCCTGGATAATCGTGGGGAGTATCATGATGAATAATGCTGGCCAGTTGCATTTATGATAAAGGTTCACATGAGTGATTCGGCAGAGCGTTAAATATTTCTTATTTATTATTCATGTATACGTATTATACAAAAACGAAACACAAAGACCGCATAAATTTTCTTGCGAAAACACCCCAAAATTCTGGTTGTCACGTGACCAGCCAATGCCAGGGCCATTTTCGCCGACCTCCCAACGTGGAGGCAAAATGCCCTGGGGACGAGGTTGCATGCATACACTTCAAGTTATCTTAATTTCCCAGGTGTATAAGACCGTGTTTTTTTACGCGTCCGTGGCTCGCTAACGCTCGGCAGCAATAAGGTTGTGCAGAAGTGTTTAGGTTTTCAAACTACTACAATAGGTTGTTTGAAACGAATGCAAATTCATTTTCTAAGGGTTCGAATTTTTTTGATACACACTGTATAGCTTGAGTTTCGCTGAATAATTTGGACGTTCATCAAGGGAAAGTACACAAAAGACAAACGCTAAGACTTACCGAAACATTTCGTCCGGCTCCGTAATTTCACTTCAACCAAACAAATATGAGTCTCAGAACAAAAGAACAGCAATACATTTCTCCAGTTAATTTTCACACATGCTTTGAAGACCTATAAATATTCTTTTTGTCGTACCAAACAAGCTTTTGTTTATAGGATGCCGTGAAGAGTTAAAAGTTCTAGCGGGCAACAATTAAAAACTTATTGACCGAGCAGGCAATAAGTTCTCAATTGTTGCCTGCTCGGTAGACTTTGAAATTTAGCTCAGGTCATGTGACCACAAACCAACCAATGACAGTCATCGTTGCATCCAGTGAAACTCTAGCTATATAACAATCTCTCTTATCTACACTCTGTTTTCTTAAGTTTTTCCACGGAATGTCCTCCATCGCCTCCTGCCTCGCAAGAAAATCACTTCTGGCTTGACAAAAAGTAAGTAACTATGGTACAGCGTTTTATTATATTGCACGAATTACTCTCTGTAAAATCACGCGCTGTGATTGCTTACTGACCTGGCGAGATTTCTCGCTAATGCCCACGGGCATTATGAAAATTGTTAATGCCCTACGATTGGAAACAAACAAAAAATCCTAATAAGAAAGTTATTGTTGCAAAACGACAAAAATAAATGACGAACATTACAAAAGTAAATTTTAGTATTCAGACGAGAATGAAACAACAGAAAATAACGCTAGTCTGGTGTTTTGACGAAGTTAAAGGAAGCGAAGACCAAGAAATACAAGATTGATTTTGTAATAAAAAGTGCCATATAATAAACTACTTAATAACTTGGACCGGTTCGGTCTTTACGGTAAAATACTAAAGACTTATTAACTGAGTGCGAGGTCTGGACGGGAAAGTATTTGCCTGAGGTTTTCGTACAGACCGAGCGACGAAGGAGCGAGGTTTGTGCGATAAAACCGAGGGCAAATACTTTCCAGTACAGACCGAGCAAACGAGGTTAATAAGGAATTTATTATATGGCTATTGGTTCATTTTATTTTAAAGCTTCGAGCATTGTTTTCTTCTTCGGAGTATGCTGTTTACCTTTACATGTTGACTTTTTCGTGTCGCTTCTTGGCCTTCTTGTTTACACCAGTTCGGCTTTTATTTCAGTCGTGTTTTTAGATAAACAGCTTTAAAGAAAACCAGCAGTGATGTTCCAACACATTTTATTGTTCAGAATATTTGAATAAAGATACCTAGTTCTCTTTTATTTGTATTCAAATCAATTCAGAAATGTTCCCGCCAAAACTTACAGGGACGAGAAAAGAGCGTATTGACCCCGAGGTCAATATCGTAAAATCCCGACCTCTCGGGAACCAATCAGCCTGCGTCGTTTTGCGTACGGACCGGAAATCAAACCCAGGCATATAATAATAGAAGTTACTATCGCAAGGAAGTGCTACCGAGTTAATAGTTCGTAGGTTGTTCAGCAAGAACAATTCTTCACGTGGGATAAGGCCATTGTGAAAAGCATTCAAGTGCATACATTGTCTCCTTACACTAAGACTCGGTCGATAGTAGATGAATTCCAGTCGTTCACTTGAATAGTTTGTGCTGTTAACAGCGCTGATAAGCTCATAAAAGAGCACTGTTTTCCTCGAGACTGACCACTAAAACGTTCATGGCCTTGATGAATACTTCTCAAATTCATGAATAATTCATGAGCTAATTAGCCAATCAAAAACACGTATTTCGTCACGTGCGAGAGTTGCGAAACCCCGGTAATAAACGAAAAATTGAATTAATAATTAGGAAATTAGATAATAAACACTTTAAACAAGAAAAAGCGTACAATTACAACATTTCTAAATTATAAAAACAGTCAAAACAAAGAAAACTGTATTACCACAATTCTAAATTATAAATGCAAAACTCAACACAGAAACCAATTAAGTTAGGTTATATAATAGCACGCCATCTAATTAGGGAATTCTACAACAATAGACTATTGTCAACTGAGAAGTTATTTCATAAACTCGTGGCTCGCGTTTTACCAGGGTTTCCAAACACTTGAGAACAATTGAATTCACTCGACAGTTCACCGAGCGATTTTCATAATTGTTCTCTCGAGTTTGTAAAACACTCAAGACAACAAAAACCACTGGGCCGTACCGGCCTCGTGTTTTCATTGCCTTTCGTGTTTTACAAACTCTCGAGAACAATTATAAAAATCGCTTGGTGAACAGTCTCGTGAATTCAATTGTCCTCGCGTGTTTGGAAACCCTGGTAAAACACTCGCACCCGTTTATGAAATATTACTACAACAAGCAAGTATAAAAGGCATTATCAATATATTTATCTTACCGTTTACCGTGAAAGGTCAGGTCGGCCTTTTATTCTTTTACCTGGTGTTTTTACACGTTTTTTAAGGTCGCATTTTCTACCCAGGCTCTTTACTGCTGTCATACCCATCTGTTGCATGGTCAGGGGGGTTCAGAACCAACATCTCGAAATCTCCAAATCTGAAAGTTGATCAACCTCGTACCCAGGGCCTTCTGAAAATGGTGGGGGCGGAGAGAAGACCTGGAAAAGGCTGGTCACGTGACACCAATAATTTTAGAATATTTTGATGAGTGACTCACACTGTATCGGGGGGCGCGGTACAGTCACCTCGACAGCCACTAATAAACAAGTATAGTTGGCTTGTTATTCAGCGAACTATTTAAGCAACCAAGAATAGCAACAACCGTACAAATAACAAGACATTCTTATAACAAATCTGTAAAATCAGTTCCAACATATTTGCTTTATTTATATGCAAGCAAGTGTTTAATATTTCGGTTATGGTCTGAGCTTGACTTGCGTTCATCAAAGTCTTGTCAACGTGGTCTGAGCTTGACTTGCGCGCGCCAAAGTCTTGTCAGCGTGGTCTGAGCCTGACTTGCGCGCGCCAAAGTCTTGTCAGCGTGGTCTGAGCTTGACTGGTTTTCCGCGCGCTATCTATTATAAGATATTTGGTCAGTAGTCACTCATTTATAATATGTGGGATTATCTCAGCGCTCATCAAAGTCTTGTCAGCGTGGTCTGAGCTTGACTGGTTTTGCGCGCGCTGTTTAGTGAACCACCCACCCACTCCTGATAGAATGCAAGGTAAATATATATATATATATATTTCCACTGCTTTGACAGTGTGACTGGAGGTGGGCTGTGGCGTGGTTGCCATGGTTACCTCTGATCAGGGGGTGGCATGCCCCCTGTGGCTTGGCACCAATCCTCCATTAACGTCAATTGGCGATCTATTTTCAACAGGCAAAATACTTCGCCCAAAGGAGATGCATCATTGAAAGAACTAACTAAACGAATGCAATGTGAGTAGATTTTACCTTTATTTTTTTTCTATACTATATAGGAGTACTATACTATCCATACTATACTATACTATACTATACTATACTATACTATACTATACTATACTATACTATACTATACTATACTATACTATACTATACTATACTATACTATACTATACTATACTATACTATACTGGTACTATACTATACTGGTACTGTACTAATACTGGTACTGTACTAATACTGGTACTGTACTGTACTGTACTAATACTGGTACTGTACTGATACTGGTACGGTACTGATACTGGTACTGTACTAATACTGGAACTGTACTAATACTGGTACTGTACTAATACTGGTACTGTACTGTACTGTACTGTACTGTACTGTACTGTACTGTACTGTACTGTACTGTACTGTACTGTACTGTACTGTACTGTACTGTACTGTACTGTACTGTACTGTACTGTACTGTACTAATACTGGTACTGGTACTGTACTGATACTGGTACTGTACTGATACTGGTACTGTACTAATACTGGTACTGTACTAATACTGGTACTGTACCAATACTGGTACTGTACTAATACTAATACTGGTACTGTACTGTACTAATACTGGTACTGTACTGTACTAATACTGGTACTGTACTGATACTGGTACTGTACTAATACTGGTACTGTACTAATACTGGAACTGTACTAATACTGGTACTGTACTAATACTGGTACTGTACTAATACTGGTGCTGTACTAATACTGGTACTGTACTAATACTGGTGCTGTACTAATACTGGTACTGTACTAATACTGGTACTGTACTGTACTGTACTGTACTGTACTGTACTGTACTGCACTGCACTGCACTGCACTGCACTGCACTGCACTGTACTGTACTGTACTGTACTGTACTGTACTGTACTGTACTGTACTGTACTAATACTGGTACTGTACTAATACTGGTACTGTACTAATACTGGCACTGTACTAATACTGGTACTGTACTAATACTGGAACTGTACTAATACTGGAACTGTACTAATACTGGTACTGTACTAATACTGGTACTGTACTAATACTGGTACTGTACTAATACTGGTACTGTCTAATACTGGTACTGTACTAATACTGGTACTGTACTAATAATGGTACTGTAGTAATACTGGTACTGTACTAATACTGGTACTGTACTAATACTGGTACTGTACTACTACTGGTACTATACTAATACTTGTACTGTACTGTACTGTACTGTACTGTACTGTACTGTACTGTACTGTACTGTACTGTACTGTACTGTACTGTACTGTACTGTACTGTAATACTATAAAAGATAAATAATTGCATGATACTAATTTTACATAATTGATTTCTTATTTGTAGCACTCAAGAAGAAAATTAAAGAATTTGAAGAAAAGTTTGAAGACGAACATGGCTACAAGGCGAGAAAGAGCTAATATTTTTTGTTCCTTGTTTATAAAATGCTTCTGGTGGTAATGGTGATGGTAATAATAGTGATGATAACCAAAAAATTTAAAAATTAAAACTATGACTTAAACCATCACCAATATAATCACGATTACCATCACAACCACCATCATCATCATCATCATGATCACTACAATTATCATCACCACCATCATCACCACTACAATTATCATCATCGTCATCATCAATAAGACAATAAAATATTTGGAGGTAAGGGGCACTTTAAAGTATTCGTATTGTATCGCAATACTCAGTTAGGTTTTTCTGATTTAATAAATTACGTTCCTAATATTTTTAGCCAACTTCAGGTCAAGATAAACTTCCAATCAAGAAATACATCTCAGAACTTGGACGAACACGCAAGTTAGTTCAAGGTGAGCAGCTTTATAGGAATGACACAGCGCATAGTTAGCGGAGGGAGATGCTTTGGAAACTTGGTAAAAGTCATTGTTATATAGCTAGAGTTTCGCTGGGTACAACGATGACTGTCATTGGTTGGTTTGTGGTCACATGACCTTAGCTAAATTTCAATGTCTACCGAGCGGGCAACAGTTGAGAACTTATTGCCTGCTCGGTCAATAAGTTTTCAATTGTTGCCCGCTAGAACTTTGAACTCTTCACGGCATCCTATAAACAAAAGCTTGTTTGGTACGAAAAAAAGAATATTTATAGGTCTTCAAAGCATGTGTGAAGATTAACTGGAGAAATGTGTTGCTGTTCTTTTTTCTGGGACTCATATTTGTTTGGTTGAAGTGATCCCTTTATTCAGCGAAACTCAAGCTATATAACAAAACACTTAATGTCTGATCCATCGGCAAACAGTTAGTTTTGTTTTCCCTCGAGTCTCGACGTTTCCCTCGACTTCGTCTTGGGAAATATCAAGACTCTCGGGAAAACACAACTGTTTCCCTCGGGAGCAGACATTAAGTGTATATTGTCTACACGCGTTAGTCTACACTTTCCCCAATTAGTCTCACGAACTTGTTCTATTTGTTATCAGCGGGTGTGGTTCATTAGCTTACCGGTTCCAAAATATTGTTATATTTTACCATCATTAAACAGAAGAGAGAAGAGAAGGGAAGCGAAACGAAATGAAGGGAAGGGAAGGGAAGGGAAGGGAAGGGAAGGGAAAGGAAACGAAAGGAAGGGGAGGGAAGTGAAGGGGAGGGAAGAGAAACGAAAGGAAGGGGAGGGAAGTGAAGGGAAGGGAAGAGAAACGAAAGGAAGGGGAGGGAAGGGAAGGGAAGGGAAGAGAAACAAAAGGAAGGGGAGGGAAGGGAAGGGAAGAGAAACGAAAGGAAGCGGAGGGAAGGGAAGGGAAGAGAAACGAAAGGAAGGGGAGGGAAGGGAAGGGAAGAGAAACGAAACGAAAGGAGGGGAAGGGAAGGGAAGAGAAACGAAAGGAAGGGGAGGGGAGGGAAGGGAAGGGAAGAGAAACGAAAGGAAGGGGAGGGAAGTGAAGGGAAGGGAAGAGAAACGAAAGGAAGGGAAGGGAAGGGAAGGGAAGAGAAACGAAAGGAAGGGAAGGGAAGGGAAGGGAAGAGAAACGAAAGGAAGAGGAGGGAAGGGAAGGGAAGAGAAGAGAAACGAAAGGAAGGGGAGGGAAGTGAAGGGAAGGGAAGAGAAACGAAAGGGAGGGGAGGGAAACGAAAGGAAGGGGAGGGAAGGGAAGAGAAACGAAAGGAAGGGGAGGGAAGTGAAGGGAAGGGAAGAGAAACGAAAGGGAGGGGAGGGAAGGGAAGGGAAGAGAAACGAAGGAAGGGGAGGGAAGTGAAGGGAAGGGAAGAGAAACGAAAGGGAGGGGAGGGAAGTGAAGGGAAGGGAAGAGAAACGAAAGGAAGGGGAGGGAAGTGAAGGGAAGGGAAGAGAAACGAAAGGAAGGGGAGGGAAGTGAAGGGAAGGGAAGAGAAACGAAAGGAAGGGGAGGGAAGGGAAGGGAAGGGAAGAGAAACGAAAGGAAGGGGAGGGAAGGGAAGAGAAACGAAAGGAAGGGGAGGGAAGGGAAGGGAAGAGAAAGGAAGGGGAGGGAAGGGAAGGGAAGAGAAACGAAAGGAAGGGGAGGGAAGTGAAGGGAAGGGAAGAGAAACGAAAGGGAGGGGAGGGAAGGGAAGAGAAACGAAAGGAAGGGGAGGGAAGGGAAGGGAAGAGAAACGAAAGGGAGAGAAGGGAAGAGAAACGAAAGGAAGGGGAGGAAAGTGAAGGGGAGGGAAGAGAAACGAAAGGGAGGGGAGGAAAGGGAAGAGAAACGAAGGGAAGGGGAGGGAAGGGGAGGGAAGGGGAGGGAAGCGAAGGGGAGGGGATAGGAGGGAAGCGAAGAGAAGGGATGGAAAGGAAGGGAAGGGAAGCGAGGGGGAAGGGAAGGGGAGGGAAGGGAAGGAAAGGGAAGGGGAGGGAAGGGAAGCGAAGGGGAGGGGATAGGAGGGAAGCGAAGATAAGGGAGGGAAAGGAAGGGAAGGGAAGGGACGGGGGACGGGGGGGAAGGGACGGGGGGGGGAATGAAGGGGAGGGAAGCGAAAGGGAGGGGAGGGAAATGAAGGGGAGGGAAGCGAAAGGGAGGGAAGGGGAGGGAAGCGAAGGGAAGCGAAAGGGAGGGAAGCGAAGGGGAGGGAGGCGAAGGGGAGGGAGGCGAAGGGGAGAGGAAGGAAGCGAAGCGAAAGGAAGCGAAGGGAAGAGAAAGGAAGAGAAGGGATGGGACGAGGAAGAGTGGAGTGAAGTGAAGTTGGTTATAGGAAGGAGGGAGTGGAGTAACTCTGGGTAGGGTGGGTCGCAGTTTCGAACTAAATAGGCCAAGTTCTCGGAGCAGAAAAGGTTCAAACCACTGTTTTAAAGTCATACGTCATTCAACATGCGAAATTAGAATTTCTAAAGACAGCTACTCTACCGTTAACCACTTGGAGAGTTAATCTTATTTTTAATTTCTATAATCATTTTTTTTGATTGCAGAAATGAAAGAAAAGAGAAATCAAGGTTTGTTCTTGGTGATGGTGGTGATGGTGGTAGTGGTGGTGTTGATGGTGGTGGTGTTGGTATTGGTGGTCTGGTTGTATTGATGGTGGTGGTTGTGGTTGTGGTGGTGCTGGTGGTGGTATTGGTGGTGGTTCTGGTGGTATTGGTGGTGGTATTGGTGGTGGTGGTGGTATTTGTTGTGGTGTTGGTGATATTGGTGGTGGTGGTGGTATTGGTGGTTGTGTTGGTGTTGGTGGTGGTTGTGGCGGTATTGGTATTGGTGGTGTTGGCGGTATTGGTGGTGGTATTGGTGGTGGTGTTGGTGGTGGTGGTATTGGTGGTGGTATTGGTGGTGGTGTTGGTGGTATTGGTGGTGGTATTGGTATTGGTGGTGGTGCTGGTGCTGGTGTGCGTGGTGGTGTTGGTGTTGTTGTTAGTGTCGCTGCTTCTGCTGTTGTTGTTGTTGTTGGTGGTGGTGTTATTGCTTCTGGTACTGGTGTTGCTGTTGCAGTTGCTGTTTTCGTCGTAGTGGATGATGATGCTGTTACGTTCTTGACGTTGATATTATTTTTTTAATGTATTGTCTTACGTTTTGTAATTTGTCACAGGAGATCGATCTTCTTCTGGTGAAACCAGTCCTCATGCTTTCACTGCAAACAAAAGTAAGGAAAAAGTTTTTGAAATTTATCTTACATAATTCCCGCACATTACCGTTCCAGTGGTTCAGTAACGCAAGGTTTTTCTTTTTCTCCTTGTAGCTTCAGAGTTACTGTTGACGACAGTGCCTGGAACTGTGGAACAATCTTTGGAGGGTTCTTTGAATAAACTGAAAGACAAACGAGAGTCGAGTGGCAGACCTGATAATATTGAAGTAAGTTCTAAAACAAGATTCCTGGGGGTCAGGTATTCACTCGGGTTACTCGCAAAGTGCCGAGGTCTCCTCCAGCCTGGTTCCCAGGCCTCTCTTTTTAACGTCGAGCGGCAGACCGAAATAGGCGAGTTTCAGGATGTTGCGCGCGCATCATTTTTCAAAAAAACTGGCAAGCTCCACTCAAAGTAAACATACTGTTTAAAATAAACAAAGTGTAGATAGAGTTTCTGGATATAAAACATTGTTATTCTGCTGTTGTTGGCTCGCTAGCAAGTCTGTTTGCCATTCCTTACTTTGTGGGGAGCCCGCCAAGAGCCCGCCAATTTCTTTCCAAAACGATGCGCACGCAACACCCTGAAACTCGTGAGAGGCCTGGAATAAAATGTTTTGCTTGGCCCCAAGTCTGGCCCCAAATTATACAGGCACCAAACGGCCCGTTTGGCGGAAAACCAAGGCAGATAACACTCACGTCGGTCTGCACAATTCTTTATAACATCATATAGCAAGGTTGGTCTACTGCCGAAACGTGAAAATAGCATATTTCGATTTGTATAAATGTGTTTCAACACGATCACTTCCTACGCCGAACACTACTTTATAAAGCCTCGTATGTAACAACCTTTTAACGTAATGTAAAATAAAGAAACCTACGCGTTTGCTGTCTGCTCTCAAGAAGAAGTTTGTTTAAGTGCCCTCGTTCATAAAGATTAAAGAATCCGAGCTCCAGGAGGATTCATGATAGATAAAGATGAACATTTTCCGCTAGTCCTCTCGCTCGATCCATATTCTGTGACGTCACCAAAATAAGTTCGAGAGAAAAGAGGACTAGGAACTAATCCGAGAGGCTCTATACCGCGCTAGCAAAGGTGGGAGTGGGCCGAGGAAGATCAGATCGAAAGCTGAATGTGGCGCGTACTTCACAGAGGTGAACATATTTACGATCAAGACAGTTGTCAGTCACATCTGAGCATTGTTAAACTACAAATTCAGTCAGTCTATTGCGAAATCTACCAACAATGTACAAGAACACCTTGATCAAAAGGCAAAACTGTTCAACTTTTTGTCCAACTCCAAAAGCGAAAGGAGCAAAGAGCTTACAACGTATCTCACGGCCTCACCATAGTTAATGGAGGGGAATGGTTTGGAAGCTCCATTGTCTTTCAAGACTATGCAATGGTCATGTTATGAGCTTATTGTGTTCATGTTGGAGGAAGGCAATTGGTTGAAGAAAGGAAATTCTATGGACACGTGACGACGAAGGACTACACAACGAATAAAGGACTTACAACACGTGACGACGAAGGACTACACAACGAATAAAGGAATTACAACACGTGACGACGAAGGACTGTACTAATTAAACCCAAACGTTGCTATTGGAGGGACTGCTTCATTATACAGAAAATACAATACGTTCAGTGACCACGAAATTAGACAAATTAAACAAAAGCATAGAGCAATGACTTCTGCCGAGTTTCCAAACCATCCCCCTCCACTAAGGGACCGTTCATTATTTATCGGGGGGGGGGGGGGATGGGTGAGAAATTGCCAAACTTTCTTTTTTTTTTCAGGTACCCCCCCAAGCAAAGTTCAAAATTTGGTAGCCCCCCTGTTTTTATTTGACATAATTTCAGTGCCCCCCCCCCCCCCTCAACCCTTCAAATCCTGACATTAATCTTAAAACTAACTCTACCTATAAACCTCAAAATTCAACCCCATTAACCCTAAACATAACCTTAACCCTAAATATAACCTTAACCCTAAATATAACCACCTTAACCCCAACCTGAATTCCCACCCGACCCACACATTAAACCAATTGTCACCTTAACCTTTTCCTTAATCTCAATCATAATTATTACTCTAACACCTTAAACCTCAAATTATAAACCATTCTCCACTACTATTTACCAACACCAAGGATGGTAAGACACAACCAGGATCTAAATACCTGAGCCTTATGCTTTACTTTTACTTTACATTTTACAAAACACCACAAAATAATTCCAATTAAAGGCTTTTCTGAATGATTTTTCCCAATAAGAAATGTTTGTTTATATAATAATGTTGCTCATCAAAGACTCTTATCCTTGTTCAGTTAATACAAAAACTTCATGCCCTCCCCCCCTTAAGAACTTATAAATTATTTCAGGGTCCCCCAAAAGGAGTAGCAAAAATTTCAGGTCCCCCCATTTTCTCACCCCCCCCCCCCTCCAATAAATAATGAACGGTCCCTAACTATGGCCTCACTCAATCTCGTTCCCAGAGCCCACGTTCCCCTTACCCAGCGGGCGGGAAACGAGAGACTCTGGGATAATCCGTTCACGCCATCACATGATTCTTGTTATCCGGAAGAAGAGTTATATAGAGTTCACTGTGGTCATCAGCCAATGAAATATCGATGTGAAACGGATTATCCCAGAGTCTCTCGTTTCCTGGGTGGGGAACGTGGGCTCTGAGAACGAGATTGGGCCTCACTCAGTTACACGGCTAACAACTCACCAGAAGTATGGATAGTAGCGGAAGTAAAAAATGCAAAATCGTGACACTCGAAAAAAAAGGGGGGGAGGCACGAGCCGAAACCTAGACTCGGCCTACCGCAGGTGACCCGAGTGATAAGTGTGCTCCAACAGCAATAAGTTATTGTATTGTGGATGAAAAATGATAAGTCTAAAAATGTTTGTGTGTTTTTTTTAGGATATGAGCCGTGATCAGCTGCAAGACGAGAAACTTGCTATTCAGAAAGTTTTACTGCAGCATGAGAACACGTTTGGGAGACCGGTAAGGATTGTATATACCTGGTGGTGGTGGTGCGTGGGTTGGTGTGTGTAGTATGTTGGTGTTAGTTGGGGTTCAAAGTGATGATAGTTATGGTAATGGTGATTATGGTCATGGTCATGGTCGTGGTTATGGTTATGGTGATGTTTTGGTGGTGATGGTTATGGTTATGGTTATGATTATGGTGATTATGGTTATGGTGATGATGATTATGGTTATGGTGATGATGGTTATGATTATGATTATGGTGATGATGGTTATGATTATGGTGATGGTGATGATGGTTATGGTTATGATTATGGTTATGGTGATGATGGTTATGATTATGGTGATGGTGATGATGGTTATGGTTATGATTATGGTTATGGTGATGATGGTTATGATTATGGTGATGGTGATGATGGTTATGGTTATGATTATGGTTATGGTGATGATGGTTATGATTATGGTGATGATGGTTATGATTATAGTTATGGTGATGATGGTTATGATTATGGTTATGGTGATGATGGTTATGGTTATGGTGATGATGGTTATGGTTATGGTGATGATGGTTATGATTATGGTGATGGTTATGATTATGGTTATGGTGATGATGGTTATGATTATGGTTATGGTGATGATGGTTATGGTTATGGTGATGATTGGTTATGGCTATGGTGATGATGGTTATGGTTATGGTGATGATGGTTATGGTTATGGTCATGGTGATGATGGTTATGGTTATGGTGATGGTTATGGTGATGATGGTTATAATTATAGTGATAGTGATGATGGTTATGGTTATGGTAATGTTTTGGTGATGAAGGTTATGGTGATAACAGTTATGGCTCTGCTGGTTCTTGTTATAGTGATGATGGTTATAGTGAAGGTGATGATGGTTATGGTAATGTTCTGGTGATGGTTATAGTGATGGTGATGATGGTTATGGTAATGTTTTGTGATGATGGTTATGGTGATGATGGTTGTGGTAATGTTTTGTGATGAAGGTTATGGTGATGAAGGTTATGGTGATGATGGTTATGGTGATGATGGTTATGGTGATGAAGTTTATGGTGATGAAGGTTATTGTGATGAAGGTTATGTTGATGAAGGTTATGGTGATGATGGTTATGGTAATGTTATGGTGATAACAGTTATGCCTCTGCTGGTGCTTATTATAGTGATGATAGTTATAGTGATGGTGATGACGGTATGTTAGTGGTTAGGGTTATGCTGACAATTCTTACGGTAGTCATGGTAAGATGTCTGTCCTATTACTGTAACTGTACTTATAAAGAAACATGTATATTCTTCACTTTTCAGACATCCAAACGAGACAAAGATATAATGAAGCCACTTTACGATCGCTACAGAACTATCAAGAGGAAAATATCAAGTTTCAATACGGTAAGATATCTTAACTAGCGATCGAAGGAGTAGTTCTGGATGCAAGGTTGATTCATTTATTTGTTTGTGTATTTGCAGAAGGAAGTCACCGATTCAACATCGTCTTCGAAATCATCGAGAAACAGAGAGGGCAGGTATTCATGAATCATTTTAATGCTCTGTGTGTCTGTCTGTGTGTCTGTGTGTGTGTCTGTCTGTCTGTCTGTCTGTCTGTCTGTCTGTCTGTCTGTCTGTCTGTCTGTCTGTCTGTCTGTCTGTCTGTCTGTCTGTCTGTCTGTCTGTCTGTCTGTCTGTCTGTCTGTCTGTCTGTCTCTGTCTGTCTGTCTGTCTGTCTGTCTGTCTGTCTGTCTGTCTGTCTGTCTGTCTGTCTGTCTGTCTGTCTGTCTGTCTCCGTCTGTCTGTCTCCGTCTGTCTGTCTCCGTCTGTCTGTCTCCGTCTGTCTGTCTCCGTCTGTCTGTCTGTCTGTCTGTCTGTCTGTCTGTCTGTCTGTCTGTCTGTCTGTCTGTCTGTCTGTCTGTCTGTCTGTCTGTCTGTCTGTCTGTCTGTCTGTCTGTCTGTCTGTCTGTCTGTCTGTCTGTCTATTTTGTACTTTCTCACATTTTGTTCGAAAGCTTAGAACTTATTTTAATTTTCTGCTTGTTGTTTCAGAAAACAGTCTCCGGAAAGACCAATTGATTTAGATGTTACTACGGTTACACAAGGTATTTTGATGAATGTTTGAAAACTTCTGTGAATATTTGTAGTTAAACTTCTTTTTCTTCTTCTTCTTCTTCTTCTTCTTCTTCTTCTTCTTCTTCTTCTTCTTCTTCTTCTTCTTCTTCTTCTTCTTCTTCTTCTTCTTCTTCTTCCCCTTCTCCTTCTCCTCTTTCCCTTTCTCCTCCTTCTCCTCCTTCTCTTCTCCTTCTCCTTCTCTTTCTCTTTCTCCTCCTTCTCCTTCTCTTCTCCTTCTCCTTCTTCTCCTTCTCCTTCTCCTCCTTCCCCTTCTCCTTCCCTTTCTCTTTCTCTTTCTCCTCCTTCTCCTTCTCCTTCTCCTTCTCCTTCTCCTTCTCCTTCTCCTTCTCCTTCTCCTTCTCCTTCTCCTTCTCCTTCTCCTTCTCCTTCTCCTCCTTCTCCTTCTCCTTCTCTACCTCCCGCTTTTCCATCTCCTCATTCATCTCCTTATCATTTTAATTGAACTCACTTGTTTCTCTATTTAGATACGCTGCTTGGTTCTCCGGCATGTGTTGATCAACGTCTAACACAATCTCTTCCAGCAAGAAATCCAAAGGTTTGTGAGAACTTAGTTATCTAGGAATTATGGTTTCCTTCTGCATTGAATCTTGACCCGTATTTACAAAATAGCGAAATCGGTTTCACTCCCTAAGATCTGTAGCTTTTGAGGAAAACATGGTATGGTATGGTATGGTATGGTATGGTATGGTATGGTATGGTATGGTATGGTATGATGTATGGTATGGTGTGGTGTGGTATGGTGTAATGTATGTATGTATGGTATGGTATGATGTATGGTATGGTGTGGTATGATGTATGGTACGATGTATGGCATGGTATGGTGTATGGTATGGTATGATGTATGGTATAGTATGGTATGATGTATGGTATGGTATGGTTGGGTATGGTATGGTATGATGTGTGGAATGGTATGGTATATGGTATGGTATGGTATGATGTATGGTATGGTGTGGTATGGTGTAATGTATGGTATGGTATGATGTATGGTATGGTGTGGTATGATGTATGGCATGGTATGATGTATGGTATGGTATGGTATGATGTATGGTATGATGTATGGCATGGTATGATGTATGGTATGGTATGGTGTATGCTATGGTATGATGTATGGTATGGTATGATGTATGGTATGGTATGATGTTTGGTATGGTATGGTTTGGTATGGTATGGTATGGTATGATGTGTGGAATGGTATGATATGGTATATGGTATGGTTGGGTATAGTGTGATGTATGGTATGGTATGGTTGGGTATGGTATAGTATGGTATGGTATGGTATGGAATGGTATGGAATGGTATAGTTGGGTATGGTGTATGGTATGGTTGGGTATGGTGTGATGTATGGAATGGTATAGTTGGGTATGGTATAGTATAGTATGGTATGGTATAACTGTATGGTATGTTATGATGTATGGTTATGTTATGATGTATGGCATAGTGAGATGTATGGTATGATGTATATATAGATTACTTAATTGATGGTAACTGCTGTGTACGATATTTATTCACGAGTTGTGATGTATTATAACAAATTGATTGAAAGAAATCATTTCTACGTATCTTTTTCTCAGGACAAAGAACGGAAATTATTTGAAAACGACATTTCGCCTACTTCCCCATTGACAATCTGTGTTGATGAACCTGAGGAAGATACCACCATTAATCTGGAAGATGCAGAGTATCAAAGCATTGAAGATAGTGTCACAACAGCTAGTGGACATAATCTGTTGACTGCAAAAGATTCTGATGCCATTATACACCAGGCTACTATGTAAGTCGAGACTATTATTTCATCCACCTTTTTCTTTGTGTGTAGCCTAGTTTCTAAGCCTTTCGTTTCCACCATGAGCTTGGCCGCGTAGTCGGTTTAGGTTCTTGAGAAGATTGGGGAGAGGCTGGAAACGAGAAGGCCCAGCAACATTCGTAAAAAGGTCCTGCCCAGAATCGTTCTGGCCCTTCGAGTGTTCCTGGGATCTAGCGTAGCGACAGTATATTATATAAAAAGCATAAGGATGTCTGTTAAGATTTTACCAAAGATCTTGGCGATCGAAAGAAGGAAATCATGCAATATATTCCAATTGGAGCTCGAAATGAAAATGTAACTGTTTAACTTTCAACTTTTGGCGGTTGCAGAAGGAAAGCTAATATTGATAAGAAAGCTAGGCCAGTGAACCTTCGTCGATCCGAGGTGAGTAGGCTTGTATTATTTTATGCAGATGGAAATACCAAGTGTTGGGAAACACTTAGGACGTCATAACATCACAATTCTTCCTCAATAAACGACTGAGCTGTAAAGTGAAAGTGTTTACGAATGTTGCTAGGTCTTCCCCAGCGGGTCCGTTCGGATCACTTTCGAAACGTGTCAACCAAGGAAGGCCTAGAAACTAGGCTACTTTGTGGGTTGTTTTTTTTACCTCTTTCCGCTTTTTGTGTTATCTGGTTCTGTCTTGTCGTGTCCACTCATCTCTATACTAACTGGATAGGCCATTCCCTATGGCCAGCAGTCAAACATTTCGTGCCAGTGGCCGCCATCTTACGTAGTGGAACATATGACGCATTGCGGCCTTAGAACTTGTTTCCAATCCTAAAGTTGAATAGCATAAGCAATCTTATGTAGTTTGTGTTGTGTTGTGTTGTGTTGTGTTTTGTTGTGTTGTGTTGTGTTGTGTTGTGTTGTGTTGTGTTGTGTTGTGTTGTGTTGTGTTGTGTTGTGTTGTGTTGTGTTGTGTTGTGTTGTGTTGTGTTGTGTCCTGTTGTGTCCTGTTGTGTCCTGTTGTGTCCTGTTGTGTTGTGTTGTGTTGTGTTGTGTTGTGTTGTGTTGTGTTGTGTTGTGTCCTGTTGTGTCCTGTTGTGTTGTGTTGTGTTGTGTTGTGTTGTGTTGTGTTGTGTTGTGTTGTGTTGTGTTGTGTTGTGTTGTGTTGTGTTGTGTTGTGTTGTGTTGTGTTGTGTTGTGTTGCGTTGCGTTGCGTTGCGTTGCGTTGCGTTGCGTTGCGTTGCGTTGTGTTGTGTTGTGTTGTGTTGTGTTGTGTTGTGTTGTGTTGTGTTGTGTTGTGTTGTGTTGTGTTGTGTTGTGTTGTGTTGTGTCCTGTTGTGTCCTGTTGTGTCCTGTTGTGTCCTGTTGTGTCCTGTTGTGTTGTGTTGTGTTGTGTTGTGTTGTGTTGTGTTGTGTTGTGTTGTGTTGTGTTGTGTTGTGTTGTGTTGTGTTGTGTTGTGTCCTGTTGTGTTGTGTTGTGTTGTGTTGTGTTGTGTTGTGTTGTGTTGTGTTGTGTTGTGTTGTGTTGTGTCCTGTTGTGTTGTGTCCTGTTGTGTTGTGTTGTGTTGTGTTGTGTTGTGTTGTGTTGTGTTGTGTTGTGTTGTGTTGTGTTGTGTTGTGTTGTGTTGTGTCCTGTTGTGTTGTGTTGTGTTGTGTTGTGTTGTGTTGTGTTGTGCTGTGCTGTGCTGTGCTGTGCTGTGCTGTGCTGTGCTGTGCTGTGCTGTGCTGTGCTGTGCTGTGCTGTGTTGTGTTGTGTTGTGTTGTGTTGTGTCCTGTTGTGTTGTGTTGTGTTGTGTTGTGTTGTGTTGTGTTGTGTTGTGTCCTGTTGTGTTGTGTTGTGTTGTGTTGTGTTGTGTTGTGTTGTGTTGTGTTGTGTTGTGTTGTGTTGTGTTGTGTTGTGTCCTGTTGTGTTGTGTTGTGTTGTGTTGTGTTGTGTTGTGTTGTGTTGTGTTGTGTTGTGCTGTGCTGTGCTGTGCTGTGCTGTGCTGTGCTGTGCTGTGCTGTGCTGTGCTGTGCTGTGCTGTGTTGTGTTGTGTTGTGTTGTGTTGTGTTGTGTTGTGTTGTGTTGTGTCCTGTTGTGTCCTGTTGTGTTGTGTTGTGTTGTGTTGTGTTGCGTTGCGTTGCGTTGCGTTGCGTTGCGTTGCGTTGCGTTGCGTTGCGTTGCGTTGCGTTGCGTTGCGTTGTGTTGTGTTGTGTTGTGTCGTGTCGTGTCGTGTCGTGTTTTGTCGTGTCCTTTTGTGTCGTGTCAATTCCTGTCCTGTTATCTCATGTCTTGTTTTTCTTTTATTTCTTATTGTTCTTTCTTACCCCACAGGCCGGAGCTCCTCGACCAGCAAACGTCAGCGTTAAAACGAAAAAAGAAACTTCGAAAGAAATTAAAAGCATTCGAAGACAACTTTGCCAAGAAAACTGGGCGGTATGTTTCCTGTTTTACACAATGTCTGAAATTTAAAACGAGGCTATGTGGAAATTTAAAATATGAAATATAAAAACTGACAGTCTTATTTTGTTTGTTTTTAGCAAAGTTCAAAAAGAAGACAGAGGATCTCACGAGGAGGACTATGAAGAATATAAGGTATGTTGTGAAGTTTACTACTGTTTTTGTTCAACATTTTATTTTATTTTTTTAAATTTCTTTTTCTGTACTGTTCTTTAGTATCGTTTCTTGTCCCTCGTCATCTTTACTTGTCTCACATTTCCTTATTTGTCCCTCATCATTTTTAATTGTCCTTGTCATCTTTATTTGTCCCTCATCATCCTTACTTGTCTCTAGTCATCCTTACTTGTCCCTCATCATCCTTACGTGTCCCTTATCCTTACTTGTCTCTAGTCATGCTTACTTGTCCCTCATCCTTACTTGTCCCTCGTTATCCTTACTTGTCCCTCGTTATCGTTACTTGTCTGTCATCATCCTTACTTATCCCTCATCCTTACTTGTCCCTCATCATCCTTACTTGTCCCTCGTTATCCTTACCTGTCTTTCATTATCCTTACTTGTCCCTCATCCTTACTTATCCCGCATCATCCTTACTTGTCCTTCATCATCCTTACTTGTCCCTCGTTATCCTTACTTGTCTTTCATTATACTTACTTTTCCCTCATCCTTACTTATCCCTCATCATCCTTACTTCTCCCTCATCATCCTTACTTCTCCCTCATCATCGTTACTTGTCCCTCGTTATCCTTACTTGTCTTTCATTATCCTTACTTGTCCCTCATCACCCATACTTGTCCCTCATCATTCTCACTTGTCCTTCATCATTCTCACTTGTCCCTCATTATCCTTACTTTTCCCTCACCATCTTTCCTTCTCCATCATCTTCCTATCTTGTGTCTGTTGTTCTCCTTTCCCCCTCATTCTCTCCGCTTTTGTTCCTTAAGGCTGTTTTCCAACTAGGCGATATTGTTCGAGTGAAGCAACTTTTTGCTTTTGTTTTGGCTAATTAGTTCCACTTGAGAGCTTACAAGACAAAGAGCTTACTCATTTTTCGCTGAGTGGTAATTCAGCCTTATTTACCCCTATTTCCATCACGTTTCAGAAACTCAAAGCCCGTCTACGACTGCTAGACGCTCTGATTACAAAACAACAAGGAAACAACACAATATAACTGCTGAAAAAAGAACTCTTCACAGAAACCTTCAAAGACCCGCTTAACCACGGACTCACAGACAGCGAATGGTTCAAAGTAGGTCGAATATAGATATGTATATGTTGTATGTTATTTTTGGGCACGTTTCCGTGATATAGAAATTTGTATTATAGTTATTTGACATTGTGTATTTGACATGATGGTAAATGATTTGTTAATAGGGGCTAATGCGTGTGTTGAAGTGTCTATCAAACGAAAATTAAGTTTGTCTTATTTAAAAGAACACTTAAAATGACAAAGTAACATCTTTTGCAGTTTTTCGTTTCCTTGCTTCGTTCTTGAGATATTTCAGTTTGTTTGATATGTAAATTAAACATCTTGACGTCATATATCTTTGCTATTATCAAACAGAATCACTTGAATTCTACGTGTTTGGTGGTGTGGGAGAAACACACCAACATGCTTCCTTTGAATTAATTTGTATAGGTAATAGCATGGTTTCGAGTGCAATTTGGAAAAAACATGCACGAGTGAGTTTTTCAAAGACTATCAAAATTTCACGAGTCCGAACATAGTCAATCGAGATATGGTCTGGAAACTCGGCAAACTTCAAAGCGCCTATAATGAGCTGTGATTTTATGTTGAACCGTACCTTACACCGTGCACATCCTTTGTTTTACGTTTATTAATATTTATATAGCACGGTTGAGTGATTGAACTGAAACGTTGCTATTGGACAATTCGTTCATTATACTAAAATACAATCTGTTCAGTGACCGTGCACCGTGCACAAAAATGCATAAAGGCGAACAAAAAGATAGATCAAAGACTTTAGCTGAGTTTCCAGACCATATCTCGATGGACTATGGTCCGAAGGACGAGTGCTATTTGAGGTCTTTGAAAAACTCACGAGTGCGTGTTTTTCCAAAATTGCACTCGAAACCATGCTATTACTTATTAATAATATACATGAAAATGTTAGACAAAATGTTCTTCCAGCTACGAAGTTACGTACCACTCATTGCTCCACTTCTCGAAGCTTTAATGGTTGAAAACTGCTTCATTTTGTTCACTAAATACGTCAAACGTTTTACTCATAGCATCTAACCTCTTCTAGTCTTCTTGTAGGAGCTTTTATGACAATATTAAAGCAAAATTCACTCTGTATTTCATCGAAATGTTCTTCGACAACTTTATGTTTTGGTCGCCATATTGGATTTTCTCGTGAAGGAAAAACCATCCTTCAAAAGCCGCATAGGCATTTCATTGGCTTTCCGGTTGTTTATTAGCCAATAAGAATGCTTAATACTCATTGAAATTTGCACTGTATTTCATTTTTCTGCACTGTATTACACCTTTTCTGCACTGTATTAAATTGAAATTGCACTCCTCTCGACCAATCAGGATGCAGTAATTTTGTCATGTATATTATTAGGTTTGATAATAGCAACGATTTCTAACCTTCTCTGATAACTCATTATGCGCATATGACGTCAAAATGTTTAATTTGCATATCAAACAAACTGAATATCTCAAGAACGAAGCAAGGAAACGAAAAACTGCAAAAGATGTTACTCTATCATTTTTAAGTGCTCTTTCAAATAAGACAAACTTCATTTTCGCTTCATAAGAACTTTTAAGAGCAGTGCCGTCTAGATTTCGAAGAATGAAAATTTTTATTACTTCGTCAAGGGGAGATATTTATCACGGTGAAGCACGAAAAGAGATATTTATCACGGTGAAGTATTTCTTCCGGGTTTTTAGGGTTCAAAATTTATGGGTTACAAAAGCCAAAAGCTATTAAGGTGTTGATTAAGTATCGTGGTGTTTATAATGTTTTGTTAGTTCTTCAATCGTGGAATAATTACATTGGGACACAGCGTATGTCAAGAGACTTCTGTGCGCACGCTATTTATCTTTAAAATGTGCCCTCCCCTTCCCCCTCCGATCAAGGTTGCGACCGAATTTTTGTTTGTTAGGACTCAGAAGTGTCACCTGGAAATCAACATTGATTGGTGGGGGAGGGGGGAGGGGTAAAGCAACGTTATTTATCCCAGGATAGTGCAATAAGCAGGAAGGAAGTTAATTGATGCTTTAGTGTCCCAATGAATTATTCTCGGATTGTTGCTGTACAAGCTGTTTGGGTTTTTTTTGCAAGATCATTTCTGTAAAGCGCTCTCATTTCGTCAGAATTTATGCCACAACAATAAAATAGATATCGTTAGTAAGCTATGAATTTGTAGAATACAATGGTGTCTTTGGTTTCGCGATAAACACAAACCGTTAATAGTTGTGAATTTTTTAATTAAAACCAGAGGGCTTCACTCGGGGCGACTCGAGTAAAAAGCATTTTATTTTGTTCAAAATCTTTTTTGTACTTTGATTCCGAGATAAATTTCCAGCAAAACGGTGTCAGCGTTTTTTGATATGTCCAGTTTTGCCGATTTTATTGACGACCAAAGTTAAAAATGCTGTTTTTCGACCAAGATTCGGACAAAATAAGTCATAAATTCGAAACCAGGCAATAAATAGAAAAACGCTGACACCGTTTTGCTGGACATTTATCCCGGAATCGAACTGCGAAAAATTTTTTTGAACAAAATGAAACGCTTTGTTCTTATGTCGCATAGAGTGAAGCCCTCTGGTTTTAATTAAAAAATTCACAACTATTAACGGTTTGTGTTTATCGCGAAACCAAAGACACCATTGTATTCTACAAATTCATAGCTTTCTAACGATATCTATCCTATTTTTGTGGCATAAATACTGACGAATTGAGAGCGCTTTGCAGAAATGACCCTGAAAACCTTAACGAAGACCTTAATACTCAAATAAACCGGTCATGATTTAGGGGTAGACAATTATGGTCTGGAAATGCTTGAAGTACCAAACTAACTTGTGGCACCACTAAAGTCCTATCTTACGTGGAGTTTATCTTCAAGCCGTAGAAAACTGAAAGTGACGTCCAAAAATTGACCTCACTTTTTCGTCCAGTGATTGACTGGAGTCAATCTCGTACCCACAGCCATCTTTCCGCTCGTTGATTTGCCCTGCGCGGCCGGGCATATTTGGCTCTGGGAACGAGATTGTCCAAGCGTTTGCGCATGCGTGAAATGGCTAGAGTAAACATTGCGAGAGAGGTGGGAACTATCTGTGGCGACAACAACCAGACAGTGAAGACTAAGTAAAAGACTAAAAAAAAGGGGCATGAAAATTACGAAGGGGCATTTCAAAATATTTTACAATGTTGACAAAGACGCCATGCACAAATTACCTACCTTATCTTTTTGGTAGTATGCTTATAATTTTAGCTTGCACAGCAAGAACTAACAAAACACTAAAATTAAGGTGTTCTTTCGCTGTTCTGGTCAGAAGTATAATCTCAAAAAAGAAATGAAAGAAAAATGCTAATTTTTATGGTTTAAAATAATAGTATGTGGGTATAATGAAGTTAGGTGATTATTTTTTTAGCTTTAGACGGCATTGCTGTTTCATTGGCTGATTTGTATCAAATAGAAACTAATCTTTGATTTTCTTGACACTTGTATTCTACATTTAATATTCGAGGTTTGTCTATAAAAGAAAATATGATTTGGTAGAGTATATTTATCGAAGCTTTTGGTGTATTGTTGCTGTGGATTTCTTGGGTGGGGAACTGTTCGAATTTCAATAAAATTAACTTAACTTGACTTGATTTGACTTGACTTGACTTGACTTAACTTAACTTAACTTAACTTAACTTAACTTAACTTAACTTAACTTAACTTAACTTAACTTAACTTAACTTAACTTAACTTAACTTAACTTAACTTAACTTAACTTAACTTCACTTAACTTCACTTAAGGTGGCTCCATACAGTTTCTTGAAAAATGGAAAATACAAGTTTGAGAGTCCAAAACACGTGATTAAACAATTCGGAAAAAGAATAAAACTAAATGTTACGCATAATTAAACAGTCTGACAATCAAAAACTGTTACCAAATAAATACCAATAGTTGTTGCTATGGCAACAATGACGTTTCAACCTGGCTGCCAATTACCCTTCAAACTAATTTAATTCGGGAAAAACTTTGGTGAACCCCAATAAGTATGAGTAATCAATAGGCCGATTTTAAAAAAATTCTGTAGAACGAAATTTTTAAAAAATTAACAAACATGAAGTTTCCGAGAGAAAAAATTATTCGTTCTACAGAATATTTTTAAAATATGCATATGAGATGTAGTTAAAGTGATATTATAAGTTGTAGGTATACATGTAATGCATGTGGTACGTTTGCGAGCTTGGTGTAATGGAACAGACATCTGAGCCTCAGTGGCTCAATGGTTAGAGTGTCTAATCAGTCGTTAGAAGGTTCGCAGAGTCGGACTGGCTTCGTATTGGGTTTCTTTCAGAATATTTAACAAGGAAGGGAAACAGGTAATACTTACTACGTGTGGGGCAAGGAGCGCCGAAGGCGCGACCAACTTCTAGTGGGGTCCGAGGGCGTGCTCCCCCGGAAAATTTTGAATTTTAGAGTCTCTGAAATAGCATTTCCTGCATTTTGACAAGGTTCGAACCTACAACTTCTGTTGTTGTTCGTCCATCGTTGTCGATGAAGACCGTGACTTCGGAAAAACAGAAACGATTTCTGAGCCCCAGGCAGGGTTCGAACCGAACGTCTGTTATGATATCAAAATTAAGTTAGTTTGTTAATGGGCAGTGGCAATCAATCAATCAATCAATCAATCAATCAATCAATCAATCAATCAATCGTCTTTATTCTTCATAGGAAAAAGATACATTTCGCATGTTACAAAGATTATTTTTAAAAAATTTACATAATATAAAAAGTACGAAAGAGCGAAATTATATTTGAAAATTAATCTATTTATGTAGGAATTCTTGTAGCGCTCAGTGTTAAGTTTAGGGCGTGCACTGCTGGTTCTTCGAAGACAATATTTATTTAATTTAGTTTTGGGGAAGATTTTCCTCAATGGATGATTTTCTAACAATTTAACATTTTCAAAAATAGAATTATCCTGTTTCATAAGTTCCTGTCGCACATTAATAGAGTATGCTAAAAACTGCTAAGCCATACGTAATATTCGGAAGTACTATACTATTGAACAGATAGTCTATCTCTGCTTGATTGTAGCCTTCTTTACGTAATGTTCTCAGAATAAACAAGCACCTGTTAGCCTTTGTCAACTTTTTCTTAACCTGTGTGGAAAACTTACAGTCGCTTTGAAATGTCACTCCTAACAACGAAAGATTGGAACATTGTGGGATACTGAAAATTGAGGAGTAACAACCTGTGCTTTTTTTTCTTACTAAAAACTAGTTGCTTGCATTTATCTGGGTTACAAATCAGAGTTCCTATTTGACCAGTTAAGAAATTGCCGTACTAAATCTTTAGAGGTATCACAATCTTTCCAAAGTGGTGCAACTATGGAAGAATCATCTGCATACTTGAATAGAGAGGAGGTGGAATTTATATTAATTTCAAGGTCGTTGGCCTGGCGCGGGGTAAATGTGTCGTGTTTACACTGGCAGAAGCCTGGCCAAGCCAAGGCATAGGCCAACAAAAGAAGCAAGCCCAGATATTCTGGCCTAGGCCTGGCCAGGACGTGTTTACACTGCCAAAAAGTAGGCCAAGGCCAGGCCCAGGCTTGCAGTGTAAACACGGCTAAAGTTGGATAACCGAGTTTGGTTAGTTATCAGCAGGGACAATCTCATTTACATATCAAACAAATTGAAATATCTCAAAAACGAAGAAAAATACGGAAAACGTTTCTTTACCATTTCACGATTTCTTTCAAATTAGACAAACTTGATTTATATTACCAATGCAATGCAAAGGGACTCAATCAGTGTCGTCCCCACTCTTACATGTATATAAGCAAAGCCGTGCGTAACGAAACCCGTAAAACAGGAACAACCCTGGTTTGTCTGGTCCCGACTCTTGGATATGACGGGCACTTCAAGGAAAATACGGGATTATAGCCGAACCTTCTTTCGCTCAGCAATAATAAACGTGGTGTGTCCACTGACGTATCTTGAATTGACGAGTTAGCAATGCGTTCTGTTCCAATATTCCGCCAGGAAATGTTCGTCCGTTCGTTCGTTCGTTCGTTCGTTCGTTCGTTCGTTCGTTCGTTCGTTCGTTCGTTCGTTCGTTCGTTCGTTCGTTCGTTCGTTCGTTCGTTCGTTCGTTCGTTCGTTCGTTCGTTCGTTCGTTCGTTCGTTCGTTCGTTCGTTCGTTCGTTCGTTCGTTCGTTCGTTCGTTCGTTCGTTCGTTCGTTCGTTCGTTCGTTCGTTCGTTCGTTCGTTCGTTCGTTCGTTCGTTCGGTCGTTCGGTCGTTCGGTCGTTCGGTCGTTCGGTCGTTCGGTCGTTCGGTCGTTCGGTCGTTCGGTCGTTCGGTCGTTCGGTCGTTCGGTCGTTCGGTCGTTCGGTCGTTCGGTCGGTTGGTCGGTTGGTCGGTCGGTCGGTCGTTCGTTCGTTATTTTGTTAGTTCGTTATTTTGTTAGTTCGTTATTTCGTTGGTGCGTGCGTGCGTGCGTGCGTGCGTGCGTGCGTGCGTGCGTGCGTGCGTGCGTGCGTGGGTACGTGCTTGCGTGCGTGCGTTCGTTCCGTTCGTTCCGTTCGTTCGTTCGTTCGTTCGTTCGTTCGTTCGTTCGTTCGTTCGTTCGTTCGTTCGTTCGTTCGTTCGTTCGTTCGTTCGGAATCAATGGCAAGCGACGTTCTTGACGGAACACCGCTGCCATTGCCGGAGTATTGAATTTCTCACCTGATAACCACCTAGACAGTCTTTTGTCCCAAACGTTATGTGTACAAAATATAAATGACCCAAAAATCAATAGACACAACACTGTTTTGACCACAATATCAACTGACCTTTTATTTTACAGTGAATTACATAAATCTTTATAAATTATTTTTAAATACTCGGCGTGTCTTTTTTCAATACTAATCTTGCTATTTCTCACGTTTTTTAAAAAATTCTTATTTACAAATGTACCTGGCCTTGGGCCATTTCGTATTGGCTGTAGCGAACAAGATGGCGACTTGTACACTTAACCACAATTCTTTCTAAAGTATTACATACTCCAAGTTACAATGGTAAATAATGTTTAGTTGTTATTTTGAGCTGTGGTTAAATGTACGTCCGCCATCTATCGCTACCGTCAATTTATGCATGTTAGTTTCACATAATACATTAGTTAAACATTACGTCATCAGACTACACATGACGACATTAGACATGACGTCATCAGACATGACGTCATCAGATATGACGTCATCACACATGACGACATTAGACATGACGATATTAGACATGACGACTTCAGACATGACGACATTAGACATGACGTCATCATACATGACGCAATTAGACATGACGTTTCGGACATGACGTCATCACACGACGTCATACAAGACGTCATAGATCATGGTGGATTCCATACACAGTACAAACATATTTTAGTTACTAAAGTTACAAGTGACCATTACTATACTAATATACTATATTTAACAGTTGGACAATGCGCTTGTGCGTTCTGTGCGGGTTTTCAGATCGTTTTAGTATCAACCAACCACTGCTCCAGTGGTCCATCCCAAGCAGACGTACAGTAGCATAGCCAATCAGCATGCAGTATTGGTGTTCGGTCGCCGGTTGGTTGATACTAATACGATATATAGAAAATCTTAAACCCTAATCAAACGAGAACGCAAGTCGTCGCAAGTTAGCTTACGATGACTTGCGGCGGTGCCACCAGTCAAACGTCGGCACAAGTCGTCGCAAGTTCTGCACTTCCGCTAGTTCCCACGCCTTTTCGCTGGTTGTCATAGTAGTTTCTATGGCGACGGAGCACGAAAGACTTGCATCGACTTGTGTTCAGTGTTGCCATGCAACCTTGGGATTTTATCCCAAGATCTTGGGATTTTTTGAAGGAGTGGGGATTTTTCTTGGGGTTTTTCCAGAGCAAACGTTTCGGTTTTAAAAAGCTGATTTCAATGTTAATTATTATTTTTTTAATTTACTTGATCATTAGATCATAGCCACTACGTTCTTTATGTATTCGTTTGATTTAGACAAGGTGAAGTACTCTATCCAAATGAAGTATCACTGATACAGTGGGCTCAGATTGCTATATGTCAAACGGCGATAGAGACCTGGGAACTAGTCAGTAAATGAAACTGTGAACCTTGGGATTTTTTGGTAAAAAATAGGGAATCTTGGGATATTTTCAGACCTTTATTGGGATTTTTACGAAACTTGACTTGGCAACACTGCAGTTGTGTTTTGTGTTCAAACGTCTCCAAAGTTGAAGAAAACGTGCGATGAAATTTGAACAAGATCAAATTAGTCGCAAGCGTCAAACGAGACACAAGCAAGGCCAAGCAAAAACTTGCGATGACTTGCGTTCTCGTTTGATTAGGGCTTTAAAGGTAGATTGGCTTCATATGTCATCAGAATCTTAACAAAGATCTAAATATTGACATTTATAAAATCTAAAGAGCAATTCTGATTAAGTGTTTGATAATTGATTCTCAGTTAAGTGTGTTGAAACTCTACCGCAATAATTCCCTTATTGAATAACAGAATTTTTAATGTTCCCCAATGATAAGATATTATAGTTATTTTAAGAATTGGTTAGGTTAGAGAAAGCAAATTATATGTACCATTGAATATTATGGATGACCTAACTAGGACTGGCGAAAAACTGTTTTTGAAATGGTGCAGTGCAGTGGAGTGGAGTGCAGTGTTGTGTTGTGTTGTGTTGTGTTGTGTTGTGTTGTGTTGTGTTGTGTTGTGTTGTGTTGTGTGTTGTGTGTTGTGTGTTGTGTGTTGTGTGTTGTGTGTTGTGTGTTGTGTGTTGTGTGTTGTGTTGTGTTGGTACTGTAAAGTATTTGTACTTTAGTGTATGTGTAGTGTGTAGTGTAGTGTAGTGTAGTGTAGTGTAGTGTACTGTACTGTACTGTACTGTACTGTACTGTACTGTAATGTGCAATGCAGGGCATTGTATTGTATTGTATTGTATTGTATTGTATTGTATTGTATTGTATTGTATTGTATTGTATTGTATTGTATTGCATTGTATTGCTTTCTTAGACGTTTGACAAGCTCAAATACTCGGAAAATGTTCCTGCGCCCTAGGCACCTAGACGTTGCGTGCAAACCGCGATGCGAAAACGCGCAAAGGTCAAATACTCAAGCTTCGCGGCTTCCACGCAACGCCATTATTTCCACCACTCGCCAGTCTAGTTAGATAATCCCTTGAAATAACTAGCCTATACTATACAAAAATACTCCCTATCTCTCACAGACTATTAGCAATATTAAATAATGCAATTAAAGTACGCTTAAAATTAAGAAATCAACGTTTATAAAGCACCAAGGTCTCGCGGCCGTGCCGAAAGTGGTCTGGGTACGAAAAACGAAACGCGGGAAAATTCACGAACGGGACGAACTCGAATTTCAAATTTTTTGTTTTCTTTTCACGTGGGGCGGCCATGATTCAACCTCTGACTGCTTTAACCTAGCTTTTCCTAAGCTACGACTCGCTACAAACCATAAATACTGCTCTAGAAGACACCAGAATGGTCCAAGTGTGTTGAAGAACTCGTTTAAACCACAAGAATGCTTCATTTTGTTGGTAAAATGGTCGAGAACGTGCCTTCGGTCTTCGGTAGTCAACCAGTGTCAGACATTTGCAACTGGCTCTGAAAGGAGAAAAGAAATGGCTTAGGAAGGGAGAAAAGCGACCGTATTAATGGTAAGGCTATGTTTTTCTTTATTTTATTAATGTACAAAGATATTGTCGTTATTCACAGTGCTCTTATAGTCTTTAAAAATATAATCATTTGCGATTTGCGAAGGCGTTTAAAGGGCCCGTAATTGGAAGCCATTTTAATTACGCTATGTCTATCACGCTAGCCAAACTTGTCTTTTATTTGAATTCTATTTCTGAGTTGTAAACTTCAAAATTAAAGCTGTACATTAATTCGATTATGAAATACGAGTCACCTAAAACTATGGAGGATTTCTGAACTCTTACATGTAAGACCAAGGTTTTACACAAATTGGCCTAAATTTGATTGCTGCCTGATCAACAGAAATCAAGATATCACAATTTCAATCTCGCTTTAATTTTGACCATTCCTACTTCTGTACAAGTTTCTAGCATATCTCTTGTGTTTTTATATCTTTTAAAATCGTTATTGTGAAGTCTTGTGTCTGAGCGGGACTCGAGCTCAGAGTTTTTCCGCTCAGAGATCAGAGTTTTTCTGAGTATTACTAACACAGCTTGTACAGCAAACAACTAACAATTATTACTAACATCAAGCTGCAATTTCTGAAACTAACAAATTGAAATAATATAAATAATACACAAATAAAATGAAATAGACTGAATGGGTTTTTAAAGAAGCATGGAATTCTATGTGAAATTAGTGAAAATGTTTTGTAATTTGAGCCTGATATTATTCAGAGTAGATATACATGTACCACTTAGTAGTGAAAGTTGCCTCTCCCAAATTAGATTGGGGTGGTGGTATAGGGTGGTTTTCCATATTGTGGTGCTTTCATGGTGTTTTTCATCATGGTATTTCAGCAATTTAACATATTCGGTACATATTTGACATATTATATGGTTTTATCCATCCATTCAGCATCTTAACCATATTTGACCAGTTAAGTGCCTAGGTTTGGGAAAGCGTGCGCCCCCCTTTTTGGACTAAAAGTTTGTTTAAGTATGTTATTAAAATTTGACTTATACTTTGTACTGGTGTTTTCATAAAGAACTTGTTTGCTTCTCAACAATAAAATTTCCATATTTTTTGTGTTTTAAGCAATTATTTTTGATAATTTTAATGTGAGTGGCAAAATTGAAATGTTTTAGACACAGTCTTCATTTAGATGTGCACCATTTTGAATTTCTGTGTTCATTGGTCCTGTTTAGCACCCAGATGCCCGTGTAAGTACCCGTTGCTCGTGTAAGCACCCACCCCCTTCTTTTCGTGAAAATTATGGTCCAGGGGGGGGGGGGGGGGGGCATGCTTAACTGGTCAAATACGGTAATGTAACTTGGGTGTCCAACTAGGTGTAAATTTAGTACAGTGTATGTTCTTGTCAGATTTCCAGCGTTATCTTGGGCCATGTCCTAATGTTCTTGGTAAAGGATGAATATGGGGTCTTGGAGGAGGGTGCAAGCTCCCCCAGAAAACATTTAAAATGCTTATATCACTTGTGGGGTTTTAACGTATTTATATAGAGCAGAAAAAATCAGTTAATAAGTTATTTTGCTGATTTTGATTTAGTCAAATCAAAGGCTTCTGATTCTCAAAAATTTCCATCGTTCATTTTAACACCTTGGGGGCCTGGGCTGACTGTTTTCTTAGTTGGAACTCTCGTGCGTACTTGAAAACGGGTGTGAACTCAACATTTTGATTTTTCAGTCAAATATATGTGTTTTTGTGAATCAATAAGCTGAAATGTAGTTGTTTTGGATTGACTCATTCCTGAGGCCCAGGCCCCCAAGGTGTGAAAATTAACAATGGAAATTTTTGGTGAAAAGCCGAAATTGGCATGTTTAAAGGCTTGTACCTCAGAAACTATTAAAGTAAATCAAAAATGCCAAAATAACTTACTAACTTTTTTTGCTCTATTCAAATACGTTAAAACCTCACAAGTGATATAGGTACTTTAATTTTGTAAGTCCAAGAATCACATTCAGAAAGCACTAACTCAGCCTGGGCCTATTCACATGAGGCGGGTAGTTGCATTTTATCATGTGAAACAGGGTCAACTTTGACCCTAGCCCGGACTTATTCCTAGGCTGCCAAAAATGCATTGTGTAAAAGTGATATTTGAACTTTGCTGTGCATTCCACAAGCTTATCGAAGGAAATGTAAGGTATGCCAACCCCCCTGATAATTGTGCTGTATAGCTCCTGATTATCACCTACCTCTAGCCCCACCACTTGCTGGTTGCTTCGTAGATCGCTTACTTCTTAGATGAAGTATAGCAAGCACTTGAACAATTCCAACGATACATCCCAGAATAAATAGTCCAATAAATGTTAAAACAGCACCTTTCATAGAAAGTGTCACATCGTCACTTTCATCTTTTCGTTTGTCATCTGGAAGAAAATTTTGGTGAAAAACATGTTTAATTAATTCGGACAAAAACCTAAAGTATTTTTAACAAAAAATATATAGTTAAACTGTTACCGGTAGTTAATTTTGCTGTACAAGCCGTTGTAAGTACTGTACAGTATATAGTTAAACTAAGTTAAGCTCCAGTACTAACGAACCTACAGCCTTCCAAACAGTAGCCAGATGCTCTAACCATTGAGCCACTGGAAGTCTGGAAGATGGCAGACCAAGGTTGTTTTTTTACAATATTTATTATTTATACCTGGAAACGAGTCAAACAGTACATGCATGTATCTGTGTCACAAGTACATAAATGTAAATGTTTTTCTAGGTAGGGTGACCCAGTTCTAGAAGGGTTACCCTAGTAAAAGAGTTACCCTAGTTCATTGTCTTTCCGTGTTACGTTTACATGAGTGCTAGGGTGAGCCTGGGTCAGGGTTACCCTATCAGCTTGCAAGGGTAACCCTGGAGGGTAAACACGTTTGCTAGGGTGACCATTTTTTCAATAAGAAAAAAAATGCATACTGAACAAAATATCTTAACAATTTTATGGCTGCTCTTCCTGTTCTTATACACCTTGTGAAGTCTTGAAGATATCAAGCAAATGACACCAACAATAACATGTAAACCAAAAATATAGGGAAATGGTCACGCAGAAGGAATGTAAACCATTGCTATCTTTTGACTTACTTCAAAAGGTAACCCTTCAAGAAGGGTCACCCTACCTCCACGAAACAGGGCTCTTATTTCAACTTGAAGTTGGTAAAGTTTCAGTTATGAACAATGGTGTGAACAAGTTGTCAACAAGTTGTTCACGTATTGTTTGAATAACCTGTTCATGGATAAATCAACAGTCATGAACAAGTTGTTCTGACAGCAGAACATTTTTCTGATGGGCTGCCAACAACGTTGTTCGCACATGATACAACATGTTGTAACAGCATGATGAAGTAACATTAGGTGACTGGGGTATCAACACGTCCTTCGGTTGTTTCAACATGCCTGCCTGGACATGCTGTTGTTTCATGAAGCTGTAACATGATGAAACAATGATCATGAACAATAATTATTGTTAATTCCTCAAGGTTCACACATGATAACAACGATGTTACAGCATTGTTCAAGCGACAAAATTTTATGCTGTAACAACTTGTGAGATTTTTACGCGTGTAGTTTTTCCCTAAAACTTTTTCAAGATGTATTTACCTAAAGGATTTTTCTCTGCTTCTGATCTCGTGGTGGGATTACTTGTGGTAGGATTTCTTCTGGTGGTGGGTTCTGCTGTGGTTACTAAAACTGTTGAAAAGTCTGTTGCTGGCTTCGATGTTGGCTCTTCACTTCCTTCTTTCTCATTTTCAGTGATTACTAAATAATTGAATATCAAATATACAGAGAATGTCAACCATTTTCCTCAAAAAAATTACTTTGTCTAATACCAGAGTACGTATTTATACTGTGTCTAACACCAGACTATTTTACTGTGTCTAACACAGACTGTTTTACTTTGTCTAACACCAGACTATTTTACTTTGTCTAACACCAGACTGTTGTACTCTGTCTAACACCAGACTATTTTACTCTGTCTAACACCAGACTATTTTACTCGGTCTAACACCAGACTATTTTACTCTGTCTAACACCAGACTATTTTACTGTCTAATACCAGAGTATTTTACTCTGTCTAACACCAGACTATTTTACTGTGTCTAACACCAGACTGTTTTACTTTGTCTAACACCAGACTATTTTACTTTGTCTAACACCAGACTGTTGTACTCTGTCTAACACCAGACTATTTTACTCTGTCTAACACCAGACTATTTTACTCTGTCTAACACCAGACTATTTTATTCTGTCTAACACCAGACTATTTTACTGTCTAACACCAGACTATTTTATTGTCTAATATACCAGAGTATTTTACTCTGTCTAACACCAGACTATTTTACTGTGTCTAACACCAGACTGTTTTACTTTGTCTAACACCAGACTATTTTACTTTGTCTAACACCAGACTGTTGTACTCTGTCTAACACCAGACTATTTTACTCTGTCTAACACCAGACTATTTTACTTGGTCTAACACCAGACTATTTTACTCTGTCTAACACCAGACTATTTTACTCTGTCTAACACCAGACTATTTTACTTTAGCTAACACCAGACTTTTACTGTCTAATACCAGACTATTTTACTCTGTCTAACACCAGACTATTTTACTCTGTCTAACACCAAACTATTTTACTGTCTAACACCAGACTATTTTACTGTGTCTAACACCAGACTATTTTACTGTGTCTAACACCAGACTATTTTACTTTGTCTAACACCAGACTGTTGTACTCTGTCTAACACCAGACTATTTTACTCTGTCTAACACCAGACTATTTTACTTGGTCTAACACCAGACTATTTTACTCTGTCTAACACCAGACTATTTTACTCTGTCTTAAACACCAAACTATTTTACTATCTAACACCAGACTATTTTACTGTGTCTAACACCAGACTATTTTACTGTGTCTAACACCAGACTATTTTACTCTGGCTAACACCGGATTATTTTACTCTGTTTAACACCAGATTATTTTACTCTGTTTAACACCAGACTATTTTATTCTGTCTAAAACTATGTGATGTAATATGGTGTTATGTATATATATTGTAGTTTATAATTATTCCTACCTTTTGAGCAACTCAATTCTTTTGGACCTGTGCAGGGTTTACCACCATTCTGTGGTTCTGGATTGGTGCAGTTTCTTTCACACTGTCCAGTCATTTCATTCTTCCGCCACAAAGACCAGCCACCATCAGCAACTAGAAAGGAAAAGAATAAAATACTGTTTAACCCATTCCTGCCTGAGCTAGCCAAAACAACCCCTTTATTGTTTTACTCTGTCTAACACCAGATGATTTTACTCATCAAAGAGAGAACCCTCAGACATCCTAGGTAGCAATGAGTTAACAAGTGATTAACTCATTCCTTCCTGAGCTGGTCAAAAATGATCCCTTTATTGTTTTATTCCAACACCAGATAATTTCACTCATCAAAGAGAGAACCCTCAGACATCTTACCTTCAACATTGCAATTTTCCTCATTTTCTTTGCAAACATAAATGGCAAACTTCAGATTATGAGTTTCACATTTCCCACCATTTTTGTTGTTTAATGTGTTGTATCTGCCACCAGATGTACCTAGAGTTGAAGAGATTGAAATGTGACTATGAAGTAGTACTTATACTGTGGTGTACCCCATGCTCTGCAATGCCCAAACTCTCCATTCTTGTGTCTGATACCCACATTATCTATTAAACCACCTGCATCCCTATGCATCACACCACTACACCATCACAACTCACAAGTAGACCCAGTCACCATCCTGATCTGATCAACCACATGCCTACACCATCCTTACCCATTGCACCACCATCCCCCTACACTATCACACCCACACCATCTGACCAACCACACCCTACACCATACTTACTCCTCGTACCACTACAACATCCTACACCGTCACTCCTACACTATCATCCATCCAACCAACCATACCCTACACAATCTTTACACATCACACCACTACACCTACCACACCATCCAATCAACCACACCCTATACCATCATCACACCACTACACCATACTACCCACACTATCTGATCCACCACACTCCTACACCATCCTTACCTATCTGACACCACTACACCATCCCATCAACCAAACCCCTACACCACCAACCACACCTCTACACCATCCCTATCCATCACACCCTACACAATCCCATCAACCACACCCATACAACATCCCTATCCATTACACCATTAACCACACCCCTACACAATCCCTATTCATCACACCCTACACCATCAACCACACCTCTACACCATCAACCACACCTCTACACAATCCCTATCCATGACACCTCTACATCATCATCACACCTCTACACCATCCCTATCCATCACACCTCTACACCATCCCTATCCATCACACCACTTCACCACACCATGCCATCACACCACACCCCTACACCATCCCTATGCATCACACCACCAACCACCCCCCTTCACCATCCCTATCCATCACACCACCAACCACACCCCTACACCATCCCTATCCATCACACCACCAACCACACCCCTACACCATCCCTATCCCTCACCACTACACCACACCCCTACACCATCCCTATCCCTCACACCACCACCCACACCCCTACACCATCCCTATCCATCACACCACCACACCCCTACACCATCCCTATCCATCACCACTACACCACACCCCTACACCATCCCTATCCCTCACACCACCACCCACACCCCTACACCATCCCTATCCATCACACCACCACACCCCTACACCATCCCTATCCATCACACCACTACACCACACTCCTACACCATCCCTATCCATCACACCACCAACCACACCCCTACACCATCCCTATCCATCACACCACCACACCCCTACACCATCCCTATCCCTCACACCACTACACCACACTCCTACACCATCCCTATCCATCACCACTACACCACACCCCTACACCATCCCTATCCCTCACACCACTACACCACACTCCTACACCATCCCTATCCATCGCACCACTACACCACACCCCTGCACCATCCCTATGCATCACACCACTACACCACACCATCCCATCACACCACACCCTTACCCATCACACCATCCCATCAACCACACCCCTACACCATCCCTATCCATCACACCACCAACCACCATCCCATCACACCACACCCTTACCCATCACACCATCCCATCAACCACACCCCTACACCATCCTTACTCATCCCATCCACGCTATTACACCCACACTATCCCACTAACCACAACCCCTCTACCATCCTTCACTATCACTCTAAAACAGCCATCATTCACACCAGCTTACCAATATAGTAGTATGTCTTTCCAGGTGGGTAGGGATCCATATTATCAAAAAGTGGAATTTCTCGAAACCACAGTGAATGAGATTCCTCATCTTTATTATTGATTCCCTCAGGATCATTGCAAACCAGTAATCTTTTCCCCTTGGTCGCATCGCATTCGTCGTATTCCGCTTTCGTTTCGACTTTGTACAATGCCAAGTACAGTTCAGCAGGTTGCACTTGACGATTAGTTTGACTGAGTTGACTGTAGTCTTTGGGGCACCAAATATTTAGTCTATCATTGTTCTGTACTTTTCGCACTTTGCCGTTTAGATAGTTGAACCTGTAGAATTGTCAAAAAAACAGGTGTAAGAACAAGTGAGACAGCGAACTGGTGTGGAAAATAACGATATTGGGTATTGGGTTGTACACATATTCAACCTACGTTAAATCATCTGAGTCTCAGTAGCTCAATGGTTAGAGCATTGGTTAGAGCATCTCACTGGTAATCAGAAGGTTGTGGGTTGTACACATATTCAATCTACGTTCAAATCATCTGAATCTCAGTAACTCAATGGTTAGAGCATCTCACTGATGATCAGAAGGTTGTGGGTTGTACACATATTCAGTCTACGTTCAAATCATCTGAGTCTCAGTAGCTCAATGGTTAGACCATCTCACTGGTGATCAGAAGGTTGTGGGTTGTACACATATTCAATCTACGTTCAAATCATCTGAGTCTCAGTAGCTCAATGGTTAGATCATCTCTTATTTAACACAATAAACTACATCAGTATTTTGAAAGGCAGTAATTAACAATGATTTTATAATAATAAATACAGTCTATTCATTCAAATATTACGATTACATACAGGAATTCGTATTTTATAGTATATTTTTCTTTCCTGAATTTCAATCAACACGTTTGATTACCAGTATCAAATTTGTAACAATATCGCGTGAGGATATTGACCGCGTAGGTCCCTAAGTGAATAATTGTTCATCTCTCTTCAAATGTAAATTATTATTAGACTTGATGATTTGACTTACAGAAAGTTTAAGAAGTTCTCACGCACTCAAACTCTGTACTTCCGACATTCCTCTTGAAATAACTTGAGCAATATATTTTACCATTTCAGTTTACCATCTTTTCACTTCGCTCTACCTAAAACACTGCCTACACAGCACTCTACATTTTACTCTGATGAAGGGCTCTGCTTGAAACGTCAGTATTTCGTTATTAAAACTATTCTCAGCAGTTTACCATCTTTTCACTTTGCTCTATCTAAAACACTGCCTACACAGCACTCTACATTTTATTGTGATGAAGGACTCTGCTTGAAACGTCAGTATTTCATTATCAGAACTGTTCTCAGCAGTTTACCATCTTTTCACTTTGTTCTATCTAAAACACTGCGTACACGACACTCTACTTTTTACTCTGATGAAGGACTCTGCTTGAAACGTCAATATTTCGTTATTAAAACTGTTCTCAGCAGTTTACCATGTTTTTATTTGCTCTATCTAAAACACTGCCTACACAGTCAAAATAATATAAACAATACTATATACGGAAAATGTTTTCTCTGTCACACATTTTTAGATAAAAAATAGATAAAACAGCCAACCTTTTACTATAAGCTTTGTTTTTTTTTTGCTCTTTCAGAAAACAAGGACCTGTTTACTTGGATTTTTCATATCTGGGTAATTTATACGAAGACTTCCGTCATCAAGGAAACGGGTAATGTTCTTAATATGCTAATATTATTATTGTCATTAGTCATTAAGATTATAGTTTACTCTGTCCAACACCAGACAATTTTACTTGCCGAATGGAGGAGCCTCAGATATCTAGGCAGCAATGAGTTAACAAGTGATTAACCCATTCCTGCCTGAGCTGATCAAAAATGGTCCCTTTATTGTTTTACTCTGTCTAACACCAAATGATTTTACTCATCGAGAACTTTCGGCCATCCTAGGCAGCAATGAGTTAACAAGTGATTAACCCATTCCTGCCTGAGCTGGTCAAAAATTACCCCTTTATTGTTTTACTCTGTCTAACACCAGATGATTTTACTCATCAAAGAGAGAACCCTCAGACATCCTAGGCAGCAATGAGTTAACAAGTGATTAACCCATTCCTGCCTGAGCTGGTCAAAAATAGTCCCTTTATTGTTTTACTCTATCTAACACCAGATGATTTTACTCGTGAAAGAGAGAACCCTTCAGACATCCTAGGCAGCAATGAGTTAACAAGTGATTAACCCATTCCCGCCTGCTGAGCTGGCTAAAAATGACCCGTTTATTGTTTTACTCTGTCTAACACCAGATGATTTTACTCATCAAAGGGAGAACACTCAGACATCCTATATAGGCAGCAATGTGTTAACAAGTGATTAGCCCATTCCTGCCTGAATTAGCCAAAAACGACCCATTTACTGTAATAAAAGTAGTGTGCTGCGTAGGCAGTGTAGAAACAGCAATCGAAATATAGTAAGGTTAGATATACTGCCGAAACAGAGAACGTAGGAATCTAACGTTTCGAGCGAAGGCCCTTCGTCAGAGAGAAACTGACTGTTTCCCTCAGTGAACCCTCAGACATCCTAGACAGGAATGTGTTAATAAAGCTAATCCCAATCCCAGATAAGCAGAACTTATACCCTAATCCTATAAGGTATAATGTTAAAGTGATCGTGTATTAATACTTAATGTAATATACACCCTGATTTAACTCGTCAAAGCGAGAACCCTGCGATAGCGAAAGCATCGATACTATTAATAAAAGTAGCGTGCTGCGTAGGCAGTGTATCGAAATATAGTAAGGTTAGATATACTGCCGAAACAGAGAACGTAGGAGTCTAACGTTTCGAGCGAAGGCCCTTCGTCACAGAGAAACGTTTCTCTCTGACGAAAGGACTTTGCTCGAAACGTTAGACTCCTACTATATTTCGAATACTATTAACAGTCAGGTCATTCTAAAATTATATTAGCGTGTGATACTAATATATGTGTTATATTTCCGTTGTTCTTAATCAATCCTTTATGTTCTTACAAAACTCCGGATATATTCTGTGTTTTACTTAAACAATCACAACATAGACGATAGTCCTGTATATAATATAAGCAAGCCCTTTGTTTCACTAAAAGAGATCTCTCAAAGGATCCTCCCAATTATCTTCGTGATTTCGATTAGTGATTTCGTTAAATAATCTCAAATTGATATTCAAGATTTTCCAACAAGTCATTATGCAGTTGTGACGTCTCTAAATGAGTCTAAGTGATGTTATTTGCATATCACGCAAATCTCAATATCTAAAGAACGAAGTGAGATATGGAAGAGCTGCAAACGTCAATCTTTATAACTTCAAAAGTTCTTTGAAATATTAAAGAGTCTCTCCCAAACTTATTTTTCGCCAGGGCCCGCGCGAGCTTCTAGGAGTTGGGAGGGTACGATTTCCGAAGGACACATTACGTGGATTGCGCAATCACACCGCGTAAAACCAGTTTCAAGGAGAGGCCATTTGACCAGGGTTTTTAATTTTTGGTGTATATCGAAACAAAAAAAGCAAAACAGTACGTTTATTCTACTAAATTGTTATTTAGAAGTTATTACAGATTCCCACATGCAATAATATATAAAATAATATGACAAAATGAAAATTATGAGATTCAATATGTTGCAAAGAAAACATTAACTACCTATATCCCTGAAATATTATACAGTCACTCACTATAAATTACAGTAAAGGAAAACAACATCATGTCCGCTAGCTGGAGTTTGTTCGCATAAAAAACACAAATTCGATAGCTAGTTAAAAGAACCAAACAAGGACATTCTGCCTTCACGACCATTCACAAAATCCTGAGCAATGCCAATGGAGGTAAGATCCAAAAGGTCCAATCTGTTTTTGTAAACATACAACACCATTAAGTTGTTAAGACGTTCCTGGAACATTGTAGTGCGGAGATAATTCTTTATATATCTCAGTGTGCTGAACGCCCTTTCGCTCGAAGCATTCGTTGCCGGTATGGTCATTAGTAGCTTGACCAGTTTTATAACCTCGCCCATCAAAGCTATCTTTGCAGGTGTAAGGCTACGGCAATACGTAAACACGTCATGGATGTTGGCTTGACCTTCCCCATCGTAATAGGTGCGCAGGATTTCTAGATGGGTACATATACTCTCGCGAGAAAAGTCTGATCCGATCTGATTATATGTTTGGCTACATTTTGTTCATAACAATCCAGTTGAAAAAGGCATGCATGCTCTGCGCACGCGCGTTTTGTTTAATATCCAGGGCTTGGCTAAAAAAGGGCACTTCTTCGCCAAATTATTGGGGGGGGGGGGGGGGGTAAATACCGCCCCGGTCGCGCCGGCCCTGTTTTTCGCTGCATAAGCCTTTTAAGTACTGTTTAATAAACGAGCAGCAGTGTTTTTATCATATAAAGACACGAGGCGAAGCCGAGTGTTTCTATATCTGAGACTGATAAAACACGAACTGCGAGTTTATTGAACGGCTTCAAAAACGAACCACTTGGTGGTAAGTTCATCGGCGTAGTAAGTTTGAAAAATAACTTTGTCTAAGCCGAGAAAATCAAAGCTAAAGTTTATGTCAATCAGGAGGTATCTTTATCACATATAAAGACACTGATTAAACTTTAATTTATTCAGTGAATTTTCCTCATGAATTATTAATGAGTTTTTGAAGAGTACATACATTTTAAGACCAAGGTCTTCTGGCTAGGAATGGAAGCCGTGACCCAGCGATACTAGTGCTGCCAGTACTGTGACCACTTAGCTGGCTTTCAGAAGGCGTTTTGTTGCTTTTAAACACAGTAGCTCAATGGTTAGAGCGTCTAATTGTCTTGGGCTCAGAAACATTTTCTGAGTAATTGAGAACGTCTACCAAACGTCTGTTACATTACACCAAGCTCACAAAACGTACCACAACAGGACTATGAATTTACAACCTTAAGGTCTGGGCAAACGTTTGACCACCCCTGGTGAATGATGTTGAAGGTTATTGAATGGTGCTGAGTGATGTTGAACGAAATTTGAACATGTTCAAATTTTCGTTCAACATGCGTTCAACATTTCTATTGTTCTCAAAATGTTGAAAGGTGTTGAACGCATTTGGCCACATTTCATTCAACTTTGTTGAACAGAGACATGCGCCATGCGGGATATTGTCGATTCCAGCTTTTGTGGTAGCCCGCGTTCAATTAATTGTCATTCATGAATGTTGAACGATGTTGAATTCATTTGGCCACTCGTGCTTTCAACATTATTCAACGTCGTTCAACAATGTTGAATGATGTTGAATGCGATGTTGAAAGCGTTTGGATGTCCGTCTGGTGACTATTCTGAGTTCAGTCAAGAGGCAGAACGAATAATCGGTCACCAGAAGCTTAATATATATACACGTTCAGTTGAGCTTGACGAACGTTTACCAAATGTCTACATTGCACCAAGCTCAGAAACGTGCCATGCACATGCACATCACTTTTCACGTCACTTTACCTACATCTCATATGCTATTATAAACGCTGACGCATAGGCACCACATATGACTATGAATTTACAACCTTAGCTCTCCATCTGAGTCTCAGTAGCTCAATGGTTAGAACATCTCACTGGTCATCAGAAGATTACAGGTTGTACACATCGGTAACCTTAGCTCTTCATCTGAGTCTCAGTAGCTCAATGGTTAGAGCATCTCACTGGTCATCAGAAGGTTGTGGGTTGTTTATTATTTGACTATTTTAAGATTTTTTCTGTAATCTTACACGCAGTATAATCTCATACAACGAGCTCAACCAACGTAGTACATCTCACTGGTGATCAGAAGGTTGTGGGTTGTACACATATTCAACCTACGTTCAAATAATGTGAGTCTCAGTAGCTCAATGGTTAGAGCATCTCACTGGTCATCAGAAGGTTGTGGGTTGTACACATATGCATGCAATCCACGTTCAAATCATCTGAGTCTCAGTAGCTCAATGGTTAGAGCATCTCACTGATCATCAGAAGGTTGTGGGTTGTACACATATTCAATCTACATTCAAATCATCTGAATCTCAGTAGCTGAATGATTAGAGCATCCCACTGGTGATCAGAAGCTTGTGGGTTGTACACATATTCAACCTACAGTACGTTCAAATCATCTGAGTCTCAGTAGCTCAATGATTAGAGCATCTCACTGGTGATCAGAAGGTTGTGGGTTGCACACATATTCAATCTACGTTCAAATCATCTGAGTCTCAGTAGTTCAATGGTTTGAGCATCTCACTGGTGATCAGAAGGTTGTGGGTTGTACACATATTCAATCTACGTTCAAATCATCTGAGTCTCAGTAGCTCATTGGTTAGAGCATCTCACTGATCATCAGAAGATTGTGGGTTGTACACATATTCAATCTATATACATTTAAATCATCTGAGTCTCAGTAGCTCAATGGTTAGAGCATCTCGCTGGTGATGAGAACGTTGTGGGTTGCACACATATTCAATCTACGTTCAAATCATCTGAGTCTCAGTAGTTCAATGGTTTGAGCATCTCACTGGTGATCAGAAGGTTGTGGGTTGTACACATATTCAATCTACGTTCAAATCATCTGAGTCTCAGTAGCTCATTGGTTAGAGCATCTCACTGATCATCAGAAGATTGTGGGTTGTACACATATTCAATCTATATACATTTAAATCATCTGAGTCTCAGTAGCTCAATGGTTAGAGCATCTCACTGGTGATCAGAAGGTTGTGGGTTGTACACATATTCAATCTACGTTCAAATCATCTGAGTCTCAGTAGCCCAATGATTAGAACATCTCACTGGTCATCAGAAGGTTGTGGGTTGTACACATATTCAATCTATATACATTTAAATCATCTGAGTCTCAGTAGCTCAATGGTTAGAGCATCTCACTGGTGATCAGAAGGTTGTGGGTTGTACACATATTCAATCTACGTTCAAATCATCTGAGTCTCAGTAGCCCAATGATTAGAACATCTCACTGGTCATCAGAAGGTTGTGGGTTGTACACATATTCAATCTATATACATTTAAATCATCTGAGTCTCAGTAGCTCAATGGTTAGAGCATCTCGCTGGTGATGAGAACGTTGCAGGTTCGAGAATTGTCTAGATCTGACAATCATGTTCTGGAACTCGTTACTTGTTCATCACTTTTAACGTCAACTGAGGCTTGAATGGATAGCTAAGGTTGTAAATTCGTAGTCAATTAGTCATATCTACTTCCTATATAAGCAGTAGCGCTTGTATATGAAATGTAGTTCAACTCATGTAGATCAAACCTAATTAGTCCTAGAACCTTCTAATGACCTCACCCGTTAGACGCTCTAACCATTGAGCTATTGAGACTCAGATGGAAAGCTAAGGTTGTCATTTGATAGTCTATTCATCATTCATTTGAAGAGGCGGCTGTTTACTCTGGCTAATTCATTTGTGGCTCCGTAAACGTAGCGTTTGCATAATATGAAATGTATTGTGACGTCAAGTTCGGTATACATGTGCCAGCGTGGTCTAATGTAACAGACGTTTGGTAGACGTTCGTCATTGGAGCTCAATACTAAAAAAATGTTTAATAATAATACTAACAAGACGCCTGCTCAGGCGTTCACTCGGGCTACTCTAGCAAGACTACATGGCAGTGGCAATGCATAATTGCATAGATTTTCACAAATAGAATCTATGGTCTTATACACATTTATTTATTCAAACAACAACATAAATACCAGATTTGGTATATAAGATACATACATATAACATATAAACTAAACTACGTGCTCAACTATAAACTTTCAAAACTTGTTAAAACATTAAAACAGTATTTAGCTACCAAAGTCTTATATGAACTGCTGCGATCCTGCACCGAAGGTTTGCTAATTATAGTATAAATGTAAACAAGGCCGTTTTTCTGAAAATTAAACAACGGATCTAATATATTTAGTAGACAAAACCTATAGTGTCGGATTCGGCAAATTCAAGCGATCATTTTGATATAGAATTTATTTAAATTCGGACAAACAGAAAATATTTAAACATGTTTTAAAACACACGTTTCCAAATGTAATACGACACGCGACAATACAATTGTCCACAATTAGGACATACTGACTTCCACGTGCTTACTCTGTCTGTGTCAAAGATATATAGTGTTTAACTTATTGTGATAGAGTTTATACAATTGAGTTTTAAAGGAAGCGAAAATAGCTGACTGACGAATCACAAGTGGTAAATTATTCCAAAGTTGAACAATACGATTAAAGAAAGAGTCTCTGAACAGTGATGTACAAAGACGGTGAACTGGACGAAGATTTAAATTACAAGCAGAGCTTCTAGTACGGGCACTAGAGATACAAACATATTGGTTAAGCTGTACATATTGGTTAAGCTGTAATGTTTCAATATGAGCCCCTCAGAGAGGGGCTCATATTGAAACATTATATTGCCCGGATCTCCTGGTAAGCAACTGAGACGCTCGCTAAACAACAATAACCTAAGCTTTTTATTACTGAATCAACGAAACTTCTTGAAGTCAAAGAACATCTTTCTGTGTTATTGGTTAACGATCAATTTATACATATACCGAAGTGAAAAATTTCTTTGTGAGTTTTGAAAACGAAATACAGACGTTTCGAGCATAGCTCTTCGATATTTCACTCTGATGAAGGACTCTGCTAGAAACGTCAGTATTTCCTTATCGAAACTAATCTCGGCAGTTTACCATCTTTTCACTTTACTCTATCTAAAACACTGCCTATATACCTAGCACTATACATTAATATATCAATTACATATATCCCCTAGGATAACCCAATCCCCCTTCAGCATGTTGTTTTCATCAAATTTCGTTCATGTCGATGTCGATGCCTTATGGCTATATCGCCCACGACTATACGAAATTACCCGTTTCGAAACCTCGATAATTTCTCGCTTATTTGAGAAAACAACAACAACAACCGTCTTACTTAAATGGAAAAAATTAAACAATAGGTATATATAAGAAATGAGACTTACAGTGGGTTTTCGGGCGTCCATTGAATGGATGGTAGAAATACACCTTGCGTCAAAGCGATCAGAGAGCAGATCAAAGAATTGTAAAGAATCGACGTGAATAATCTTGGTTTCATTGTGAATATATATGTATATATGTATGTGTCCTTTAACGACCTGTTGTGCTTGTCAGAACCGTAGAATTTTGAAAAAACCGGGAACGGCCAATGTTGACTTCGGGGTTTGTTTTTCAGACCTTCTTGACCTCTTTATCTCAACGTTGTCGATTTCCTATTGATAAAGAAATATACAGCTCGTTTCATTAATCAATAATCATTCCTCTCATCACAAGAAAGAGTCATCAGCTAAGACGGATGTCAAACGTGTTATTACGCCTAAGTGTTATTCAATATGAAAAAATGCAGGTGGGGCAATTATATATGACGATGACAGCTGCCCGAAACCATGGCGAAGTGAATGGCTCTTTCAGAATATTGGCTTTTGGGTAATTTCGTTTGGACAAAAAATATTATCCCTAATATTTGAACAATTCTTTATCAAAAAAAAAGTAACTCGCTTGAATTTAAAGGTATATAATTATTGTTTTTATTAATCGCACTAATTTTGTACAATTTATCATTGTTCAACAACCTGGGTGGTTGAAATAGGAAGTCCTTGCCATGGCACGTAGACCGCGAAGGCCATTAGTATACACGTTAACATTGCATTGATATATTGCTGTAATTGTTAACATTGTTTCATGTTTTTATTCTAAATACATATGTTTAACAAGGTTTGAAACTTTGTATAAGAATAAAAAGGTGGTGAATTGCCGGGAATAGTTCTGATAACGAAATGAACGTTTCGAAGTAAGCCCTAGGTCTTCATCAGAGTCGGAAATGTAGAAAGGCTCGCCTCGATGCAGTATTTTGTTATAATTCTCAGTAGTTTACCTCGTCATCAGAGTGAAATGTTTGAAGGGCTCTACTTGAGACGTCAGTATTTCGTTATCAAAACTATTCTCAGCGGTTTACCATCTTTTCAATCACTTTGCTGTATCTAAAACACTGCCTACACAGCACTCTACATTTTTCTCTGATGAAGGGCTCTACTTGAAACGTCAGTATTTCGTTATCAAAACTATTCTCAGCGGTTTACCTACCATCTTTTCAATCACTTTGCTGTATCTAAAACACTGCCTACGCAACACTCTACATTGTTACCCTAAAAGGCTGAAGGAACGCAAAGGCCATTGACACGCACGTTAACATCGCATTGTAATTGATAATCATATTTCTGTAATTGTTAGCCATTTTTTCAATCATGTTTTCATTCCAAACACATGCATATGTTTAACAAAGTGTGGCTGATAAAATCGACTTAAATTCATCAACTTGAATTTTCCTCATGAATTCTTAATGAGTTTGAGAATGAAAGGTCGAAGGAGAAAGGACTTTTAGGGTAAAATTACTGCATAAAAATGAGTGGGTGGCCCCAAGCTGTTAGCGCGCTGCAGGCTCTGACCACCGAAGTTAAGCCTGGTCGAATGGGATTAGTACTTGGATGGGTGACCATCTTATTAGCTTCATGTGAGTAGAGTTGTTGGTTCTAGGGTTTTTCACTGGGTTCTCCAGGTTCTCCATAAAATCAACACCTAACATCTCAGCTGTGATCCGTGGTCTGAACTGTGTCGTATGGCGGCTGCTTCGAGCGCCTTTGATATGCCTCGACACGGCCACGTTGATCTGCGTCCTTCGCAATTCGGCCGCTGGCTGCAAGTAAGGATGATTAGCCCCCCAGTCCTTTACATCCCTTTACATCCTTTACAGTTGTCCTCCCTCCACAAAATCAATACCATAGTTTCCCATTCCCATACACCGAAGTTAAGCCTGGTCGAATGGGGTTAGTACTTGGATGGGTGACCACCTTAGCTTCATGTAAGTAGAGTTGTTGGTTCTCTCCTGTGCTTCGAGGGTTTTTCACTGGATTCTCCAGTTTTCCTCCCACCACAAAATCAACACCATAGTTTCCTCACCACTGAAGTTATGCTTGATCAGATGGGGTTAGTACTTGGATGGGTGACCGTCTTATTAGCTTCACGTGAGTAGAGTTGTTGGTTCTCTTCTGTGGTTTGAGGGTTTTTCGCTAGGTTCTCTGGTTTTCCTCCCTCCACAAAATCAATACCATAGTTTCCCATTCCCATACACTGAAGTTAAGCCTGGTCGAATGGGGTTAGTACTTGGATGGGTGACCATCTTATTAGCTTCATGTGAGTAGAGTTGTTGGTTCTCTCCTGTCGAGGGTTTTTCACTGGGTGCTCTGGTTTTCCTCCCTCCACAAAATCAACACCATAGTTTCCCATTCCCATACGCTGAAGTTAAGCCTGGTCGAATGGGGTTAGTACTTACTGTAGATGGGTGACCATCTTATTAGCTTCATGTGAGTAGAGTTGTTGGTTCTCTCCTGTGCTTCGAGGGTTTTTCGCTGGGTTCTCTGGTTTTCCTCCCACCACAAAATCAACACCATAGTTTCCTCACCGCTGAAGTTAAGCCTGGTCAAATGGGGTTAGTACTTGGATGGGTGACCATCTTATTAGCTTCATGTGAGGTTTTTCACTGGGTTCTCCAGCTGTACTCCCTCCACAAAATCAACACCATAGTTTCCCATTCCCATGCATACACTGAAGTTAAGCCTGGTTGAATGGGGTTAGTACTTGGATGGGTGACCACCTTAGCTTCACGTGAGTAGAGTTGTTGGTTCTCTCCTGTGCTTTGAGGGTTTTTCACCAGGTTCTCTGGTTTTCCTCCCTCCACAAAATCAACACCATAGTTTCCCATTCCCATACACTGAAGTTAAGCCTGGTCGAATGGGGTTAGTACTTGGACGGGTGACCACCTTAGCTTCACGTGAGTAGAGTTGTTGGTTCTCTCCTGTGCTTTGAGGGTTTTTCACTGGGTTTTCTGGTTTTCCTCCCTCCACAAAATCAACACCATAGTTTCCCATGCATACACTGAAGTTTAGCCTGGTCGAATGGGGTTAGTACTTGGATGGGTGACCCTCTTAGCTTCATGTGACTAGAGTTGTTGGTTCTCTCCTGTGCTTCGAAGTTTTTTCACTGGGTTCCCCAGTTTTCCTCCCTCCACAAAATCAACACCATAGTTTCTGTTAAGACATAGTGACGTTAGGTACATTTATTATATTATATATCAATTAGCAATTTACGTTAGAAGCTTCTGGAACATGCTAGAACTACAAGTTATTTTAGTAAACATAAACGCGTATAGATCGTTTTCACTCACGTGATCGGTGGCCCATTGGGGTGGTGAAACAATACGAAATATTTGAATAAGAAAGAGCTAATTCCCATACCATACACCAATATGGCCCCCATGTCATTGTTTTGGTACACCAATATGGCCGTCGTGACGTCAGATGAAAACGATCTATACTCGGTAATTTGATTGGTTAGTATTAATTGGATTCGATTAGCATTAAACGCAAGGCCTAAACGGCATGATTTTGTTCCGTTTTCAAATTGTACCGGCATCGTGTACACGGGGTCTTGGTTTCAGAGATACTGGTCATTTTGTAAATCTTATTAGAAAATGACGTCACGAGGCACTTAATTTACATGTTTCAGAAACTTAAGTATCTCGAGAACGAGACAATATTTTGAAAAACTGAAAACGCCGGTATTCCTCATTCGGAAATTATAGTTTACTGGTATCAATACTAGATTCACGATTTTTTTGTGTTTGTGACACTTTAAATTTTGGTAAATGTTCTTAACTGTTTAAAAATTAATAGCAAAAATTGTGAATTACTAGTTCAATATGTCTAAAAACAATTTAAAATATTTGAAATCCTCTTGGTTCACCCTGATAAAGGGCTTCGGCTTGAAACGTCAGTATTTCGTTCTCAAAAATCTTAACAGTTCACCATCTTTAAGATTTTCTATACATCATAACACACTGCCTACGTAGCATGGCTTACTCTGATGAAGAACTTTGGTTTAAAACGTCAGTATTTCATTCTCTAAAATCTCAACAGTTCATCATCTTTAAGATTTTCTATACATCATAACACACTGCCTACGTAGCACGGTTTACTCTGATGAAGAACTTTGGTTTAAAACGTCAGTATTTCATCCTCTAAAATCTCAACAGTTCACCATCTTTAAGATTTTCTATACATCACAACACACTGCCTACGTAGCATGGTTTACTCTGATGAAGAACTTTGGTTTAAAACGTCAGTATTTCGTTCTTTAAAATCTCAACAGTTCATCGTCTTTAAGATTTTCTATACATCATAACAAACTGCCTACGTAGCACGGTTTACTCTGATGAAGAACTTTGGTTTGAAACGTCAGTATTTCGTTCTCTAAAATCTCAACAGTTCACCGCTTTTTCGTTTCCCAAAGTCCATACCGTTTGCATGGTCTCGGTTTTCCAACTTCCTTCATAATCCCGGAAGTAGTGACTTACGACATTCGGCCAACTGAAATCCGGGTCGTAAGTTTGGGCTGTGACATAATAGGAAGCAACACCTCGCCCTTCTACACGGTAAAGCCCTTAATTATAAGGCCGGATATAAAGTGTTCAGCGAGCTCTGATTGTTGCAGTACCTCATAGACATTTTCAGAGAAACATGATTTTTTCGCTTTATATTGTGCTTCTCGGGTGAACCCAGTTCAATTCAACCCATTTTTACATGAAGACTCAAACAAAAAGGGGACAAAGGGAATTACTTATCATCCATATATATATATAACCACAGGGAGCCCATCTTGGCAGAGCGTGGGCACGCTGTGGCACACTCGATCGTGGTGTGTTTAGGAAAATAATAAAGGGATGAAACACGAATTCTTCCTTGTTTTGAACATCATTTTAAGCGCCTATAGGTATTAAAATTGTAAGACAATTGAGCGAAGTAGTTGTGATAATGATTCATTTATCAAAATATAAATCAAAATGATGCAAAATCTCAACTTTTAGCCGTGATTTTCCAGCTAAATTACATATCGTATTTTCAGGAGATGTGTTCCGCAAGTAGCTGGGACACTACATCATCGTAGACACTTCGGATAGCTACGAAATCCTACGATAAGCTTTTCGGATAAAGCGGGAAGTCTCAGGATTATTGATTTATTGCACATTCATCTGACTCTGAGTTTCAGTAGGTTTCAGTATTCTAACGATGGCTCCCGACGATACGAGATGTCCTGGCTACTTGCGGAACACATTCCACGTTGAACGTTTGGTGTTTCATCCCTTATATTTTTTCCTCTCCCTCCCCCCTTTCCCCCCGTTTTTTCCTCGCTTCCGGTAACCGTTTTCCGGATTTTTTTAAATCCCCTGCCACAGTCCCCTGCGCGTCTTTCGAGTCCGTGCGCAACCACAGGAATTGCTTATTACGGGCGTCGAGCAAAGTAAAAAGGTTATCAACTGCCGTGAATAGTATTGATAACGTAATACTGACTTTTCTAACGGAATTAACCCTTCATCAGAGAAAAGACTTTTCGATTTGTAAACAGTAAAGGCATTTCCGCTTTGCCCGCGCGCGGGAGGAGCGGGCTTTGCGGAAAGTTGGAAATTGAACTGAACAATGCACGCTCCGTCCGCACGGGCAACGCGGATGTAATAGGAAACGTCCTTAAAATGTGGTGGCACTCAGCAGAATTGGGGGTCCCGCTGGAAACGTCGGTATTTCGTTATGGAAAAACTATTGTCAGCAGTTTACCATCTTTCCACTTTGCTATATCTAAAACACTGCTTACACAGCACTCTACATTTTACTCTTATGAAGGACTCTGCTTGAAACGTCAGTATTTCGTTATCAAAACTATTCTCAGCAGTTTACTATCTTTTCACTTTGCTCTATCTAAAACACTGCCTACACAGCACTCTACATTTTACTCTGATGAAGGACTCTGCTTGAAACGTCAGTATTTCGTTATCAAAACTATTCTCAACAGTTTACCATCTTTACACTTTGCTCTATCTAAAACACTGCCTACACAACACTCTACTTTTTACTCTGATGAAGGGCTCTACTTGAAACGTCAGTATTTCGTTATCAAAACTATTCTCAGCACTTTACCATCTTTTCACTTTGCTCTATCTAAAACACTGCCTACATTTACTCTGATGAAGGACTCTGCTGGAAACGTCCGTATTTCATTATTAAAGCTATTCTCAGCAGGTTACCATCTTTGCGCTTTGCATGCTCTATCTAAAACACTGCCTATACATAGCACTCTACTGCATTACTACTTTCGTAGAGGCGAAGCTTATTGCTATTTCGTAAACGGTCTTTGCTATGATGCCATCCCAATTTCCTTGCGTTCTCTAAGTATCTCTTGCGCATAGGACTTAAAGAGTTTCATTTGAGCGCTACTTGCTAGCCTGTGTAGCTAGTGATTAGTGTCCGGGTTAGTAATGCAATAAAATGCTATGTCTAAGTATTCACCATTATATATATATACAAAACTAATTATACTAAGCTGTTGGCAACAGCCTCCATAGGCATAGCTCGGTGATCACTACAGCATTGGACTAGCATCGCAGGGTCGCGGGTTCAACTCCGGCTATAGAAGGCCTTGATGTTGCGTTTTAGCAACTGTTCCTGGTTTGCTCTTTAACCCACTGGTCACACTTGCCTTTTGACAATTTATTAATTTTACTCTGGCCAACGCCAGACAATTTTACTCTGGCTAACACCAGACGATTCTACTCTGGCTAACGCTAGACAATTTTACTCTGTCTAACGCCAGAGAATTTTACTCTGACTAACGCCAGACAATTTTACCCTGGCCAACGCCAGACAATTTTACTCTGGCTAAAGCCAGACGATTTTACTCTGGCTAGACAATTTTACTCTGGCTAACGCCAGACGATTTTACTCTGGCTAACGACAGACAATTTTACTCTGGCTAACGCCAGACAATTTTACTCTGGCTAACACCAGATGATTTTACTCTGGCTAACACCAGACGATTTTACTCAAAATTTCGACAATATCCCAAGAATAATAACTTAATACTGAAGGTAGCCGCAACGAGAGGAAGAAAACACGCAGTTTCCTGTCAAAATCTCTTATGTGGCTAATTCCACTAAATTCACATTAAATTCGACCTTTAAAAGAGAACGATGTGCACATTTTCATACCTAGCTTGCGAACTGTGTTCCAACTATGACAAAAAGTTGTCCAAAATTGCTATAAGTCTCTAACTTTTCCAGTGCTTGAACATTTTCCCTTTCAAACGACGACTTCATTTGCAGTATGTAACTGCGTGGTCAATTTTAGGGTTTGCGTTATGTTGTTTATGCTTTGCTAATGGGAATTTGATTAGCAGGTACAACTGAGAACTGCATGGTGTCTGTCAGTAAGTTATTTATATATGTATCCCGCGAAGTTTTTACCTTGGAGCGTTGGACAGGAATAAATAAGTTTAACGAGTGGGCAGAAGATGTCAAACGGTCAAGTGACTCGGGACACTACGATGTTGAACCCCCGGGGGCCAATGGGTTTTTTCTCGGGCCGGTAAGTTTTGGCGCGAAAATTTCTGAGTTGATTTGAAGAGAAATAAAAGAGAACTAGGAATCTTTATTCAAATATTTCGAACAATAAAATGTCCTAGGACATTACTACTGGTTTTCTTTAACACTTTGAGGCCTGGACCTCTCCCTGTGCTGAATAAAATCGTCTGGCGTTAGCCAGAATAAAATACTAAAGACTCGCCTTCAGGCTTCAAAGTGTTAAAGAGATAGGTTTTAACACTTTGAGGCCTTGGACCTCTCCCTGTGCTGAATAAAATCGTCTGGCGTTAGCCAGAATAAAATACTAAAGACTCGTCTTCAGTCTTCAAAGTGTTAAAGAGATAAATTTTAACACTTTGAGGCCTTGGACCTCTCCCTGTGCTGAATAAAATCGTCTGGCGTTAGCCAGTATAAAATACTAAAGACTCGCCTTCAGGCTTCAAAGTGTTAAAACTGTTTATACTTGAAAACATGACAAATAAAAGCCGAACTGGTGTAACAAGAAGCGACAAGAAAAGGCTAACAGGTAAGGTGGCGGCAAAACTTCGAAGACGAAAACAGCCTTCGAAATTTCAAAAGAAAACGAGCCAAAAGCTATATAATACTTTCTTTAACTCATTTCTGTCCAAGGCCTTCTCCACAAGTGAATAAAATCGTCTGACATTCGTTCCTTCGTCACTTAGTCTGTATAAAAGCTTCAGGCAAATACTTTCACGTATATACATTGTATTTGCGTTTAAAAAATCTTTAATATTGTTAAAATATATCGTATATGTATTTTTAAGAAGAGTGTTGTTTTTGTGATGACAGTGTTACGACGACCACGGCTGTTAAAAGAGTAAGATAAGTTTTACAATTTAAAGAAGTCGCGGTTAACTGACTATTATATATAATATTTGAAGCTAGTTTAATAACTTCCAACCCGCCCCAGTATTGCGAAAATGATTGTAGTGTCTGCATTGAAGTTAATCTTATAAAGCAACTTACAGTTCTCATCTTTTGGCCGTTGACATCGTCCCGAAGACGTTAAAATAATGACATAAGGACTGTGTTGAGACTACTCTTGGAACTAAAAATGATTCATTCTTTGTTATTTTGCAAAAAGAATTATTTTGTTTAAAGAATGTCGTCGAGGTTGACGTTGTTGAGCTTAAAGATCACTTACTAGCTCTCACTTGCTTGGCGCCAGGGAGACTGTCTAACTACTCATAAGTATTGAGCACATGTTACATGGCATTTGGCGAAGACAATTGTCAGTAAAATTAATATCAGTTTAAATGAGGCAACACAAAATTAACCAATGAGATAATCTGAATAAACTTTGTTGTGTCACTTAGGTTCAAATTATTGAAATAGAAGGGGAAAATTACACTTTTGAAGTTGCCACACTGAAATACTAAATATTCGTCCGCCAGAGCTACTCGTATCCATACTAATTAATTAAACTAACTTTATTTATATTGGATAACTCTATCAGTCATATCTAAACTGTTCTTTCTAGAGGTCGAGTAAGGACCATCCTTCATTGGTCCAGTGTTACTACAGAAGGAAACCAGAGTAAACTAAACTAACTTTATTTATACTGGATAACTCTATCAGTCATGTCTAAACTGTTCTTCCTGGAGGTCCAGTAAGGGTTATCCCTCATTGGTCCAGTGTTACTACAGGAGGAAACCAGAGGAAACTAAACTAACTTTATTTATACTGGATAACCCTATCAGTCATAACACTACAATTGATCGTCCAGTGTTATTACAGAAGGAAACAAGAGTAAATTCCTTTATTTATGACAATCGAAATATAGTAAGGTTAGATATACTGCCGAAACAGAGAACGTAGGAGTCTAACGTTTCGACAGAAGGCCCTTCGTCACTTTATTTATACTGGATAATTCTGTCAGTCATATCTAAACTGTTCTTCCTAGAGGTTCAGTAAGGATCATCTTTCATTGGTCTAGTTTTACTACAGGAGGAAACCAGAGCAAACTAAACTAATTTATTTATACTGGATATCCCTGTCAGTCATATTTAAACTGTTTTCCCTAGATGGGTCCATTATTTTGGACTCCCTGTAGTCCATAGTCTTTCACTTATATTTTCAGTTTAAATTTCGACATTGCAGAAACCATAGTGTATAATGTTTAGACTTTTAGATATCCGGCTTCAAGATAAAAGGAAGTTGGGAACGCATTGGGGAAACAGTTCCCACAGGAAATCATGCTGTTTTTGTCCTTTTTTGGGTAACCTCATTTTTCGCTTCTCGTGTGGAAACTAGTTTTCGCAATACTCTTTAACCCATTGCTGCCTAGGATGTCTGAAGGTCCTCCGTTTGATGAGATGACTAAAATCATCTGGTGTTAGACAGAGTAAAACAGTAAAGGGACCATTTTTGACCAGCTCAGGCAGGAATGGGTTAATCACTTGTTAAGTCATTGCTGCCTATATAGGATGTCTGAGGGTTCTCTCTTTGATGAGTAAAATCATCTGGTGTTAAACAGAGTAAAACAATAAAGGGACCATTTATGGCCAGCTCAGGCAGGAATGGGTTAATCATTTGTTAACTCATTGCTGCCTAGGACGTCTGAGGGTTCTCTCTTTGATCATAGTTAATATTAGACAGAGTAAACAATACAGGGATCATTTTTGGCCAGGTCAAGCAGGAATGGGTCAATCACTTGTTAACTTATTGCTGCCTAGAATGTCTGAGGGTTCTCTCTTTCAAAACCGTATACAAATTATACCTGGGAACTATAGTCAAACCGTACGTGTGTCACAAGTATACTTAATTGTTGGGCTATACGACAAGGCGCATTGACATTGTGTCAGTTAATTTTCAGTTAAATGATTTTCTATGTTAGTATAGTGTAGCGTGTGCTGTTAGCGCGCTGCCTCTCACCAAAAAGTTAAGCCTGGATAGGTGACCGCTTGGGAATGACCCCGTTGTCGAGCTTGGAACTCATGTGAGTAGAGTGTATTATAAGTAATATTGGGCATTTCACTCGATTACATAGCATGTTCTAAGGATTTTGGGTGAAGGAAAATTCGAGTGTAGAATATATACATTTTAGATTGAAAATATCTTTCGGAGGAGTGATATAATCTTTAAAATCAGAACGCGTATTAGGGATCTTTGAGGCTAGAGATGATCCGATTTCTGAGAAATGTTTGTCTAAAGTAGCACTGATATCACTCGCAGTATTATATGTATCACCCCCTATTTCAAGTTTATTTATTTTGCTGATCTTAGGTTCATTTTCCATTATTTTGTTGATTCCCTTCCAAGTGTTTCTGATATTGCCATAGTTTTCTTTGAAATAGCAGTTAATATAATCTAAGTAATATTGGGCATTTCACTCGATTACATAGCATGTTCTAAGGACTTTGGGTGAAGGAAACTTCGAGTGTAGAATATATATACATTTTAAGACCAAACCTGCAGTTGCGAAAAATGCAACTACACAGGCCTTCCGGCAGGAATTGAACCCACGACCTTGCGATTCTAGTGCAATGCTCTGACCACTGAGCCACTGGTCCCGGTTTGGCCTTAAAATGTATATATTCTACACTCGAATTTTCCTTCTTCCAAAATTCTTAGAACATGCTGAGTAGTGTTTAATTGATCTCTCCTGTGCTTCTCCGGTTTTCCTTCCTCCGTAAAATCAACACCTACATCATGGTAGTCATGTTCATTTGAGGCATTTCGCCCTGTTTGACAACCACTTGCTATAGACAATAAAGGTATTAAATTAAATATACTCATGGGACCGAGTTAAACTCGTACGTTGTGTTACATATCGCAAGTACTTGTTAACCCAGCCAGGCATAGCATGAAAAACCGCCTCTTGTCCTGGCACTCTAATTATAGATTGATGTTATGCATTGCTTTATTGTTCTTCCCCCCACGAAACAAATCACAACAAGCCATAGCTTTCACGCATAGACGAAGCAGGCGAGCCAGACAATTAATCAGTTTCCAATTGATCAATGTCAACAAGCAGCATGCAAACACAACGACACTACCAGCATGCGCACAGCACCGGACTCGAGGTCGGTGTTAGATCATAGTAGAGAGCTTAAGCATACAGGCGTTTTAGAGCCACGGACGGCGATTGAATTCAATAGCATTTTGCATTCAAAACAATGATAATGAGCAATTTAAAATTCCAAGAGCAAAGAGAACGCCGTCGTCGTTCTACAGAAGACGTCATTGAGAGCATTTTCACGTTCTTGAGACGATGGGAACTTCTAGAACGTTGAGGCCTGTCATCGTTGTTTTACTACAATAGACATGCTTTTAAAGTAGACTGAAACTTGTATTTTAAGGGGATAATTTTTGTACATTACAATATAAAATAAAGGATCTGTATTTTTATATAAAGATGAAATTTAAGCTTATAAGCTAACAGTTTAGATATGTGATTAATTCATAGCCTTTGTTTTGGGTAAAAAAGTCTTTTCAAAGAATACGCGGTTCAGTAGTTCTGTATTGTATTCCTGTTCTTTCGGTTACCGTCCGTGTCTCTAAGGCCCCGTTTACACTAGAGCAAAAGTATCTGGATTCACATTGTTTTTCGTCCTCATGGGAATAAAAAACAATGTGCATCCGGATACTTTTGCTCTAGTGTAAACGGGGTCTAAAACGCTTAATATGCTTAAGCTCTCTAATGAAGTACGGTGACGTAACAACTTGGAATTTTAAAAATGGATTGGTGTGCGTGTATATATTAAAAGCGAAGGACAGTATATATAGTTTCAAGATAAACGTCCACGTGTCTTTTTTGACGACTTCCACTGTTCTATACAAAAACCAACAAACGAATCGAATAATGACGACAAGATAAAAGATTGAGTTCTCAGAACTCCTCACGAACGCCGCAGACGGACTCCAGATGAGAGAGAAATTGCAGCTTGCATGATGTTAGTTATAATTGTCAGTTGTTTGCTGTACAAGCTGTGTTAGTGATACTCAGAAAAACTCTGAGCTCTAAGCGGGACTCAAACCCACAACCTTCTGAATGCTAGCCAGACGCTCTAACCATTGAGCCACTAGAACTCAGATAGCAGAGCAAGGTTAATTAAGGTATTTATATCTTAGCTCGGTAACCGAGCGGTTAAGACTCGTTCCTGGAGGACTGGACACAGTCTAAGGTATAAATACCTTAATTAACCTTGCTTCCGCTATCTGAGTTCTAGTGGCTCAATGGTTAGAGCCTCTGGCTAGCATTCAGAAGGTTGTGGGTTCGAGTCCCGCTTAGAGCTCGGAGTTTTTCTGAGTATTACTAACTAACACAGCTTGTACAGCAAACAACTGACAATTATTACTAACATCAAGCTGCAATTTCTGAAACTAACTAAAATAGATATCGTTAGAAAGCTATGAATTTGTAGAATACAATGGCGTCTTTGGTTTCGCGATAAACACAAACCGTTAATGTTGTGAATTTTTAAATTAAAACCAGAGGGCTTCACTCGGGGCGACTTAAGAACAAAGCGTTTCATTTTGTTCAAAAAAATTTTCGCAGTTCGATTCCAAGATAAATGTCCAGCAAAACGGTGTCTGAGCGTTTTCTTATTTATTGCCTAGTTTCGAATTTATGACTTATTTTCTCCGAATGTTGGTCGAAAAACAGCATTTTCAACTTTGGTCGTCAATAAAATTGGCAAAATTCGACATATCAAAAAATGCTGACACCGTTTTGCTGGAAATTTATCTCGGAATCAAACAAAATTTTGAACAAAATGAAACGCTTTGTTCTTAAGTCGCCCCGAGTGAAGCCCTCTGGTTTTAATTTTAAAATTCACAGCTATTAACGGTTTGTGTTTATCTCGAAATCAAAGAAACCATTGTATTCTACAAATTAATAGCTTTCTAACGATATCCATTTTTAACTATTTTTGTGGCATAAATTCTGACGAATTGAGAGCGCTTTACAAGTGTTTTACCTGACATCCCTTTTTTTATAAATAGCAGAAAATCAGATTGAAAGTTGTGCAAATTTTGTATTGACCGAATCACCGTGTATAAGGTCATTTGCATCTTTATTATAAATACATACTTAATTTGAATTATTTATCGCAATTTCACCACAATTGCATCACTACCTGGGTATCTCAAAACTTCCAGTATAAGCAATGTTGAGACGTCACTGTTAATTCAATCATCTGACGCCGACCTTGACTCGAGAGCTATGGCGGAGAAAAGACCCTGGGTGCGGCTTCCATAACTCAAAAGTTTCAAAAATGACCAAAGTCGGTCAAAAAGTAAAGGCTAACTCCTTTACTTTTTTTCCCCGATTTTTTTAAAAAAATCAAAAATATATATTTTTAGCCCAAATACAGCCCTCTCCTTTTCATAGAAGGTCTAAAACGGCTTTATTTAACCGTTTTTGACCCTCTCACCGTAGACCGTATTAACTCGACCAAGTCTAGTTCGAGCCAATTCAAAAAACATGGTTTATATGCTTAACTATATGATTGGAGTTACCGTTTTTCAACACTTTCTGTCTCTCTTGTAGTCTTAGTAAGTATCGAAAATATGTAAAAATTGTCGCATATTTGTGGTATAAATGTAATGTCGCTCTTTCGTCTTCCGTAGTTCTACCTAAACTGACACTCGCAATATAGAAATCCATCACTCACCACGTCAGTCGTCCTTCGTTGTTGCCACACCACCGGAAAATACGAAGCCAAATTTAAACGATTTCATTTTAGAAGCAATCGAATAGAAGGCCATGGCCAGACGACGGATTTCAGTAGATTTCGGGTGTATTGTTTGTCAACTAGTGCCCACAAGCCACAAGTTTCTCCCAGAATGCGGTAAACCCACTGACTATAGTGGGTCAGGTTATGTAATATTTAAAACGTGAGCAGCAGTGTTTTATCAGATTTAAAACACGAAGCGATAGCCGAGTGTTTTAGGTCTGATAAAACCGACGTACTACTGCGAGTGTTTTGAATACCTATGACCCATTTGGTAATTCATTGGCGTAGTAATTTTGAAAAATAACGTTGTCTAAGCCGAGAAAATCAAAGCTAAAGTTTATGTAAATCTGGAGAGTCTTTATCAGATATAAAACGACAGACATGGTACTGATTTCCTTTGTGTTTTCCTAATGAATTATTAATGAGTTTTTGAATAGCGTATAAAAACTAGGAGACAGACAAGTTAGTAAAGTTAAGGGTTTGTATAATCCTGGTTTTGTTTCTCAGACAAATACATCCCCTGACCGGCCCTGACTGTCCTCGTACTTGGTTAATAAGTTTTCAATACAGGAACCAATCTTCATTAACTTTATTTTAGCCCCGACGCACGAGTTATTCGACTCGACACACGAGTTATTCGACTCGACACACGAATTGTTCGACTCGACACGCGAGTGAGTCGACTCGACACGAGTTATTTGACTCGATACACGAGTTATTCGACTCGACACACGAATAATTCGACTCGACACGCGAGTGAGTCGACTCGACACGAGTTATTTGACTCGATACACGAGTTATTCGACTCGAGACGCTAGTGAGTCGACTCGACACCCGAGTGACTCGACTCGACACCCGACGGTGATTCGATTCGACACCTGAGTTATTGGACTCGACATCCGAGTGACTCGATTTGACACCCGAGTGACGCGAGTGATTCGACTCGACACCCGAGTAATTCGACACGCGAGTGACTCGACTCGTAACCTGACGCCCGAGTGACTCGACTCGTAATAACTCGACACTCGTAACTTGACGCCTGACTGATTGACTCGTTGCAACACTGGTCCAGTGTTCAAAAAATTGTGGGGTTCGATTCCCAACTAAACTGGCTTGGAAATTCGTTTTCAGCTGAATGGCAAAATGAAGCTGCAAATTTTTACTATTGTCTAACCCTTTTCCGTCGGTGCAGAGGTTTCCCCTCTGACAAATAAAATAGTCTGCCGTTAGCCAGGGTAAAATACGTTAGTTAATACGTTAAGTGCTTATATCACTTGTGTGGTTTTAACGTATTTAAATAGAGCAGAAAAAATCAGTTAATAAGTTATTTTGCCGTTTTTGATTTAGTCAAATAGTTCCTGACATATTGGCTTCTGAACATGCCAATTCTCAAAAATTTCCATCGTTCATTTTAACACCTTGGGGGCCTGGGACTCAGGAACGAATCAATCCAAAACAAGTACGTTTCGGCTTATTGATTCACAAAAACACATATATTTGACTGAAAAATCGAAATGTCGAGCTCACGCCCGTTTTCCAGTACGCACGAGAGTTCCAACTAAGAAGACAGTCAGCTTAGGTTCCTGAGTTTTGGCGAAAAGCCGAAATTGGCATGTTTAAAGGCTTATATCTCAGAAACTATTAAAGTGCCACTAACCCCCCAAAAATTTTTTCGCAAATCTAAAAGCCCTTATTGAGTGGATTAGTCCAGTGAATAAATTATTGGTATTGGACATTTCTTTGGTCTTCTGTAGACCACCAAAGTTGCAAAAATTGGCATATGCATGTCCCATGGCGGAGAAGGAAAGGGAATGGGTATATTCCTGGTGTGACGTCAGACAAGCCAAACAAGGAGCTCATTTGAGCTCTGTCTGCTGAAAGCATAGAATTTTTACATTGAGTTAGTTGGGAAAATGACTTTTCAACTCAAAAAATGCTATGTATTCACCAGACACAGCTCAAAGAGTTCCTTGTTTGACTTGTGTGACGTAACACCAGGAATATACCCATTCCCTTTCCTACTCCGCCATGGGACATGCAGATGCAACTTTGGACGTCTACAGAAGATCAACGAAACGTCCAATACCAATAATTTATTAACTGGCCTAATCCACTCAATAAGGGCTCTTAGATTTGCGAGAAAAAGTTTTTGGGGTTAGTGGTAAATCAAAGTAAATCAAAAACGGCAAAATAACTTATTAACTAACTTTTATTGCTCTATTCAAATACGTTAAACCCCACAAGTGATATAAGCACTTTAATAAGTTACAATGAAACAACTGACTCATTGTTTTTGTTTTTTATTCAACAGGTGTGACAATATATACGAGCTTATTTTGGCATTGGATGGCTTGTCACTAGAATGCTTTTGGACTTTTGAAGGCAATATCCTCGCGGTAAGTGTAATTTATCATATTCACTTTCCTATGGTCGGAAATGGCCTTGTCATCAACATACCCAAACCATATGCCAACTAATGCAACGAGATGTCAGAAAGAATCACTATTATGCATTATATTGTGTAGAGTTATGGTTTAGCCTGACGCCCCGACAGTGATATTTGGTGTTGTGTTTTCACAACTGGGCCCGTTTTGGTCTCAAAATGTATGCTATTTGAATGCCCTCGAAAGTCGCCTTTATATTGCCAAAATATGTAATTTAATCAAGTGAAATGCCAACTATTACTTTCCTGACAGATTGCGGTTTGTTTTGAGGTTGTATGTTTATATAAATATATACATGCACTAAACGCGCAGTTATGCATGCACAAGCCTATAGTTTTCACATACACAACATATTTAAATACGTTAACAGCTTAGCCCATTCCTGCCCGATTCCGCCAAAAATGGAATCAAAGGAAAACCCTCAGACATGCTAGACAGCAATGAATTAACAAGTGATTGAGTATTCTTGCTTGAACTGCTCGAAAATGATCCCTTTATTGTTTTACTTTGTCTAACACCAGATGATTTTAGTGATTAACCCATTCTTGCCTGAGCTGGTCAAAAATGGTCCCTTTATTGTTTTACTCTGTCTAGCACCAGATGATTTTACTCATCAAAGAGAGAACCCTCAGACATCCTAGGCAGCAATGAGTTAACAAGTGATTAACTCATTCCTGCCTGAGCTGGCCCAAAATGGTCCCTTTATTGTTTTACTCTGTCTAACACCTGATGATTTTAGTGATTAACCCATTCCTGCCTGAGCTGATCAAAAATGGTCCCTTTATTGTTTTACTGTGTTTAACACCAGACGATTTTAGTGATTAACCCATTCTTGCCTGAGCTGGTCAGAAATGGTCCCTTTATTGTTTTACTCTGTCTAACACCAGATGATTTTACTCATCAAAGAGAGAACCCTCAGACATCCTAGGCAGCAATGAGTTAACAAGTGATTAACCCATTCCTGCCTGAGCTGGTCAAAAATGACCCCTTTATTGTTTTACCCTGTCTAGCACCAGATGATTTTACTCATCAAAGAGAGAACCCTCAGACATCCTAGGCAGCAATGAGTTAACAAGTGATTAACCCATTCCTACCTGAGCTGGCCCAAAACGGCTCCTTTATTGTTTTACTATGTCTAACACCAGACTATTTTGCACTGTCTAACGCCAGATGATTTTACTCGTCAAATGGAAGACCCTCAGACATCCCAGCTTTGGAAGCAATGGATTAACATGTGATTGCACCCATTCCTGCCTGAGCTGGCCAAAAATAACCCCTTTATTGTTTTACTCTGTCTAACACCAGATGATTTTACTCGTCCATGAGATTCCAAGGAATAAGCTGGCCTCACTGAACCACTCTAAACTGCCTAGATGTTAGAGAATGAAATACTGACATTTCAAGCCAAAGTTCTTCATCGGGGCAAGCCATGCTATACGCAGGCAGTGTGTAGAACAGATGTATAGAATCAGACATAGTTCAACGCTACTCTGGCTTAAAGGTTTTTTGAACGTAGCTTAAAAAGTCGCTGTTCATGACCCAACGTTTCAACACTCTGATCTAGTGTCTTCATCAGGGGTGATCGTTGTGAAGACAGGTCCCGTATTTATTTATACTCTGATGTACTACAGAAAATCTTAATAAAGATGGATCGATATTTTAGAGAACGATACTGATGTTTCAAACCAAAGTCCTTCATTTCACCATAGTAATTCGTTTACATGCAGCCTACAAAACAATCTACTTTTGTGATACTTTGTAAATACAATATCTTTTTTGATAATTAATATAATTCCTAGTTACTTACTAACTTACTGATCCCTTTCCAAACTTAGTCCCTTCTTGAGAAAATGCTCGCTCTCTTTCAAGTGTTTTCAATCTCCTCTCAACGTTCACAGTCGATAGATTTGACTTCGATGATCACGCTCTATATACATGTACAGTGAACACGATACACCTAGTTCTTTAAGCCTACCAGATTATTATAACAATAGTATTGTTTACTGAGGCTATTGGGAAGACTCTTTTAAAGTCTTAAACCTTATTATGTTTCTTCCGCTGGAACATTCGCGGACAATAGGAAACCATGACAACTAATCGGCGGCTTTGGGTTGTCCTTCAGAACGGGGATTTTTTTCTAGTGGGTTAATTTCCGATAGCGAAACCCCGACGCTTCGAGCCAAACGCCTTCATCAGAGTAAATCGTGATTTATTTATCGGAAATGATAAAAGTAAAGTGCTATGTAGGTGTTGATTTTATGCAGTGCGAAAAACCGGAGGAAAACCTACTAGCGAAAAACCCTCGAAGCACAGGAGAGATCAAGTACAATTCTACTCACACGAGTTCCAAGCTCGGGGTCATTCCCAAGCGGTCACCCATCCAAGTACTATAAACCCCTTCTAACCGGGCTTAACTTTTGGTGAGAGGCAGCACACGTCGCCCGCGTTACCTTACAAGGTGATTTCTTAGCTATTCATCGAGAACTATAGCCCCCTTACATGGCTGCATATGATCATGCGTAGGAGAGTCACCAGTCCTCTTATTTGGAGGGGTGGTCAATAGCGAGATCTTGCCTAGGAGGGCGGCCTTCATATAAACCGGGGAAAAATTGAAAACTTGAGGAAGGCACTGCTCTTTCACTTTTTTTCATCGGTTTTTCAAACGAAATCAATCGTAGTGAAGAGCATGAAGACTGGAGTCATGGAGCTTAAGTCAGAGTAGAATAGTGGTCTATTTTAAAGTGGCCCTAACCCCAACAATTTTTATTGTCTTATTTGGAAGAACTTTTAAAATGATAAAGTAACTTCTTTAGAAGATTTTCGCTTTTTTGCTTTGTTTTTGAGATATTTCATTTTGTTTGATATGCAAATGTCCGGAATCTACGTCACACATGCATAATGACTTATCGAAGAAGATGGTGTATCTCTTTCATTCTCGAACGGAATCTTTTAAAATCGAGAAGTTTGGTGTTGTGGGAGAAACACGCACACATGTTATTCATACTTTAGTGTTTTTATTTGATGAACGCAAAGATATATAACATTCTCTGATAAGTCATTATGCATGTGTGACGTAGATTCCGGACATTTGCTATTCAAACAAATGAAATATCTCAAAAACAAAGCAAAAATCTTCTAAAGAAGTTACTTTATCATTTTAAAAGTTGTTTGTTATGACCATGGCGAGACAGTCATCGTGACGTAGCCGTATACACGATGATATACCGAAGGATCCCGAAAGTAGCGCCCCCCCCCCCCCCCGAAAGTAGCGGCCCCCTCGTAAGCAGCGACTCTTTTGAAGAGCGCGCTTCCGCGTTATGCAGTGAATACGATTGATGATGATAAAATGGTTTGAAGGAAAGAAAGAGGAAAAATCAAACCAAAACTTTACACGTTCATATTAAGAGGATATCTTGCATTCGTTTTATGTAATACAGCAAATTTAGTTCGTATTTACTTTACTTACTTATTCACAGTATGTTAACGTATTTTACCACACGAAAGTAGGATCCCCCGAAAGTAGCGGCCCCCAACAATGGATAAAACCGAAAGCAAAGGGGGAGGGGGTCGCTACTTTCGGGATTCTACGGTATTTTGATATAGGGATACCCTTCGGGATTGCCGTGTGACAATTTTAACATCATGTGTTACATAGTTTGAAACTTGGGTGTTTATATGAAGATTAGAGAGCCACCCCTTCTAGAATGGTAATCTTATATAGTACAAGCCTCTTTTCTAGTTATGGCAGCGAGCTGCGAATATTTGCATCTAATTAAGAAGAATTCACAGCCAAATAAGACGCAACGCGAGAAAACGAGAACTATAGCCATAAATGGCTACATGCATGCTGCATGGGTAGGAGGGCCATCTTGAGAGTGTTTACATGGAAAACTCGCAGCCATCTTGAGAGTGTTTACATGGCAACAAAGCAATGACTAAAATTAAACTGAATGGAATATACTTCCTATGTAATATGTATTATATTTTATCTTGTTTTCTTGCATCTGTGTTGATATCACTTCTAACATCTTAACTGTTGTCCTAAAACCTCTATTAGTTAACAATTCGTCTCTAATTTATCACATCTATGTATAGTACAATGTGCTGTCATCGCTCTCAACAATTTTCTTGGTAGTGATGACAATGCAGTGTAGATTTGAATATCCAATGCATAAGAGAAACACAAATTATTCTTGAGCATTTTTAACTGTGCCACTTATTACTAAATTTAAAAAAAACTAAACTAAAATATTCATACAAACAATTTTCTCTTTTTTTTTCCTCTTTTTTATTACTCAAATGTTTACTTGCAAATAGACATGCAGTAGTCAACTCGAAAGCTTTTTGCTACTTTGACTACTGCACATTATGTTATTGATAATTCCCTATTTAATATTGTAATTAATTGTATTTTTCGTAATTATGTAACTTCTTTACTTTGTATCTAATCATAATATTGTGGAATTAATAAAATCTGAAATCATGGAAAATTCGCAGCCTTCCTTTGAGAGATCTCGGTGGGCAATAGCGAAATATCGCTCAGGAGGGCTAGCCATGGCACCTGCCCACATATACCCTGAGTCAAACTTTACTTGTCAACAGATCTGACTGGCAGGATCTCGGCACTGAAAAAGGACACTTCTCTTATAAGTACAGTGTGTATCAAAAAACCCTGAACCCTTAGAAAACAACCTATTGTAGTAGTTTAATTGAAAGCCCTAAGCACTTCGCTGAACTCACAGATGCGTAAAACACACGGTCTTATACACCTGGGAGATTAAGATAACTTGAAGTGTATGCATGGTGAAACTGGCAGGATCTCGGCACTGAAGAAGGACACTTCCCTTATAAGTACAGTGTGTATCAAAAAACCCTGAACCCTTAGAAAACAACCTATTGTAGTAGTTTGAAAGCCATAAGCACTTCGCTGAACTCACAGATGCGTAAAACACACGGTCTTAAACACCTGGGAGATTAAGATAACTTGAAGTGTATGCATGGTGAAAGTATTTAAAAGCTTTTTCTCATCCTGTTTAACTTATGTGCTGATTAATCTATAACGCAGCGCTTTTAGGGCTTTCAAACTACTACAATAGGTTGTTTTCTAAGGGTTCAGTTGTTTTTTTGATACACACTGTAAGACTACACAGAAGCTAATAAAGTATCTTTTCAAAAAAAAATTACGAATATACATTACTTACAGCCAAATATTCTTTGACCGCCCGGACTTCGACTCCGAGAGAAGTCAAGTCAAAACTTCTATTAGTCAAAGCTTTTGGAAAGAAACAGTGTTCACAACACCACGCACTAGGTCACTATTTTGCATTTTCGTTATTGTGTTAACGAGAGAGACGTGTATAATTCTATTGCAAAAACTCTTTCGTTTACAACTTCCGCGAATGTAAACAGAGTTTAATTAGAAAAGATTTTTAATAAGGGAACTCAGGGAAGGATATATTTTGGCAAGGCAGAGCTATTCTGCCCCCAGAATCCCAAAGGAAGGGTACGGTTTCCTTTCGCGAACAATGTCCATGATAGCATAATAGATGCGAGAATTGAAGTTGTAGTAACATCACGTCGTTTATTATTAATCACTAGCTTTCGACATGTTGCATGACTCAGGTCTTTAATTATGAAAGCAAAAATAATTTGACGTTTAATAGACAGAGTAAAGCAACAAAGCGGCACAAAAAGCACCTTTTATGTCATTTGGAAGTATAATTTAAGTTTGTCCCATTTGAAAGAACTCGTGAAATGGTATAGTAAGACTCTCTACAATTTTCCCATATCTGTCTTAGTTTTCGAAATATTTTGGCCAAAATCAGCGTGCAGTCCGCCAGTAGTATTTTCAGTCGTATACGAGGAGATTTTGACATGGGGAGAGTACTTTTTTTAGTGTAATTTTGGGTGTAGATTACGATTTTGCATGTTGATCAAGTGTTTGAGGAGGCGTTTCCGAGAAACGGGGGGGTTAAAGGGGAGGGGTCTTCACCTTATCTGTTTTACCTTAAAGGACATTGGAAGTATAATTTATGTTTGTCTCATTTGAGAGAACTCGTGAAATGGTATAGTTTGACTCTTTACAATTTTCCCATATCTGTCTTAGTTTTCCAAATATTTTGACCAAAATCAGCGTGCAGTCCGCCATTTTGTATAGATCTTGAAATATATTGATCTGCTTACATTCTTTCAACCCATTTCAGTTCAAAAATACAGTAGATGAAGAATTGGATGAACAGGCTTCGTGAATCTAAATGATTCAATGTCTATTGGTATGAAAAAATTAAATATAAAAAAAAAGGGAAAATTCATATCAATAGACATTGAATCATTTAGATTGACGAAACGTGTTCATCCAATTCTTCATCTAAGTACTGTATTTTTGAGCTGAAATGGGTTGAAAGAATGTAAAAAAAGATCAGTAAGGTACGTACAAACAGTTACTCACTGTTAGTTAGTTTCAGAAATTGCAGCTTGATGTTAGTAATAATTGTCACTTGTTTGCTGTACAAGCTGTGTTAGTTAGTAATACTCAGAAAAACTCTGAGCTCTAAGCGGGACTCGAACCCACAACCTTCTGAATGCTAGCCAGACGCTCTAACCATTGACCCACTAGAACTCAGATAGCGGAGCAAGGTTAATTAAGGTACTTATACCTTAGACTGTGCCCATTCCTCTAACTAACACAGCTTGTACAGCAAACAACTGACAATTATTAGTTACTCACTCTTTGTCATATATTTCAAGATCTATAAATGGCACCACGTCACGACGACGACTGTCTGACAGTCTAGACCACTATTTACTCGGGCTACTGTGCCAGACGAGTCTAGGTTTCGGCTTCGTTATTATTATTATTATATTTTTTGTCTATGTTTCGAATTGGCAATCATTACGTCATCCCGTCAGGCTTTGCGAAACTGATGCGTGCTAAAATGCTATACGTTCTTTATTATGCTTTCTTCGCTTTCCTGATTGTTTGATCAAGTTGTTTGAAGTGAGGTGTTTTTTCTTGGACATGTTCAGTGTGTTCACAGACGTAGTTATTGTTCAGCAATTTCGCTGGCAGGTATCTTGATCTTATATACGCTTACAATCGCTGATTAAACATGATCGTGCTGTATGAGCGGTGTCTAGAAATACCTTAAATACAGGCAATAGTGTTTTGTGTATTGCGAATTGTGTTTTCTATCGGAGAATTAGATAGTGCTTTGACTATTTTCGGTGACGAATGACGTTTAGACTCTTATCAGTAATCTTGCTGACAAAATTTGTCAATGAAGACAGAATAGACGAAGTTACAGTTAGTTATTACAGACGCAGGAAGTTTGACTTGAGGACTAGAGACACAAACAACAAAGGGCCTACCTAGTAAGCGCTTTCTCCTGATTGTTGACATTGATCACGACAGTATCTTTATATTTTTTCATATTAGTTATGTGCTTTATTACTAAATGAGTTTTATATTTGTTATGCTGAGTAGGAAGCTTGTATACAAATGTATATTGTGTACCATGCATGTGTTTTTACTGACTCGCTTGCGCGTTATAGAGACCTCTGCACTTTCCAGTAGCCCGAGTGAACACCTGACCCAGGTGTCTTGTCTACTCTAACTCCACGGCGCTGGTCTTCACTACGATTGATTTCGTTTGAAAAACATCACCTCTAGCTGGTTAAAAGTGAAAGCGCATAGATCTAATTTCGTCATTCACTTTAACATAATAGTAACTTCCTGATTACGAGGAAGATAAGGACGATAAGATGACTATCCTTTATATACACAAAGCAAGGGCGTACGAAGCTTCACAAATTTAGGGGGGCCGATACATGAGGCGCCACCATGGTTGCCGCCGAGATGGCATTTTCAGAATCTTCTCTACCTCTTTCGTTAGGCCCTTTCATTAATTCTTTCATTATGATTTGTGAGTCTATGCTATACCGTGAGTCAGGATGGATTATTGTTATTAATATTATTGATTATTTTAATTAAATTTCGTAAGCAATGTACAGTGAATTGCGAAACATTCACATTAAAAGTCATATTTTTAAAGAGTTTATAATAAAAAAAAATGGCCGATCAGCGCAATCGAAGTCGCACTTATAATGCAACATCTGTGAGAACCTCAGAGCCAGTTTACCGAAAGCTATTCCGCCCCCCCCTCCCCCCCCCCGCCTTATAAAATATTGGGGAGGCGGCCCCCCTGGTTCCTAGGGTTCACAAAGAGAGAGTTTAATATTGTTTCCAAGATTTATATTTTCATTTGTAGTCGAATTACACTAGCTTATCACGCTACGCACTTGTTTATCAGTTGTACTCTATTCTGTACATCCGGCAACAACAACAACAACATTTTAATCAACATTAATACCACTACTGGTACATATGATACATACAAATTACACTTAAATACAAAAAATTTAACATATTAAACTAGTAACAATAAGGATAAACAAACTTTGATCAACTGCGATGCACCCCAGTCTTAGAGTCTTAGTTACCTTAATACATTATTTAATTCCTTAATTCCGGCATGTTATCTCGTCGTATCTCGTGAGACAAGCGTACTCCACAATACATTAAACGTTATTCAGTACTCTCACGCGAATAGTCTTAAGTGATAGAGGTTGTATTGATTGGTCGTCAGGGTGTATTAGTATATATATTGCCACTTGTTAACTTATTGCTGCCTAGGATATCTGAGGGTTCTCTCTCTGATGAGTAAAATCGTCTGGTGTTAGACAGAGTAAAGGGCCCATTGGCCATTTTGGCCGGCTTATCCGCTCAGATAGGAATGGGTTAATCACTTGTTAACACATTTGAGTAAAATCGTTTGGCGTTAACTCATTGCCATTGGACGCCTAGGATGTCTGAGGGTTCTCTCTTTGATGAGTAAAATCATCTGGTGTTAGATAGTGAAACAATAAAGGAGCCCGTATTTTTGGCCAGCTCAAGCAGGAATGGGTTAATCACTTGTTAACTCATTGCTGCCTAGGATGTCTGAGGGTTCTCTCTTTGATGAGTAAAATCATCTGGTGTTAGACACAGTAAAACAATAAAGCGACCATTTTTGACCAGCTCAGGCAGGAATGGGTTAATCACTTGTTAACTCATTGCTGCCTAGGATGTCTGAAGGTTCTCCCTTTGATGAGTAAAATCATCTGGTGTTAGACAAACAAAGAACTGTTTATGCATGCCCCTGCAGCTCAGGCTGGACTGGGTCTTTGACAACCTACGTCTTTGACAGTCGAACGCTTCTCCCAAAATACAGGGTTAAGCTATAAAGCTTTACTCCTTTAGCTTTCCGCTTTTAAAGGACATTCAATGGCAATAAAAAATAAGTTTGTCTCATTTGAAAGAACTCGTCAAATGGTATAAGAAGACCTTTTACAATTTTTCCGTATTTGTTTTTGTTTTGGAAATATTTCGACCAAAGATAGCGTGTGGTTCGCCAGGAAATGGGTGACGTCACAAGCAGGGTAAACCTGATGAAACTACTCCGTGGGTGACCAGATTTCCACGGAAGGCTTTTTAAATGCTGTGGGTCAATTTAAAATGGAAATAGCGCAACAAAAAATTGAGTTTCTAGCTCATAATGTCATAAGGTTGGCAAGATAAAAATTTTACTTTACCCTGGTTATGTCGTCACATGGATAATTTTGCATATCGAAAATAATTCCAAGATGGCGGACAGCACGCTGTCTTTAGTCAAAATATTTTCAAAACCAAAACAGATACAGAAAAATTGTAAAAGGTCTTCTTATACCATCTGACGAATTCTTGCAAATGAGATAAACTTAATTTTTATTGCCAATACCCTTTAATCACCCTTTGACTGCTATATAGAGATACGTCTTTGACAATCAAAGACAACATATCCAAAGTGACATACCGCGAAACAAGATAATAAAGTAATGACGTTTCTAGCTAAGTCCGTTTATCAGAAAACCATCATTCATTATTTCATCCCCTAACACCTTCAAAGGACTGATTACAATGAGGCTAATTCCGCGGCCCGCAAAAGAAGATTTGAATTAACGTTTAGATTTGTTTACCTCTAAAGTAAAACTAAACCAATTCTTTATGCAAGTTTCAAAACCACAGGAAGATCCCAATCAATCGCGTGAGCCAAGTTAAAGCCTCGTCGGCGATTTGTGATTTAGATGCATGTTAAAACGGGAAGTGCAGCAGCATGTTAAGTAATAAAGAACAATGCAGAAAAGCAGTGCTTTTATTCTTTTACTTAACATGCATCTAAATCATGGGTCGGCGACCATCGGCGACATAGGCTTTAACCCGCCGGGCTAGCTCAGCTAAATTATTGTTGCTTGTATTTCGCAATTCTTTGCCTACGCATTCTACTCATGTAGTTGTTTCGGCCTAAATATATTATATATATATATATATATTCCTTTGTTTGCTTGCCTTGTATAGTTTCGTTTCGGGGCCTGTCGAAACACGCCTTTCGTTAAATGTAAATTTTAAGCCTATTTGTTTATGTCAAGAAGAATATTTTCGACTAACCTTCTTTCTTCGGTGGGCTATTAAACGGTTTTGTGTAAATACGGACTTCAATTCATTCACGGCAGCTGAGCGTTAGGCAATTGTTGGCGCTTGGTGGCTCTTCAAGTCGATTTCTCCTGCCCTATTACGCGTTGTTTTCGCTTGATATTAATAAACTGAAAACGAAGAGAAGCATGTCAATTGTTGACACAAGAACTTCAAATCAAAATTAAGAAATACCTAGAAATACCGAACTCGTGCTTATGAAAACAAAACCCACGCATGGCCAATTGAGATATCTCGTTTCTCACGCGCACAACAGATGATTGATTATACTGTCCGTGTAAACAACACGACTACCCCAATAATTACATACACGAGATCATAAATATCACATTGTGCGGGGAAATAGCGTCTTTTTCGGCTCTCGGCTAATCTCAACACTCCAAGGTGGAATTTGACGCATTTATTTTCCGTCGCCGTTTTTGGAAGTGTTTTTCTACAACGTTTTTCAGTTTGGCTTGCTAATAAAACATGTTTGGGCTGCGAAACCCCGTGCACTAGAGTATACAGTTAATCCTGTGAATTATAGTCTATAGGCTACAGGTTATCGTTGATGATTTATCAGCTGTCGGTCATTGTCTTTTTAACCCCCGTGTTATCTGAACTCCTACATGTTAATTCGAAATTTATACTGAAGCACAAGAGAAAATTCTCGAATTTTTCTGGGGTTTTTTGTCATATTTTGGCAAAGATATATAGGTTTTCAAAGGTTTTCAATGTAGTATATTTTTCTCCGTAGTCGTGGAACTTTTTTGAACTGATTAATGCACTTTCCAGTGATGGGTAAGGTTTATCAGTGAAAATTTATCTACTGTAGTACATTTGATACATGTGTAATGTGACAGACGTTTAATATGAGATGTTCGTCAAGCTTATTAAATGCTTGGAAAATGTTTCTGAGCTACAGATAGGGCGGATTGAACCTGCAACCTTTTAATGACTTGTTAGATGCTCTAACCATGCACTGTTGAGCTACTGGGACTTACATGATTTGAACGTAGATTGAATATGTGTGCAACCCACAACCTTCTGCATGATCACCAGTGAGATGCTCTAACCATTGAGCTACTGGGACTCAGATGATCTGAACGTAGATTGAATATGTGTACAACCCACAACCTTCTGATGACCAGTGAGATGCTCTAACCATTGAGCTACTGAGACTCAGACGGAGAGCTAAGATCGTAAATTTATCGATAATATAGTTATTAGTAAGAATTGTACGTATGCATTTGGTAATTTGTATGCATTTCATGCGTCAGAAAATGTTTCTGATCCCCGAATATGACAGTTGATCAAGCTGATGAGTAATATTGGGCATTTCACTCGATTACATAGCATGTTCTGTGGATTTTTGGTGAAGGAAAATTCGAGTGTAGAATATATAGTTACATTATTTATTTTTTTCCCCCAAACCGGGACCAGTTGCGAAAAATGCAACTATACGGTTTGGTCTTAAAATGTATATATTCTACACTCGAATTTTCCTTCAACCAAAATCCTTAGAGCATGCTATGTAATCGAGTGAAATGCCCAATATTACTTATAATAAACCCAATTCTCTCCTGGCATTACCACCTTAATGTAGACAGAACTCGCGATCAAGCTTTCGGCAACGGCCTCCGTGGCTCAGTGGTCAGAGCATTGTACGAGAATCGCAAGGTCGTGGGTTCAATTCCTGCCGCGGAAGGCCTGTGTAGTTGCATTTTTCGCAACTGGTCCCGGTTTGGTCTTAAAATGTATATATCCTACACTCGAATTTTCCTTCACCAAAAGTCCCTAGAACAAGCTGAGGAGCAGCCTGCTAATACAGACCCTTCACGGCACAGGCTAGCTGAGGAGTGAGATTAACTCATGCGGACCTAGACGATTTTCCTGCAGAGTTTCTGAATACATTACGCAAAGCTCTCACATGCGTGTATACCACTTTTAACTAGAGTTTGTATGCAAACACTATATATACCACTTGAGGAAGTAACTATGAATTTACAACCTAAATTCACAACCTAAATTCTCTGTCTGGGGTTCAGAAATATTTTTCTGAGTAATTGAGCTTGACGAACGTCCACCAAACATCTGTTACATTTAATACACCAAGCATACAAATGTACCACATGCATGAACAACGTATATATGTACAACTTAAAAATGACGAAACTTGAGCCGTGTTCACACGGCCAAAATTTAAGCTAAGCGTGCCTAAAATGCGCCACCTTGGTGCGTTTACACGGTCATTTAAAGTAAAACTCATACACCATTATTCAACATGGCGGACGAGCTATATTTTGGGTTTTGGAAGCTTCGTATGGGTAGCGTGCGTTAAAGAACAACGGAAGACATCGGTACACGAGAAAGAGTAATAGCTAAAAGAAAGAAAGAAACAAAGGAACAAAGAATAGCGAGATGGAAGCTTTTATCGTACAATATCGTATTAATAACACCGTATTAATAGCAAGCGTTTTTCAATATCCAGTTGCGTTTACACGGCCAAGTTAAGCGCGATTAACTGATCGTACTCAGTTCAATCCACCTCCTTGGGGTGGTGCAAACTAATCGCGATTAATTTACGCCGATCTGTTTACACGGACATTTTAAGCCCGCTTAAAGTTAGATGTGGCTCAGATCCCGCTTAAATTTTGACCGTGTAAACAGGGCTTTAGATCCCATCCCCCCCCCCCCCCCCCCCTCCAAGGGAAAAAAAGAAAATTCTCATCTCTGAAGTTCTGGAACGCAGACAATGTGGAGCGTTTTTCTATAAGTATTTTGCGTTGGTTAAAATGTTCTATGTTTGTGGCAACAATGATGTCTAGAAACTTCGCTTTTCCTTACAATTGTTCTTTGAAATAGTTTAGCAATAAGCCTATCTATCATTCCTCGTCGCTTAAATTTCAAACACCGACAAAAGAACCTCACGATAGCTCAAAGACTACGTGAATCCATTCTCCCACTGGTTGTGTCAATGGGTGACTTTTTATTGTTGTCTCGTGTATAGCATTCGAATCGAATGTGATTCTGATGTTCTCATAATTATGAACTAATTAAGATATAAGCATTGTTTTAATTATACATTGACAATGGTCGTTCACTTGATAGCTATACATCTTGGATTGCTATATGTTTTAAATTGGATTTAAACTGAACACCAAGTCCAGTGTTACTCTGGTTTCCTTCTGTAGTAACACTGGACGAATGAGGGATCGTTCTTATTGGACTTCTAGAAAGAACAGTTTAGATATGTTGATAGAGTTATCCAGTATAAATAAAGTTAGTTTAGTTTACTCTGGTTTCCTCCTGTAGTAACACTGGATTAATGAGGGATAGTCCTTACTGAACCTCTAGAAAGAACAGTTTAGATATGACTGATAGGGTTATCCAGTATAAATAAAGTTAGTTTAGTTTACTCTGGTCTCCTTCTGTAGTAACACTGGATCAATGAGGGATGGTCCTTACTGGACCTCTAGAGAGAACAGTTTAGATATGTTGATAGAGTAATCCAGTATAAATAAAGTTAGTTTAGTTTCCTCCTGTAGTAACACTTTACCAGGGAGGGATGATCTTTACTGGACCTCTATAGGGAGAACAGTTTAGGTATGACTGATAGCATTATCTAGTATAAATAAACGGTTTAGTTTACTCTGATTTCCTTCTGTGGTAAACTAAACTAACTCTATTTAATACTAAAGACCAATTCGGACAGGAAAGAGTTGAGAAGCTCTATCGGACTAGTCAAAAACTTATCTTGAAATATAATACGTTGTATTGGACAAGTCTTGACATGTAAGCTTAAAAGATGATGACGAATCCATTGATTTGCTTTGCGATGTCTTTGAACTAAGAATCGTCTTAATTGATAGGATCAATAATGAGGTCATTGCATTGGGATCGCAATTTGGAATCTAGAATGTCGAATTGAACATCTTTTTGTGTTCTTTAATAGAGCGTTGAAAGATGACCCTGCATTTATTATTAAGTTCGAATGTTCTCTTTCGGGTTGGCGAGGCGCTAACAACTTGGCATACTCCCTATCTGCCTTACGTGTGAGCTTGGTTTATATAAATCTCGTGGACAATTAAAAATCCCCATTTATTTTAAACGCCAATTGATCACGCGATGCATTGCATGTGTATACTAAACATTGTTTGTTAAACAAATAATTACTGAACGAAGCTTTTTTATATCAAGACCAATATGCAAATTTTGATGTTATATCTCAGAAACGAAGCAAGGAAACGAAAAAAACTGCCACTTTGTCATTTTAAGTGTTCTTTCAAATAAGACAGATTAAATTTTTGCTTCATTCGTGCCATACATGGTAATAAGATCTGCTTTTATTAATTATAGATCGTTTTCACTCACGTGATCGGTGGCCCCATTGGGGTGGTGAAACAATACGAAATATTTGAATAAGAAAGAGCTAATTCCCATACCGTATATGGCCGCCATGTCATTGTTTTGGTACACCAATATGGCCGCCGTGACGTCAGATGAAAACGATCTATAGGCAGGCAGAAATGCAACCACAAACATCCATCGCTCTTGTCGTCAAATAATTCGAAATCCTTGATGGTGGGACATAGTGTGGAACACTTATTCGGAAGTCCGATTCAAGAAAACCTTTCGTGAACTGTAAGTTTCCTCCTCGCGAAATCAACGTTTGCGCATGTCATTTACGTGTATCGGAAATTATTATACATTAAAATAATTTATGCATTACATTCGACACAGGAAAGTTCGACGTTTGAATCGAAGTCGCATCAAGGTCGTTTTATTCGACCTAAGCGGTCGAATTTAATTCGCATGTAGCATTTAATCAAAACGATCGAATTTAATTGATTCAAACGTCGAACGTATCATGTACTTAATTAACGAATTGTATTCGACGAATGAAAAATTCGACATTTCAAACGAGTTAATAGATCTAGAAGTATTACTGGAATTTCAAGTGTCGAAAAAATTAGCCGAGATGTATTGATATAAATGACAGCGTAAAAATTTAATGAGGCTGATTATAATGTCGTATGACATTTCAAATGATAAAATGTAAATACAAAAACATGTCGGGTACGCTTGAGAGCCTTGAGCCAAGATTGCATGTTAGTGGGTACTAAATTGGTAGTGGTGTTGACTCATGTTTCACCGAACGTCTGTTACACGACCAAGATCGCAAACGTTACCACATGCGCTAGATGTATATGTGTCACTTATCGTATCGCTTTAACTACATTTCATGTGCAAACGCTATGGCTTAGGAAGCACATATGACTATGAATTTACAACTTTAACTAAATTTAATTAGAGAGCATCTCACTGGTCATCAGAAGGTTACAGGTTGTACACATCTGTAACCTTTTAGCTCTCCATCTGAGTCTCAGTAGCGCAATGGTTAGAGCATCTCTGGTCATCAGAAGATTACAGGTTGTACACATCTGTAACCTTTTGGCTCTCCATCTGAGTCGCAGTAGCGCAATGGTTAGAGCATCTCACTGGTCATCCGAAGGTTGTGGGTTGTACACATATTCAATCTACGTTCAAATCATTTGAGTCTCAGTGGCTCAATGAGTCAATGGTTAGAGCATCTGACTGGTCATCAGAAGGTTGTGGGTTGTACACATATTCAATCTACGTTCAAATCATCTGAGTCTCAGTAGCTCAATGGTTGGAGCATCTCACTGGTCATCAGAAGGTTGTGGGTTGTACACATATTCAATCTACGTTCAAATCATCTGAGTCTCAGTAGCTCAATGGTTAGGGCATCTCACCGGTGATCAGAAGGTTGTGAGTTGCACGCATATTCAATCTACTGTACGTTCAAATCATCTGAGTCTCAGTAGCTCAATGGTTAGAACATCTCACCGATGATCAGAAGGTTGTGAGTTGCACGCATATTCAATCTACTGTACGTTCAAATCATCTGAGTCTCAGTAGCTCAATAGTTAGAGCATCTCACTGGTGATCAGAAGGTTGTGGGCTGCACACATATTCAATCTACGTTCAAATCATCTGAGTCTCCGTAGCTCAATGGTTAGAGCATTCCACTGGTCATAAGAAGATTGTGGGTTGTACACATATTCAATCTACGTTCAAATCATCTGAGTCTCAGTAGCTCAATGGTTAGAGCATCTCACTAGTCATCAGGAGGTTGTGGGTTGTACACATATTCAATCTACGTTCAAATCATCTGAGTCTCAGTAGCTCAATGGTTAGAGCATCTCACTGGTCATCAGAAGGTTGTGGGTTGTACACATATTCAATCCGGCTACGTTCAAATCATCTGAGTCTCAGTAGCTCAATGGTTAGAGCATCTCACTGGTGATCAGAAGGTTGTGGGTTGTACACATGTTCAATGTACGTTCAAATCATCTGAGTCTCAGTAGCTCAATGGTTAGAGCATCTCACTGGTCATCAGAAGGTTGTGGGTTGTACACATGTTCAATGTACGTTCAAATCATCTGGCTCAGTAGCTCAATTTAATGGTTAGAGCATCTCACTGGTCATCAGAGATGCAGTTTCCTATCTATCCCTCATCTATTGTCTCGAACATCTCTTATCCCTTTTAACCTTTCTTCGTGCTCTCCTAACTTGAACAATTTCTCAAATATACTGGGACTGGAGTCCGATGGTAAAGTGTACATTGGTCAGTTACATGTTCAGTTCAAGTGCATGGTTCTATTTCAGACATTTCATTGTTTTTGTTCATTATCGTTAATAGTTAACATAATATTATTCTTCTGTGATTATATATTTCAGGTGTAATGAGAATATTTCAAAACTTTGTGAAATTAGAAAGAGCTTCAAATGCCGTCGACGTTACTTTAGGTATGAAATGCTTGAAGGTTTTCATTGTACATGCATAGTGTATATTGACAAATGAGAGTATGTAAGAAACCAACTAGTTGACTATTACAAATACTGCACCCTCCTGTGTGAGATTAGGTCTAGCCGAACGTTAAAGACAACATGCATGCTTAATAATACAACAGAATTTTCCTCACACAACAAAAGAAATAAATAATTTTTAGTCCCGAGAGTAATCCTAACACCACGCATTTTTGGCCAGTAATCACTTGAATTGTTAACTCATTGCTGCCTAGGATTTCTGAGATGGTAGACAGAAATACATCGTCATCTTGTTTTAGACAGAGTAAAACAATAAAGGGACCATTTTTGGCCAGCTCAGGCAGGAATGGGTTAATCACTTGTTAACTCATTGCTGCCTAGGATGTCTGAGGGTTCTCTCTTTGATGAGTAAAATCATCTGGTGTTAGACAGAGTAAAAACAATAAAGGGACAATTTTTGACCAGCTCAGGCAGGAATGGGTTAATCACTTGTTAACTCATTGCTGCCTAGAATGTCTGAGGGTTCTCTCTTTGATGAGTAAAATCATCTGGCATTAGAGTAAAACAATACTGAAAAGGGGCCATTTTTGGCCAGCTCAGGAAGGAATGGAGTAGTAAGAATTGAACGAAACTGAATTTGAAAAATCTTCTATAACCGGTGAAAAAGAAACGTTGCAAATTCTAACTTTAAGCTCTTTTTGTCATATTTCCTTGGTAATTATATTTTTTATATTTTTTAATATCAGAAAACGTATAATTTAACTTATTCCTGTCCAAGGGCTTCTCCACAGGTGAATAAAATCCTCTGGCGTTAGCCAGAATGGCCAGAATAAAATACCAAAGACAAATTCGAACAGGAAAGAATTAATAGTTGATACTCCCACGGCAAATTAATTTATATACTATATATAGTACGCTTCAGCTGAAATTGCTGACCTCGGATCAAATCGATCTGATGATTTGAACTATCATGAATCTCGCAAGTTCGCAACTTCATTTCGAAGTTCGTACTGGGTTTCTGTGTGTGTGTGTGTGGGGGGGGGGGGGGGGGGGTACACGTACGTTACCTGATTGGCTACACGTAATGAATTTGCCAAGTTCGTGGCGAACTTCGGAAATAACGAACAAACTTCAGAACGCGTTCTTCAAAAGTTATGTGAAATCCTCTGTATAATTAACGCTTATTCAAGAGAGTATATACATACAATTCTTATTTCATTATTATTCCATTCATCTTTTGACCTTTGTCACATATGATCATATCTTTGCTATTTATTTGAATTGTGTTTTGTTTAAAGTTATTAACAAGGGACTTACCGCAATAACCTTTGAAATTGTCGCATATCTTCTAGGTTTTATTTGGTTTGTGTTTAGTCCAACGTTATTACAAGGTTTACCATTATAACAAACATGTTGCATTTTGTGTAATGAACTATATAATGCCATTGTCACAACAGATATGCTACGTGCTTGATTACAAATACATCGTGGCAATTATTAAATATATAGAAGGTCTTTTTACCAAGTACGTAATGAATTTAAACATTCTTGTAGTGTGTTGCAATGGTTCTACGTGGTGTCCCACTGAGTAAAGTATATAGCTTGTTAAATTAGACAGTAAGTTAACCAATAGCTGAGATTTGATACTTCTAAAGTCTATAGTGCTGACTTGAGCAGGAACTGTTGAGATTTTAGAGAACGAAATACTGACGTTTCAAGCCGCAAAGTTCTTTATCAGAGTAAACCATGCTACGTACAGTATATCGGCAGCGTCTTATGATGTAGATTTTAGAGAATGAAATACTGACGTTTTAAACCAAAGTTCTTCATCAGAGTAAACCATTGCTACGTAGGCGGTGTGTTGTGATGTATAGAAAATCTTAAAGATGGTGAACTGTTGAGATTTTAGAGAACGAAATACTGACGTTTCAAACCAAAGTTCTTTATCAGAGTAAACCATGCTACGTAGGCAGTGTGTTATGATATATAGAAAATCTTAAAGATGGTGAACTGTTGAGATTTTAGAGAATGAAATACTGACGTTTTAAACCAAAGTTCTCCATCAGAGTAAACCATGCTACGTAGGCAGTGTGTTATGATGTATAGAAAATCTTAAAAATGATAAGAATTAAATACTGACGTTTCCGAAGCCAAAGTTCTTCATAAGAGTAAGCCATGCTACGTAAGCTAAACCAGTGTGTTATGATGTATAGAAAATCTTAACACTTTGAGGCCTGGACCTCTCCCTGTGCTGAATAAAATCGTCTGGCGTTAGCCAGAATAAAATACTAAAGACTCGTCTTCAGGCTTCAAAGTGTTAAAGAGATAGGTTTTAACACTTTGAGGCCTGGACCTCTCCCTGTGCTGAATAAAATCGTCTGGCGTTAGCCAGAATAAACCTAAAAGACTGGTCGTCAGGCTTCAAAGTGTTAGAGATGGTGAACTGTCGATGAACTTTTAGAGAACGAAATGCCCGACGTTTCGAGTGAAAGTCCTTCATTATTTCGTCATCTCGGAATTTGGACACCTTTGTCCCTTCACGTTTAACTTTAACACTTTCCGTCTGTGGATTTTCCCTGCGAGGAGTAAAGCCGTCTGGCGTTAGGTAAACGGTAATGTATTAAAGGCGTCTCAGTATAGAAATGGCTAGGAAGTTATTTGCATTACTTACTTGGTCTACAGCGTGCTAATAAGGATGTTTACTGAATCACAGTTCGTTAATAACTGGAGCAATTGCTGTTATGGTATAAAGTGGCTATACTCCCGAGCCATTGGGCTTCAGACATCGAACATTTCAATTCGTAGACTTGTACTTTTCTTCCCGAGGTGTAAATGATTTGTGCTTTGATTTAATTTATTGCCACAAAGACGCCGTGTCTGCTTACAGACTGTTTCCTAGCCTGTGTGTATTGTTACTCTCGATGACAATTGAATATCTTTGCAAATAGAGAAGTCTCTCTCTCCTTTGTCTTGTGGAGATAACAAGTCAATTATCTTGACCTGTATTGATTTAAGACGGAATCGCCCGTCGTCCTAATTAATTAATTTCATTCACAGTTTACACTTCACTTTCTTCAATCGTTTCAGAAAACGACAAATGGTTCATTACTTCTGATAAGCCGACATGTAGATGAGGTAGACGTTCGGTCGACATTAGTCGAGCTTAAATACTAGTTTCTCGATGAACCTGGAGGCTCGATAGTCATGTGGTTCCTATAGCGTTTGCATATGAGGTGTATTAAGTTAAACAGATATGTGTACGCGGGCTTAGTGTAATGTTACAGACGTTAGGTAGACGTTCATCAAGCTCCAATATTCAGAAAATGTTTTTGAGCCCCAGACAGACATCGAACCTGTAACCTTCTGATCTAATGACTGCATGCATGTTAGACGCTCTAACCATTGAGCTACTGAGGCTCAGATGGAGAGCTAAGGCCCGCTAAAGTTACAAATGTGTACAACCCCTATAGCGTTCTGATCACCATGCAGTGAGATGCTCTAACCATTGAGCTACTGAGATTCAGATGATTTGAACGTAGATTGAATACGTGCACAACCCGCAACCTTCTGATGACCAGTGAGATATTCTAATCATTGAGCTATTGAGACTCAGATTATTTGAACGTAGATTGAATATGTGCACAACCCACAATCTTCTGATAACCAGTGAGATGTTCTAACCATTGAGCTACTGAGACTCAGATGATTTGAACGTAGGTTGAATATGTGTACAACCCACAACCTTCTGATCACCAGTGAGATGTTCTAATCATTGAGTTACTGAGACTCGGATGATTTGAACGTAGATTGAATATGTGTACAACCCACAACCTTCTGATGACCAGTGAGACGCTCTAACCATTGAGCTACTGGGACTCAGATGGAGAGCTGAGATGACATATTTAATAAGCTTTGAATTGAATTCCTTTGGTAAAATCACGGAGAAGAAGATTATTTGTTGTATAGAATATAATAATAGATACTTGGTTAAGCAGAAACAAATTGCCGACTTAAATTTGTATCTACCTCGCAACATAGTTCAGAACATTGCAACGTAGTCAATTATACGTATCGGATTTCAAAAGCAAGCTGAAACGGACTATAATCATACAACTATATACTGCGGAGGCTTAGATGGAGAGCTGAGGTTGCAAAGTCGCAGTCCTGTGCATGTACTTGTACGTAAGCCGTCAGTGCAGATTCATAGTCATATGTGCTTCCTTAGTTCCCAAGCGGTATCTGATTTGCATATATATGAGATATAGTTAATTAAGTTAAAGTGCCAGTGTGAGCTTGGTGTAATGTAACAAACGTACAATTCAAATACTCAAGAAATGTTTCTGATATCTCACTCAAGGATCAAACCTGCAATCTTCTAAATCCTAATGACCAGTTTAAAGTGCTTATATCACTTGTGGGCTTTTGATGTATTTGACTGAATAGAGCAAAAAAAAAAGTTAATTAATAAGTTATTTTGCCGTTTTTGATTTAGTCAAATAGTTCCTGACATATTGGCTTCTGAACATGCCAATTTTCAAAAATTTCCGTCGTTCATTTTAACACCTTGGGGGCGTGGGACTCAGGAACGAGTCAATTCAAAACAACTACGTTTCAGCTTCTGAAAAATCGAAATGTCGAGCTCACACCCGTTTTCCAGTACGCACATTGATTCCAACTAAGAAGACTGTCGTCTTAGGTTCCTGAGACCCAGGCCCCCTTGCTTGAAAATGAACGACGGCAATTTTTGGCGAAAAGGCCCAAACTGGCATGTTTAAAGACCTATATCTCAGAAACTATTAAACTAAATCAAAAACGGCAAAACAAGTTAGCTAACTTTTTTGATCTATTTAAATGTTAAAACCCCACAAGTGATATAACCACTTTAAAGTGTATATGAAACGAAAATTAAGTTTGTCTTATTTAAACGAACTCTTAAAATAATGGCGAATATCAATTTACAGCTTTTTCATATTTTACTTAGTTCTTGAGATATTTAGACTTATGTGATTATATTATTCAAATGAGATAACTTATGGTTCGTTTTTTTCTAATTAACTATTCGAAAATTGTGAATATTTTTAAGATTATTGATCAAAATCACTTGTAGCCTGTCTTTCATGTTTAGTTGCATGAACTGTAGCAATATGCAAAGTTTCAAGTGATTTTGTTCAATAATCTTAAAAATATTCGCGATTTTCGAATATGTTAATTAGAAAAAACGAACCATAAGTTATCTCATTTGAATATCACATAAGTCTAAATATCTCAAGAACTAAGTAAAATATGAAAAAGCTGTAAATTGATATTTCCCATTATTTTAAGAGTTCTTTCAAATAAGACAAACTTAATTTTAGTTTCATATACACTTTAATATATGGACCCTGTAACTTTGGTTATTGAAATACTTTGCTGTGCATGCATCTACCGAGGCTCGGTTGGAGAGCTAAGGTTGTGAATTCCTAGTCATGTGTGGTTCTTAAGTCATTTGCGTATGAGGTGTCAATCATAGTCAATCGAGATATACGGTCTGGAAACTCGGCAAACTTCAAAGCGCCTATAATGATCTGTGATTTTATGTTGAACCGTACCTTACACCGTGCACATCCTTTGTTTTAGGTTTATTAATATTTAAATAACACGGTTGAGTGATTGAACTGAAACGTTGCTATTGGACAATTCGTTCATTATACTAAAGTACAATGTGTTCAGTGACCGTGCAACCGTGCACAAAAATGCATAAAGGCGAACAAAAAGATAGACCAAAGACTTTAGCTGAGTTTCCAGACCATATATCGATTGACTATGATGTAATCAAAGTGACGATGTGAGCTTGGTGTAATGTAACAGACGTTTGGTAGATGTTCATCAAGCTCCAATGCGCAGAACTATTTCCGACCATCGTCAAGACGGTACCTGCAAGTTAACCTTCTAATGACCGATTAGAGACTTTGTAAGCCAAACGTGTCGTTCCAAACACTATATATACACCAGTCAAGTATACATCAGTCAGGGGAGCACGGTTGACGTGTGCTGTTAGGGCGCTGCCTCTCACCAACAGTTAAGCCCGGTTGGATGGGGTTAGTACTTGAATGGGTGACCGTCTGGGAATAACCCTGTTCTCGTGCTTGAGACTCATGTGAATAGAGTTTAGTTGGTCTCTCCTGTGCTTCGAGGGTTTTTCACCGGGTTCTCCGGTTTTCCTCCCTCCGCAAAACCAACACCTACAATCATGGAATAATTACATTGGGACAACTTGCAACAATGTCACTTCTAAGCAAAGATGCATTTTGCACAGTTAAGTTATCCTCCTCCTCCCCCCCTCCCCCACCATACAATGTTGGTTCAGAAACATGGTATGAGGTGCGGGTAAGGCCTACCCCCAGGGACCAACATTGCATGGTGGGGGGAAGGGGGGAGGGTAGACTTGTGAGGGTAGAGGAAGACCTGTGATGGTGGTTTGGAGCAGGCGACGGATTTTTTTTTTTCAAAGAGTTTACGATGCCGTCAGAAATCGCGCTCGCGCGGAAAATGTCCCAATTAATTATTCTATGATTGTAGGTCTTAGCTGTAATTCGTGGGCCGATATATATGTGTCGTATGGCGGCTGCCTGAGCGCCTTTAATATGCCTTCGACTCGGCCATGTAAAAAATTATTGTAAGGCGCATTTGAAAATCATAAAGTTGAATTTGCGCGGTATAAATACATGTTATTATATTATATTATTATTAACACATCGACTTTTGACTTCTCCCTACCTCAAGAAGCTTTTCCTCTTTCATAGCATGCAGTGATAAACATCTCGCGTCTTGGATTTTCTTACATGTCCTCACCCAGACAGTCAAGGTGAAGCTTTGTCTAACTTTGCTTCAGACTTTCGTAAGAGTTCTTGCTTTAACTCCTCTTTTATTTATTTTCACTTGAGTAATGTTTATCGTAGTGTTTGTGTTAACCTTTTCTGGTAAGATCTCGTGATGTTTTAATTTTCCAGTTTGCAAACTGCTATTGTTCTCAGAGTCAACGCGTGGTGCTGTTTATCTTCAGCAGACTTTAATTATACACATACTTCTGGATTTGTTTAAACTGCCGTGCCCTTATCTGAGCTGATGTTGATCTACTCCCATACAGAGCTAGTCTAGGACTAAGATTAGGCATTGTCAGTGTGTTTTAATAAGGTGTTTATAAATTATGAAGCGAAATTAATCACTCCTGTTGGTCCAGCGTTACTACAGGAGGAAACCGGATAACTCTATCAGTCATATCTAAACTGTTCTTCCCAGAAGTCCAGTAAGAACCACCCCTCATTGGTCCAGCTAGTGTTACTACAGGAGGAAACCAGAGTAAACTAAACTAACTTTATTTATACTGGATAACTCTATCAGTCATATCTAAACTGTTCTCCCTAGAGGTCCAGTAAGGGCCATCCTTCATTGATCCAGTGTTACTACAGGAGGAAACCAGAGTAAACTAAACTAACTTTATTTATATTGAATAACTCTATCAGTCATATCTAAATGTTCTTCCTAGAAGTCCAGTAAGAACCATCCCTCATTGGTCCAGTGTTACTACAGAAGGAAACTAGAGTTCCCGGAGCAAACCAGTGTTTTAGTAGAGCCAAACTAGAAGCACTCTTCTCACATGTGGCCAAGGCGAAATTTTAATCAGATAACTGCATCAAGCAGGAATCGAACCCGAGTCACAGAGGTGAAAGGCGTGAGTGATGGGAAAATTACTCGTGAATTCTCCCGGGCTAGCCCGCTTTACTGAGATCGTGCTTCTGGTATTATTTCTTGTTAGTTTTCATCTTGCATGTGTTTATATGAGAGCCGAGCCATAGCCCGCTTAGCTGAGACCTCGCTTTGTGAGATCGAGATATCGCTTTGTGAGACCGAGATCTCGCTTTGTGAGACCGAAATCTCGGTTGTTGATCGTCCTGGGCCTCCTGGCTCGCGAACCAGGTGTCGCGGTCTCAGCGATCCCCCAGTCTGAGTTATCCCCTAAGACCAACTGCGTAGTTATCCCCTGCTTTTCTGCATTGATATTGTCGTTATTCTAACTCGAAAAATACGTATAATCATGGAAACCATACTTTTATCACGTTCTTTTAAACATTTGGTCGCAAGGTAATCAATATCATAAGTATACATTAAAATGTCTGTGATTATTACGAATGGCAATACCATGTAACTCATGTAAATAATAGTTCGCTATTAAAGCTTTCGTCTCGCTAAACTCGATACTTCATCCGAGCATCGAAGACTACTTATGTCTTATTAAATTTACATTCTTAGAATCTTTGATGCTCTGATGAAGTATCGAGTGTAGCGAGACGAAAGCTTTAATAGCGAACTATTATTTACATGAGTTACATGTATTGCCATTCGTAATAATCACAGACGTTTTATATTTATACTTATGATATATTGATTACTTTGCGACCAAATGTTTAAAAGAACGTAATAAAAGTATGGTTTCCATGATTATACGTAATTTTGAGTTAGAATAACGACAATATTAATGCAGAAAAGCAGGGGATAACTGCGCAGTTGGTCTTAGGGGATAACTCAGATTAGGGGATCGCTGAGACCGTGACACCTGTCTCGCACTAAAAGCTTCGTACACGCGACAAAATTTGTTTTTATCATCTTTTTTCGACATATTAACAATTCACAAGTTCTGCTTGTTCATGTACAGTTCATATTTAAAACAATGAGACTTTGTGTCTTACCACTGACAAATTACGCAATTAGCACACCAAGCAAGCAAGCCCATGCAGCTAGGCGAGCTAGCCCTTCTCAATCATCTCAGCAAAGCGAGCTAGCTAACAGTAAACACCCCCCTCGAGAGACAGACGTGATCTAAGTCTACTCATAGTTATTAGAAAATAGACATGGTTTGGAAGCTCACAAAAGTCATTGTTTTATGTTTTTGTTCAGGTTTATGGAAATATTTGCACTTTCATGGTTACTGAACATATTGTGTTTTCTGTATAATGAAGCAATCATCCAATGGCAACGTTTGGGTTCAATCACTCAACCGTACTGTTTAAATATTAGTAAACCTAAAACAAAGGATTTTGCACCTTCATATACCTTTCAACATGAATCCTAGCTTGATTATTAACCGCTTTGAAGTTTTCCAGGTTTCCAAACCATGTCTATTTTCTATTAACTATGGTCTACTTAAAAACTAGTCAATCATAGACTAATAACTCATGCAGTAGAATCAATAGATCAACTGACATCAAATCAGATAAGCGTACCTCACTTTAAAGTGCTTATGAAACGATAATTAAATCTTCTTATTTGAAAGAATACTTAAAATAACAAAGTATAACATATTTTGCAGTTTTTCGTTTCCTTGCTTCGTTCTTGAGATATTTTAGTTTGTTTGATATGCAAATTAAACATCTTGATGTCACATGTACATAATGAGTTATCGGAGAAGGTTATATGTCGTTGATACCAAATTAATTCAAAAGAAGTAATCGTGTGGGTGTGTTTCTTCATACCAAAGTTTGATACTCTTGTTCCCAGTAAACCGCGAAACAACCATTTAATTAAAACTACCCCGGCCTGTCTGAAATAGATCACGTGATACGATTTTCTCATGCTTGAAATTTGAACTGAAGTGGTCGCACCTTGATTGTTATTCGTTTACTCTCAACCGTCTCGACACGGGCAGAGCATCAAAACATCTCAGCGAAAGCTCTAGCGTCTTCAGAAAGATGAACAAAAGTATTTTCGTCATCCAGATACTGTAGTCGAAGTTGTTCTTCGTTTAAATACCTGAAGCGACTCATTTTGACTGTCCTTGACTGATGACGAGAAGAACACAACAGTTCAAACTAACCAACCGCCTTCTTCCGGTGGCTAACTGGGAACAATAGTAATAGCAAAGATATATACAATGTGTATCAAAAAAAACTGAACCCTTAGAAAACAACCTATTATAGTAGCTTGAAAGCCCTAAAAGCGCTGCGTTATAAATTAATCAGCACATAAGTTAAACAGGAAGAGAAAAAGCTTTTAAATACTTTCACTATGTATACACTTCAAGTTATCTTAATTTCCCAGGTGTATAAAGATCGTGTGTTTTACGCATCTGTGGGTTCAGCGAAGTGCTTAGGGCTTTCAAACTACTACAATAGGTTGTTTTCTAAGGGTTCAGGGGTTTTTTTATACACACTGTATAACCTCTGATAACTCATTATGCACATCATGTGACGTCAAGATGTTTCATTTGCATATCAAACAAACTGAAATATCTCAAAAACGTAACAAGGAAACGAAAAACTGCAAAAGATCTTATACTTTTTCATTTTAAGTGTTCTTTTAAATAAGACAAACTTAATTTTCGCATTATAGCCATTTTAAATAGCGGTATTCCTTAAGGCTTATCTACACGATACGATTGTCATTTTGGCGTATGAAATTTTGTGCACGTGACACAATTCTTGTTCATGATTCGATGGTGAATGTCGAAAAACGTCGTTTACACAATTGGCAGTGAATCACATACATCACGATGACAATTGTATACGACAGTCGTATCATGTTGGTAGGCTTAAGGAGAAAAGTATGGTTCATCACTCGGAGTATCACCTAATACTAAAAGTTTTTATCAAAAGTGAAGTGCTGCGAGTTGCTACCATTTACTATTTAGTAGTAAAATACTTGTTATCGTCCGAAGAGCTTAAGCATGCGACGTTTTCCTCAACATGGACGTCACACTTACTTCTCTTTAATAAATCAATATATTCCAGCGCCAAACAATGCCAACTTGCCAAGAAAAGTCCTCGAGGAAGAAAGACAACGTGGTGTAGCGTAGCGCACAATTTAATAATGCCTGCCGCTGATCGGTAGACATTGTGTATACCGAAGATCATCAACCCATATAAACTCGGCCCAGACCTCGTCAAGATTAGTGAGCTGCTCGCCTTACGGCTCGCAGCAATGATTATTCTCCACCTGAGTTCACTGTTCCACAATAATTATTTCAACAACATAAGATGAAGAGTTAAGTCTCTCGATATTGAAGAAACTAGTTTTCAATTTTGAAATATCAAATATAAGTACCATCATTGCACGACCTGCTCCCAACTTGACCTTGTAGTTCAGTCGGTAGAGCATCGGACTAGTAAACTGAAGGTCGCGGGTTCAAATCCCAGTCGTGGTCTAGTAGAGTTTTTCTCTGCTTACCCAGTATGGTTCATGACTCTGAGTAACACCTAATATTATAATATTATTATTCTGTCCCACAATAATTATCCCAAAACATCATAAGATGAAGAGTGTTCGAAGTCTCTGGATATTGAAGAAACTAGATTTCAGTTTTGAAATATCAAATATAAGTACCATCATTCGACGACCTGCTGTCAACTGGACCATGTAGCTCAGTTGGTAGAGCATCGGACTAGTAAAGCGAAGGTCGCGGGTTCGAATCCCGGCCATGGTCGAGTAGAGTTATTTTCAGAGACTTGTTTACGCTGAGTGTGACAAAGTAGAGTGTTGTGTAGGCAGTGTTTCAGATAGAGCAAAGTGAAAAAATGGTAAACTGCTGAGAATAGTTTTAATAACGAAATACTGACGTTTCAAGCAGAGCCCTTCATCAGAGTAAAATGTAGAGTGTTGTGTAGGCAGTGTTTCAGATAGAGCAAAGTGAAAAAATGGTAAACTGCTGAGAATAGTTTTAATAACGAAATACTGACGTTTCAAGCAGAGCCCTTCATCAGAGTAAAATGTAGAGTGTTGTGTAGGCAGTGTTTTAGATAGAGCAAAGTGAAAAGATGGTAAACTGCTGAGAATAGTTTTGATAACGAAATACTGACGTTTCAAGCAGAGCCCTTCATCAGAGTAAAATGTAGAGTGTTGTGTATAGACAGACAAGACAGAGTTTTGGATAGAGCAAAGTGAAAAGATGGCCGTAAACTGCTGAGAATAGTTTTGATAACGAAATACTGATGTTTCAAGCAGAGCTCTTCATCAGAGTAAAATGTAGAGTACTGCCGAGATTAGTCAGTTTGATAACGAAATACTGACGTTTCGAACGAACCCTCATCAGAGCGCCTGCTGCGCTATTGCTGGTGTGCATCTTACGTTATTGCCGCCATGTTGGTTGACGTTTTCAAAAGATTTTCATCATCTGCAATTATAATATCATCCAACATGGCGAAAATATCTTTGTCCTTCGAATCTCAAGGGATTGGTTGCACACCACCTATATATACTTCTATCTAATCTCTGTATCAGCTATCTATACTTTGAAAGAAGAAATGACTTACTATGTTCCTAATGATCCGCCAATTCGCTCAATTCATGGTGAATGTCTTCTCTTCATCGGCTCATATCTATCTGATATTCGAGTTTCTACATTAGTGGTGTATTATCTTTGATATTTGGTTATCGTTAAGGTGATGGCTACTTACGCTATTATCAAAGCTTTATGTCTGATAATGTTAGTTAAGAACTTTATAACTCTTGAAATATTAGACTCTGTTTGTTATTTGTCAGTGACAATGCCGTGACCTCCATTACCTGTGGGTACGGCACTTAATTTGTCTGTTTAGTCTATGGTGGAAAATGCGGTGCTAAATTCCGACAAGTAACAAGTTGTCACATTCCCAACAATATCAAAACTTTAGGGAGTGCTATGAGTGCCCCCCCCCCCCCCCCCCCCCCACACGCACACACACTAGTACGGATCTGAAACAGCTCATGTATGTGCTTATCGGTTTATATATCCGAACCTGTTAGCCACTTAACGAGATGTTGCTAATCCAACGAAAATAGTTGCATGCAAAATGTTCACTAAATGTCTCGTAAATCAGTTCTAACCAGCTCAATACAAATTTGTTTGTGAAGTTTGTGAAAGTTGAGGCCTGCTTGTCAACAACGCCAGGCCAGTGGTGACCGCCTGACTGATCCGAATTAGCGTATATATAAAGCCGCCAAGTTGACCTCTGTGTCGTGGGAATAAACCGACTCTAGGGAAGCTACATGGTTTGCATTAATACCGTCATTATCAAACTATCAGCGCTCTTATGTTATCGCGCCAGCCACAGAATATAGCATCCGGCTTTATGTTGTTTATATGAGAAACTATAGTGATTGTAGCGCACTAAAAGGGTCTAAAACAAACATCCCTGTGCTCTGGCTAATGTTTTAGTAATTTAGCGCAGTTGAACAAATAAGTGATTACCTTCAACTATGTTTGTGTTTTCAAGATAATCTTCTGAACTATGGTTAGCAAAAAGCATACCTTAGATTGTTAAAGTGCCTAAGAAGCGAAAATTAAGTTTGTCTTATTTGAAAGAACACTTAAAATGACAAAGTAACATTTTTTGCAGTTTTTCGTTTCCTTGCTTCGTTCTTGAGATATTTCAGTTTGTTTGATATGCAAATTAAACATCTTGACATCACATGTGAATTGTATAAACATATCTTGTCGTTCCAAAATGTCATCTTCATGGAATTTTTTGCTCTCAAAGTTTGTAACTACTTACTCTATTGTTACTACACGTGTAGCTCTATTGTTCATGTAAGTTATCTTCAAAAACT
>OZ036013.1:11163265-11205592 GCA_964035015.1 Corallium rubrum
AAATAATGGTCACGCATGCGCGTAATGCATGCCCACTTACAAAAATTTTGACTAGAAAAGTTCTGCAAGATTAATAGGACTTACATAGAGGATGAGTGAAACAATCGTCGTAGCAGTGTCAATTTTTAAATTATTTCAAATGTTTCAATCTGAATCGTATAGTGCAACACATCTGCGATATAAATATCATGAGCGATATGCCACAGATATTAAATCCGTTGCGGTTTTTGATATACTATTTTGAGCACAAGTCTAACATAAGCCAATATGGCGAATACGCAAATTGTACCAACCTTGCTGCTCACGTTATCGAAAATCAAACAGAGGTATACTATTTCCGTACAAGTTTCGATCTGATTCGGCTACTATAAAGATCCGTCTTCTCGATGATATTCTTCATTTCTAGCCTGTATTTGTCGTTGTTGCGGTTTTCAATCTCAAAGCTTCAGTATTTTCTGATCATCGAATGAAGATTTCATCCAACATTGCATAAATTATAAATGATATTGGGCATTTCACTCGATTACATGGCATGTTCTAAGGATTTAGGGTGAAGGAAAATTCGAGTGTAGAATATATACATTTTAAGACCAAACCGGGAGCAGTTGCGAAAAATGCAACTGCAGGCCCTCCGGCAGGAATTGAACCCACGACCTTGCGATTCTGGTGCAATGCTCTGACCACTGAGCCACGGAGGCCGTTGCCGAGAGCTTGATCGCGAGTTCTGTATATATAATAAGGTGGTAATGCCAGGAGAGAATTAGGTATATTATAAATGATATTGGGCATTTCACTCGATTACATGGCATGTTCTATATATTCTACACTCGAATTTTCCTTCACCCTAAATCCTTAGAACATGCCATGTAATCGAGTGAAATGCCCAATATCATTTATAATATACCTAATTCTCTCCTGGCATTACCACCTTATTATATATACAGAACTCGCGATCAAGCTCTCGGCAACGGCCTCCGTGGCTCAGTAGTCAGAGCATTGCACTAGAATCGCAAGGTCGTGGGTTCAATTCCTGCCGGAGGGCCTGTGTAGTTGCATTTTTCGCAACTGCTCCCGGTTTGGTCTTAAAATGTATATATTCTACACTCGAATTTTCCTTCACCCTAAATCCTTATTGCATAAATTAGTTGTTCTCTTTTCTTCTGAACCGCGGAACTGTGACGACCGCAAGACATAGGTACTAGTTTAATAAGGCTTTAGCTCCGCCTCTCTATGTCCACCATTTCTCGCCATGCATAGTTTTGTGCCAGTTATGATCAAATAGCTTCAACGTCCATCATTATATACAAAGAACTTGTGCCATACACCAAATCGTAGTTTCATTTAGGCCCACATGCAAATTATTTCCTATTCAATTTGGGCCCCTATGCAAATTACATCGTGTCTACTAAAGCATAATGGAAGATAACATAGGCTGAGACTGTTTTTTTCATGTTTTGAATTCATTATTTTTAGACACTACGTTTAGGATTATTGTCAAGGATAATCGATAAGCAAAGTTTATCCTTATAGAATACCTAAACATTAAAAAGTTTCTGAAATCAGAAATGTTATGTTTATTACGGCTGCTTCAGCCTCATGTTATAAATGAACTAGGTTTTATCCCGACTCAGATTGTATGCGCAGTCGAAACTCCGATTTCGTCTATTACTCAGAATGATTTTGCGTACTAAACTAATTGCTAATTTATTACACCCAGTATTTCTGGGTGCGGTGACCAGCCGATGCCAGGGGATACCAGGGCCTTTTCCCACCCTTCCAATTTCAAAAAAGCCCTGGGAACGAGGTTGCATCTGAGTTAGAGTGTTTTACCGTCAATCAGAAGGTTGTGGGTTTGAGTTCCGCCAACCTCGTACCCAGGGCCATTTGTAGGGAACTGGGCCAAGATGGCGGAAACAAATGGCCCCGGTGGAGGCCAGGCTATCTCAGCCTCTGATTGGTCAAGAGCCTATGGCGTAAATCAGATGGTTTGATTTTGTTTTGTTTTTTTAAATTTGTATTTTGACCTTGTCGGTTGTTTCTGCACACGGCACGGGAAATTATATTTTAAACCGTGCAATAATTAGGTGTAATTAGGTATAATTACTGTGTAAAGAACTGAGTTGTAGTTAATAAAATGCGCAATATACTGCGCGTTTTGAGCTAGCCTCCACCAGGACCATTTGTTTCCGCCATTTTTTTTATTCGCCATCTTGGCCCAGTTCCGTACAAATGGCCCTGGGTACGTGGTTGGAGTTCCGCTTGGGTATTTCGAATTTTTTTGAGTAAAATGGCTCGAAGAAAGTTACACTCATTATACAATTATATGAGCGGCCAAACTGTATGGGCATTTCGTCATTGTCGGTGACCTCCATTGTAGTGTATCTCCGGCTTAGCCCACGTGCTTATATCCTTATCAGCTCTGGTCGTATCTGTTAAGCCCCGATCAAAGGAGGATGAGAGTTCATGAGAGTAGCGTTTGACCACCAATTCTCATCGACTCTCATGCACTCTTATCAACTCTCATCAACTTTGAGCTTGTTCAAATTTTAATGAGTGTTGATGAGAGTTCTTGCTCGTTTGACCGGTCATGACAGTTGGCATATGAGAGTTGAGCGGCTAGCGGTTTGCACTTTGTAAAAACAGGCCTCAACAAAAATGGCGAAGGAACGGAACGATCCTGAATGTATTTCTGAAACTCTGGAAAAACCAGAAGCAAACAATGCCCAACACCACCGCGGTCTGACCGACAAAGGCATTTTGCCGTCTTGCCTTTCCTTCATGAGATTGTTTTGACTGTATTCGTGACTTTTCGTGACAAGAAAAGGCAAGAATGCAAAATATATCTGTCTATTTATTTGTCCAGTACGAGATTGTAAAAATACGAACTTTGTTTACCTCGAAATTCATTCCTAGTCTCCCTGCCACGCGCGGTAAATCCTAACAACTCTCGTCAACTCTCATGGCAACTCTCATCAACTCTCATCCTCGTTTGACCGGGGCCTTAGATATAGAGATATCTATCTTTGTTAAATATAAAGCCTGTCTTTGTGCTCTCAAGACACCTTGTTTCGATTGCTTGATAAAGCGCTTGTGTGCATACAAATCAATATCATTTTACGGGTAATTGTTATCATGGCTAAAAAATTCTTCCAAATCGCATTTTTAATGGAAGAAAACTTAAGTTTATAAGGCAACTGTCACTGCTCAAGTTGTTGTGATCAGCAAGTCGTCTGTCATGCACATAGCATTGTTTCTAACAAGTTGTGATCAACAAGCCTATCGCAAGTTCTTCCATCAACTTGCTGTAGCATTGGTGGCAGGTTGTTTCAACAACTTGCTGTAGCATTTTTGTAACAAATTGTTGTGATCAACAAGCCTGTCGCAGGTTGTTTCAACAACTTGCTGTAGCATTGTTTGTAAGAAGTTTCTGCACAAACTTACAACAGTTTCCTTAAGTAATGCCATTGTTAGTTAAAACCTATTCACAGACTTGTTCTAAGCTCGTCGGAAACAAATTCAATTCTCTGTTCCGACATTACAGAAGAAGGCTCAGACATTATAAATATAGCTAAGGCGCCTGCCTACTTAAGATTATTGGCTACGTAAAGCTTGCCGATAGCGACAGTACGGCGGCGGGAAAATATATAATTATATGTTTGTAACGATAAACTAAAACGTTTAAATGATTATAAATTTTTATAATTCGCCAAATAATTAAACTAAATGTATACAAGCCGCCTTTTAGGACTTAACAGACTCTTAGGCTGTTACAGTTTATATAGAGAATAAAACTGAAATGGATGTGTGGAAAGATGAAATTTATTTCGAGTGCTGACCAGGATATGCACGTCACGAGTGAGTAAAGCGGAACGAGTGAGATATCTTGGTCAACACGAGAAATAATTTTGTATTTACAAAAAATAGTCCTGTTGCCCCACAAAGAGCAATAAACTCTAATGCGTTTCACGATAATCGACTCTGTGAGATTATCGTGAATAATCACACCTGTGAGATTATCGATTTTATTAGTGACAGAAAAATCAATAAACCACTCTATTTTATGTAATAAATATATATCCGGACTCTATAGGGTAGGACTTCAGTGCACGTATTTAGGGTGGAGTTGGACTCGGTTATTAAAGTAAGACTTGGACTTGGACTCGGGGGACAGGACTCGAGGATACTCAGTTTCCCGAGTCCAGGCCAACTTCCTGCAAAATGTAGTCTTTTTATTCGTTTGTTCCATTCCGAAAGATTTTGTCGCATTTGAGAGTTCTTATACGGTTGTGTTACTACTTAAGAGGTTCTGTTGCATTTGACTCAGTACTCAGTTTACTGATTCAGTTTCGTTGTCTTACTTCTTGTATTTAGTATATAGTTATAGTTTAGGGGAGCGCGGGTGACATGTGCTGTTAGCGCGCTGCCTCTCACCAAAAGTTAAGCCCGGTTAGACGGGGTTAGTACTTGGATGGGTGACCACTTGGGAATGACCCCGTTGTTGGGTTTGGACTCATGTGAGTAGAGTTGTAGTTGATCTCTCCTGTGCTTCGAGAGTTTCTCGCCGGGTTCTCCGGTTTTCCTCCCTCCATAAAATCAACACCAAACATCTTAGCTGTGATCCGTGGTCTGAACTGTGTCGTTGGCGGCTGCCTGGAGCGCATTCGATATGCCTCGACACGGCCACGTTGATCTGCGTCCTTCGCAATTCTGCCGCTGACTGCAAGTAAGGATGATTAGCCACCCAGTCCTTTATCCTTTAGTATCCTAGCTTTTGCCAGTGAATCAGTATAATTATTCAACAATACGGTTACAATATACTTTTAAAGGGTATTGGCAATAAAATTAAGTTCCTTTAATTTGAAAGAACTCGTCAAATTGTAATGGAAGACCTTTTACAACTTCGTGTCTTTCTTCGTTTTCAAGATATTTCAATTTAGTTAGTTTCAGAAATTGCAGCTTGATGTTAGTAATAATTGTCAGTTGTTTGCTGTACAAGCTGTGTTAGTTAGTAATACTCAGAAAAACTCTGAGAAAAACGCTTAGAGCTCAGAGTTTTTCTGAGTATTACTAAGTAACAGAGCTTGTACAGCAAACAACTGACAATTATTATATTTCAATTTGTTTAATATGCAAATGCTGTGCTCTGACGTCATGAGCAGGGTACAGTATTTTTACACAAAGCAACATCAATTATGAAATGTTCAGTGTCACAATGTTGTGTGCACAGTTTCAAGTGATTCTGTCGAACAAATTTAGAGATATAACTGATTTTTCTACGTGTGAAAAACTGTACATTTACACATTAAACAAATTGAAATATCTTGAAAACGAAGAAAAATACGAAAAAATTGTAAAGGATCTTCTATTACAATTTTAGGAGTTCTTTCAAATTAGACAAACTTAATTTTTGACAATGCCTTTTAAAGCCTATAGTTTACACGGGCAATTTTTCTTTGGCAATTTTCAACTTGACAAGTTTTATTTGCCCGTGTGTATTAGGAAACATGGCAAGTTTTTCCTTGACAAGTCTCCTTTTTGAAAAGCTGGCATGCCAACTTTTCAACAAGGAGACTTGTCAAGGAAAAACTTGTCAAAGAAAAATTGCTCGTGTAAACTAGGCTTTAAATAAAAGACTTGGGTTCAGAATGGCAAGGTTTTAGACTCAACAAGGGGGTGGACTCGAAATTGTAATGGCGGATTTGGACTTGGACTTGCGGATAAGGTGCATGAACTTGTCCACAACACTGGATGAGAACCATGCAATGAATATTTTTATGTTGCCCTTGCCCCAATTTTCGTAAGAAAGTTACAGTTTTTGTCATATAGTTTATAAACATGGAAAGATGTATATCGACGTGTCATCTGCCAACGTTTACATATTGACATATCAATATCGTTATTTATATTGAACTCTAACTTTGAAGTCGGTATGTCGCCAAGATTGATTGCTTTGTTCGTGAGCACGTCTCCATTAAATCAGCCCCCCTAGGAGACCAGCATCCTTACTTACCCCATATCTGGGGCCGTGCCGAGTTGTAATAACCAAAACCAACGAAGGGACGAAACCAATTTTAGGCAAATTAATTAAAAACCGTGGGAGGTTTAACGACTTATATACACATAGCGTGGTAATTTAAATTTAACTGAGCAAAAGTCTAGACTAGACTCGTGTTAGTCACTTCTCACGATTATTAAGATCCTGGTTCAATATTGACTTTTGTTTTGTTGTCGAGTATTAAGCATGTTTACTCAGTTTAAATGTGATTTGATGGCTCGTTTTGTAACTCGTGTTAGTATTGTTATAATACAACCATGCATAACTTTCGAAATTGTTGTATATATACATGTATATACATGATGTTCGCTACTTCAAAAGAAACGGCTAAAAAGCTTGTGCTATGCAATAACGAGCTATACTTGAACTTTAAAAAAACTTGAGCTGCAGAACACACGTAAAAACGCACAGTCTGATCAGCTCTGATGTCAGATCTGTTCAGAAAAAATGTAGCGACCCTTGATACACCCTCACATGCAGCTACGGCAGAATGTACCAGCGCTGATGTATAAACATTTAGTTAGAATTTCTGCAACAGCTCCATAGACAACATACCTGTTCAGTCTGTTATATTAAGCTGATATACAGCACTGACCGTGTCAAGCTGACACAGTCTGACAGAACCTGTTCTGAACAGTCTGTTGTAGCTGCATGTATGATACAGATATGATATCATATAAGTGTATCATAGCTGATACTGCAACAAGCTGTATCAGGGGTCGCTACATTTTTCTGAACAGGTCTGACATCATTCATACATGATCCCGTTCCGACAAGGACGTGGAAAGTGTCCATGCACGCACACGACTTCGGAACCGTTTGGTGTACGGCACTATTACACGTTTCATCAAAAGTAAATGAAAAAGCGTGACGCAATCAGAACATTATCCAACCAAACCTTATAGTGCATTCACAAAAGTATCCACACGACTCCGGAACTTTTTTGGTGTACATCCAGAATTACCGAGCTGTGCGCTGTTGAAATATCCACATCTCGTCAAAAGTAAATGAAAAAGCGTGACGCAATTTAAAGAATATTATCCAACCAAACCTTATAGTGCATTCACAAAAGTATCCACACGACTCCGGAACTTTTTGGTGTACAGTACATCCAGAATTATTGAGTCGTGCGTATACGCAGTTTCGGTATTCCGTTCATTTTCGATAAGACATAACGGTTTTTATCGATTTTTTTCGCGGTTCAGGGTTTCCCCAAAAGTTAAATTCTAATAAGATGTTTTTTTCGAAATGTTTAAATTTTTTATTTATGGTATAATAAATGCATGTTTTAGAAAAGATTTGAGTATTGCCGAAATTATTGAACCGGTTTCGAACGAACTGTCACTTTTCTCTCTGACGAGGGGCCTTCGTTCGAAACGTTAGAAACTATATGTTCAATATTTTTGGCAGTAAATCGAAGAATTTTTGTTTTGCGGCTGCTTAATGAACGATCGACACCGTTCACACGCTTAGTTCAGCCCAAGCTGAAAATTTTGACATGGGTGATTTCAGTCCAGTTGACGGGGATGAAAATTCCATCCCGCGAGCTAAACGTTCAGCCCGGGCCGCTGAATTGTTTTCCCATGTAATCGCTATGTTCGTATTGCAAGGATTTAATATTAAAAGAAGGCCGGGTTGAAATTTTAGTCCGGCCTGAAAATCTCCATGTAATCGTCCACTAAGTCCGCCAGTACAATTCCAAGTCCACGTACTCTTTCGAGTTCAAGTTCTTGCCATTCCGAGTCCATATGTAATTAAAAGTATATTGTAAATATCGTTGAACAATAATTACGTTGTTAAACAATATTGTTGAACAACAATTGTTCACTGGCTTATTAAAAGCTCCTTTCTGCCAAAAAACACGCTAAAAATCTTTAACTGAATTACTCTACTCTACTCTGCTCTACTCTACTCTACTCTACTCTACTCTGCTCTGCTCTGCTCTGCTCTGCTCTGCTCTGCTCTGCTCTGCTCTGCTCTGCTCTGCTCTGCTCTGCTCTGCTCTGCTCTGCTCTGCTCTGCTCTGCTCTGCTCTGCTCTGCTCTGCTCTACTCTACTCTACTCTACTCTAAGGGCGGTCTTATATGGAGGAGGCACAGTACTCTTGGTAGGGCTAGTAGTAAGAGAGCTGGAATTTATTATACACGAGCTTTTTTGGTAGGGCTAGCGCAATAGTAAGAGGGCTGGATTTCCCCTCGCGTTGGCTTGTATACCGACTTGTGTAGCTTTCCCACGAAGCCCGAAATCATGTTTTCGAAAACACGATTTGAATTTATAACAAACACATGAACAAACGCAACTTGTAAAATTAAAAGTTGACCAAAAAATATTAGTAAAGGCAAACTTTACCGTGTATACTGAGCTTCGATTTGCTAGCCCTCATAATAAGAGGGCCAGCCTTCTTGAGTGCGTTTACATGGGAAATTTCCAGCCCTCCTAGGTGAGATCTCGGGTTATCAATAGCGAGATCTCGCCTATCTTGAGTGCGTTTTATACATGTCATGGGAAATTTCCAGCCCTCCTAGGCGAGATCTCGGGTTGCCAATTTTTATAGTGAGATCTCGCTTATAGGAGAACTGGCCCTCTTGTCATGTAAACGCCAACAAATTTTTACAAAGAATTACGCTGAGATGCGGGATCTCGGCAAAAAGGGCTAGCCCTACAGTACCAAAGAGGGACCTTACGAAGAACAACGGCAAATTCAACGACGACGTTTTCTAAACAAAAGAATTCTAGTTGTCGAACAAAGAGAATGAATGATTTTTAGTGTGTCCAGTGAAAACGTCCTCAGGTCAAAACGTCCTCACTTCTTCCAAACTGATCGAGGAACATGTCAACATACATACAATACTCTATATAAGACTTTGTAGTATATTTTTGACATTGACAAATACATTCTTCAAATGTTTCGCGCCAGTAATCTGTTCTACTGTATAAAGCTGCAAGATCAAACTGTTGCCAGTCTTCACTTGTATCAAATTTCCATTTTGTATAGCAACACATAAATACAGCTACAAAGTCTAGTCAAACGATACAATAAACCATCTAACTGCTTGAGGTTTTCACTTATGTAGCTACGTTTTTTTAAGTCTGTTAATATACTGTATTTATCTTTTTGACTTCTATGACCGGAGGACGTTTTGATGTTTTGACTGGTAAGCATTTTTAGTCCCTAGAGTAATCTCAACAGCGTCCTCGTTCTTTATACAACGCCACTTAGAGCATTTTCACGTCTTCAGGACGACGTCAACGGCCAAAAGATGAGAACTGTTGTTTAAGATTGACGTCAATACAAACACTATACAATGTTTTTAGCAGTACTGTGGCCTTTTGAAAGTCATTAAACTAGCTTCAAATATCAAATATAATAGTCAGTTAGCCGTGAGTTTTTTTAATTATAAAGTTTATGTTGCTTTTTAACCGCCGTCGTCGTCCAAGCATGATAAGGTCATTCCTTAATAGGGCTGGAGCTCCTCCGTATAAACGCCCCTAACGCTCAAATGCAACAAATCTTTCGGAATGGAACCAGCGAATAAAAAGGCAAAGTTTTTTTGCCGCATTTGGCTTGGAGTCGGCATGAATTATCGAGTTCTGAGCACCCGAGTCCAAGTCTGAGTATATATCTAAATATCTAAAGTGCAATTACTTTATCATCCACTTATAATATTGGAATCGGAAACACTTATAAGCAAACTAAAATGTGTCTGATTGATTAAGGGCTTCGCTGTCGAAACGCCAGTATTTCATTCTTTAAAATTTAGCAGTTCATCACCTTTAAGATTTTCAGTTCTATACATCATAACACACTGTCTACGTAGCGTGGTTTACTCTGATGAAGAACTTTGGTTTAAAACGTCAGTATTTCATTCTCTAAAATCTCAATAGTTCACCATCTTTAAGATTTTCTATACATCATATATAACACACTGCCTCGTAGCATGGTTTACTCTGATGAGGAACTTTGGTTTGAAATGTCTGTATTTCATTCTCTAAAATCTCAACAGTTCACCATCTCTAAGATTTTCTATACATCATAACACACTGCCTGCGTAGCATGGTTTACTCTGATGAAAAACTTTGGTTTAAAACGTCAGTATTTCATTCTCTAAAACCTCAACAGTTCACCATCTTTAAGATTTTCTATACATCATAACACACTGCCTACGTAGCATGGTGTACTCTGACGAAGAACTCTGGCTTGAAACGCCAGTATTTCGTTCTCTAAAATCTCAACAGCTCACCACCATTAAGATTTTCTATACATCATAACACACTGCCTACGTAGCATGGTTTACTCTGATGAAGGACTTTGACTTGAAACACTCAGTATTTCCTTTGCCTCTAAAATATCCGCAGTTTACAACCTTTAAAATGTTCTATACATCACGACAAACCTACGTTACTCGGTACTCTGATGAAGGGCTCAGATTGAAATTCTAAATCCTATGTTATGTTTAAAATCGATTGTGGTGGAATAGATTGTAGTTTATCGCACCGGTGTGATGTTTAAATGTTTAACACAAACACAGTGCGCCAATAAAGACGACAACTGTGCATATGTGGTGCAAAACGGTAAACCGGAGTTCGTGGGTGCCAATCCCAGCCAAGAGATTTTCTCTACTTAGCCGGTATCTTCACTCGGAGTAAAACCTAATATGATCACAGCACACTAGGCTATATACTTAACATTAAATAATTCTCTAAATATGTGTTAAAATATGGCAATCTGCTTTGTTATTAGCAAAGAAAGGTTATGTCGCATATTGCTGGCACTGAATGCATATACAGACGCTTCTCTTTGTAAAAAAACTTCACGCCATCACATTAGAAGTGTGATCTTCCCGGGAACCGTTCTTAAGCTAACAGTGTTTATATAGCGAATATAGCGTGTTTGTACTAAACAATACAGCAATACAACGTTGAATTGTACACGGTTTATATTATCACAATAATTAGTCTTCAACTTAATGTGTAACATACCTTTGTACGGCTGAAGAACTGTTTCGCAGAGGTTCGCTATCAACTTGGTTACTTGCAGTACCTTCAGCGGTTCAGTCAGGACTCGTTTATGACTCAACCTCAGTTGGAAATGACTTTAATACCTTAATTATTTCAGGTAACTCCTGATCACTGCAAAGACGCGGTGTCGCTTACCCTTACAATACGATTTCCGGGTCAGTCCCGTGAACAAGTACACTCAATCACTGCTTTTTCGGAGACAGAAACAGAACTGATCAGCCGCGAAAAGGGGCGGACACCGTATTGCCGTGCTTTGTTTTCTGTGCTTAACATTTTATTAAAAAAATTGTTGACGTTAAAGCGTCTATCTCACCTGTGGAGATTTTATTTTTACATATTCGTAAACCAAAAATTCGTAGTCCTAAAAATCTCACCAGTTTTACATATTCGTAATCTTTGGGTTCTCCTATAAATCTCCAAATTTGGTACAATGGTCTCCAAGACCGTTCTCATGAAAACTTTAAATCCGTGGAGAAACTTGATGTATGGCGGGGGTATAGTTGTTTTAAGTCCAAGTGAGTAGATAGTGATGTGTTATATATATTGCAGGCATGCATATGCTATAAATTACAATGCTAAGGGTCTATACAAAATGCCTCCAACTTGTTTTTACATTTAAGACTTCTTTATAAATAAATCTAAAGATATTCTGATGTGTATCATTCTATGTTCTGGTTTGATTACAACAAAATTATGTAATTTATGGCTTCCAGATTACTCTTAAATACTTGCCTCAAAATGCAGAAAATAGTGTTTCCGAGACCCGAGAAATCCAAAATTTTCAGGGGGGCTTGCCCCCGGACCCCCCTAGGAGATCGAGGCTCCCGCCCCCCCGAAACCCAAGAGCTTGCCTACGCCATTGCGCAATTGCTACATCACGTGGCAAAATTTGGCAAATGGCGAAAATAAGGTCATTACAAATTTCATTAATCACATGAACATTTTTTACAAAATTAAAAATGCCAAAATTTACAGCATAACTGCCAAAAATGCCAAAATAAAATGCCAAAATAAAAAAGAATAACAAAATTGTCAGGCATAACATCATTGGCATATAAACATTTCTATGGTCGAATATCTCCATGGCGGCAAACAATAGTATTACTAGATACCAGTCCTCTGACAACACTTGTCAGAGATGGCAAATTTAACTAAAATTAAAAATTAAATATTTCAAAAGAAGTTAATAATCATACGAAAATTTCAAAAAATTGCCAATATGAATAAGTTTTGTGGAAATTCTTTGCTAATAATTCGTTGACTCAGGCCTTCATCAGAGCAATGACAACAAGTTGTTGGCTCACGTCGTTTATAAACTAAGCAACTGATCAATTAAATCACGTAAGAATACAATGGCGTATCACGTTAATTTTATTAATTAGAAAACAAAATCAAGAATAATTGTCAGTTGTTTGCTGTACAAGCTGTGTTAGTTAGTAATACTCAGAAAAACTCTGAGCTCTAAGCGGGACTCGAACCCACAACTAAAGTAACTAAAACCCAAACTAACTAAAATCAAGAATGTTCTCCGAATAGGGCACACCACGGGCTGTTTAATGGCTGTCCTTCCTGAGAAATAGTGCGATGTTTTGCAATCTCAATAGACTCCCTTGTTCTTCGCGTAAAGTATTGCTTGTCGCTGGCTAAGAGTGACGACTCTTCCCACTTAACACGATGGTCATACTTCCAAGCGTGTTTGGCAACAGCAGATTTATCCTGAGTCAACAGGCCGAAAGCTTAGCAAAGAAATATTTTACGTGTTGTTTCCACAAAACTTATTTATATTACATTATCGCCATGAAAACTTTCAAAGTATTAAATTACCAATATTTTACCAAAATTACCAAAGTAATTACCACAAATTTTTAATTACCAAAATTTTCCAAAAATGTTGAAAAATTACCAAAAGAAATTTAGTGCGAAAATTATTATTGTCTTAAATGAAAGAACTCTTAAAACTACAACGTAACATCTTTTGCAGATCTTCGTTTCCGTGCTTCGTTGTTGAGATATTTCAGTTTCTTTGATATGCAAATTAAACACTTTGACGTCACACGTGTATAATGAGTTATCGGAGAAAGTTCTGTATCTTTGCTACTATCAAACGAAATCACTTCGAAGCCGATCCTGTGCGTCTATTTCGAATACAGCATTAGACATACAGACTTGTAATTGATTTCGTTTGATAATAGCAAAGATACCGAACCTTCTCTCTGATAACTCATTGTACACGTGTGACGTCAAAGTGTTTAATTTGCATATCAAAAAATTGAAATATCTCAACAAGGAGGCACGGAAACGAAGATCTGCAAAAGATGTTACTTTGTCGTTTTGAGAGTTCTTTCATTTAAGACAATAATAATTTTCGCTTCGTAGGCACTTTAAACGCACTGATCGAGCCTTTAACATGGGAGGACTAAGTACGAGGCTGTCAAAATTTAAAATATGGAGGCCTTTCGGCCTACCACGTTCCAATCTCGTTCCCAGACCCTTCTCACGCGGGCCGCGCGAGAAGGTCTGGGAACGAGGTTGACCACGTTCATGCTGTTCATCAACACCGCTGCCAAACGTTTTGCGCATGCATGACGTCCGAGCTCGTCCCAGGCTCGTCCTCAGAAAAAGAGCGGGAAAACACTGAAATATTTGGACTTGTCCGAGAGTCCGACACAAAAGTTAAAATTATAAGCATACTACCAAAAAGATAAGGTATGTAATTTGTGCTGGGCTTCTTTGTCAATATTGTAACATATTCTGAATTTACCCCTTCGTAATTTTCTTTACCTTTTTTTTAAAACACAAATGAGTAGTTGAGTCTTACTTAGTCTTCACTGTCTGGTTGTTTTCGCCACGGCTAGTTCCCATTTCTCGTGCAATGTTTAGTCTAGCGAATTCACGCATGCGCAAATGTTTTGCAGCGGTGTTCTGTTCATTTTACCTGAGCCGTGGAAGTTTACTTCACAACATGACTCAGCTCTTGACGTTGAAGAAAAGTGAGAATATTACAATTTTAAATGTAGTGACCTAAATTGTGTACAAACTGTATTGGAAACGCTATGTTTGTTGGTTTTTATAGAGCATTGCCTTGTCTAGTACTGTCTCGAAGACTGGTTTCAGTGACTTGCGGGGAAACGTAAGTGTCTTGTAACAAAGTTATATCACACTCGTGTAGGCCATACTGCAGGTTAGAGGTAGAAGTTTGATGGGACTCCGTGACGAATTCACCTTTACTGCGCATCCCACAAGCTTCTCTGATGATTGTGCTTCATAAGGTTGGGGGGTTTGGGGTGATCGGTGGGGGCTCGGGAGCGGCTCGTGGTCGTTCGGGGTTCGGGAGCAGCTCGTGGTCGGTGCTGCCGAGCCTACAAAATTTCCAGATTTTTTTTTAAAGTTTTTTTGTAAAAATTCTTTTACAAAATTTCCTTCGTCACTAGCGTTGGGGGATAGTTCTAGGGAGTCTCTTTGGTCTGGTATACATGCAGAGGACTTCGAAATTAGGATCGAAAAATTGTTGGAGTATTTTGGTCTTGATGGAGAAGCAAACGCCTCCATGTTCACCACAGATGCGATCTCGTCTTGTTAGGTCCGCTCAGTTCAATTTGAATATCACCAATAGACTCTTTAAGCCAAGTTTCTCTTGTAAAAATGAAATCTAAATTTCTTAGGGATACGAATGTTCGGAGTTCCTCGATTTTGGCACCAAGGACATGACGTTTGATACTATTGTTCCCAGTAGACCGCGAACACCATGGTTTTACATAGCCACCAGAAGGCGGCGGTTGGTTAGTTTGAAGCGTTCAGAAAACCGTCACGTGATCACACTGTTGTGCTCTTCTCGTGTGAAAACACAACGGTTCTGGCTAAGCGACTCATCAGTCAAGGACAGTCAAAATGAGTCGCTTCAGGTATTTAAACGAAGAACAACTTCGACTACAGTATCTGGATGACGAAAATACTTTTGTTCATCTTTCTGAAGACGCTAGAGCTTTCGCTGAGATGTTTTGATGCTCTGCTCGTGTCGAGACGGTTGAGAATAAACGAATAACAATCAAGGTGCGACCACTTCAGTTCAAATTTCAAGCATGAGAAAATCGTATCACGTGATCTATTTCAGACAGGCCGGGGTAGTTTTAATTAAATGGTTGTTTCGCGGTTTACTGGGAACAATAGTAAAAGGCCTGGCACGAACTCATTTCTTGAGTTGTTTACCGTAACGTCCAAATGAGTGTCTTAAAACGGAGTTTCCCTCTGATTGACATTCGTTGAATTAGCACGGGTGCGTGCCGCGCCGTGATGGTGGGGACCACAAGTACGAAGGCACGAAATACGACGACAACTTCAACGACGACGTCTTCTAAACAAAAGAGTTCTAGTTGTGGAACAAAGAGAATGAATAATTTTAGTCCCTAGAGTAATCTCAACAGCGTCCTCGTTCTTTATACAACGCCACTTAGAGCATTTTCACGTCTTCAGGACGACGTCAACGGCCAAAACATCAGAACTGTTGTTTAAGATTGACCTCAATACAAACACTACAATCTTTTTAGCAGTACTGTGGCGTTTTGAAAGTCATTAATCTAGATTCAAATATCAAATATAATAGTCAGTTAGGCGTGACCTTTTTTAATTATAAAGTTTATGTTGCTTTTTAACCGCCGTCGTCGTCCTAGGCGATTTGTTGCGATTTGTTGCTCTTTGTTGCGATTTGTTGCGATTTGTTGCTCTTTGTTGCGATTTGTTGCTCTTTGTTGCGATTTGTTGCGATTTGTTGTGATTTGTTCCGATTTGTTTTGATTTGTTGTGATTTGTTGCGATTTCTTGTGATTTGTTGCGATTTGTTGCGATTTGTTGTGATTTGTTGCGATTTGTTGCGATTTTTTTCTGATTTGTTGCGATTTGTTGTGATTTGTTGTGATTTGTTGCGATTTGTTGCGATTTGTTGCGATTTGTTGTGATTTGTTGCGATTTGTTGGAATTTGTTGCGATTTATGGCGATTAGTTGTGATTTGTTGCGATTTGTTGTGATTTGTTGTGATTTTTTCTGATTTGTTGCGATTTGTTGCGATTTGTTGCGATTTGTTGTGATTTGGTGTGATTTGTTGCGATTTGTTGCGAGTTGTAATGATTTGTTGCGATTTGTTGCGATTTGTTGCGATTTGTTGCGATTTGTTGCGATTTGTTGCGATTTGTTGTGATTTGTTGCGATTTGTTGTGATTTGTTGCGATTTGTTGCGATTTGTTGCGATTTGTTACGATTTGTTGTGATTTGTTGCGATTTGTTGCGATTTGTTGCGATTTGTTGCGATTTGTTGTGATTTCTTCCGATTTGTTGTGATTTGTTGCGATTTGTTGCGCTTTGTTACGATTTGTTGTGATTTGTTCCGATTGTGATTTGTTGCGATTTGTTGTGATTTGTTGTGATTTGTTACGATTTGTTGTGATTTGTTGTGATTTGTTCCGATTGTGATTTGTTGCGATTTGTTGTGATTTGTTGTGATTTGTTCCGATTGTGATTTGTTGCGATTTGTTGCGATTTGTTACGATTTGTTGTGATTTGTTGTGATTTGTTGCGATTTGTTGTGATTTGTTGCGATTTGTTGTGATTTGTTGCGATTTGTTGCGATTTGTTGTGATTTTTTCTGATTTGTTGCGATTTGTTGCGACTTGTTGCGATTTGTTGCGATTTCTTGTGATTTGTTGCGATTTGTTGTGATTTGTTGCGATTTGTTGCGATTTGTTGCGATTTGTTGCGATTTGTTGTGATTTGTTGCGATTTGTTGCGATTTGTTTTGATTTGTTGCGATTTGTTGCGATTTGTTGCGATTTGTTGTGATTTGTTGCGATTTGTTACGATTTGTTGTGATTTGTTGTGATTTGTTCCGATTGTGATTTGTTGCGATTTGTGGCGATTTGTTGTGATTTGTTGCGATTTGTTGCGATTTGTTGTGATTTGTTGCGATTTGTTGTGATTTGCTGCGATTTATTGCGATTTGTTGCGATTTGTTGCGATTTGTTGCGATTTGTTGCGATTTGTTGTGATTTGTTGTGATTTGTTGCGATTTGTTGCGATTTGTTGCGATTTGTTGTGATTTTTTCTGATTTGTTGCGATTTGTTGCGATTTGTTGCGATTTGTTGCGATTTGTTGTGATTTGTTGCGATTTGTTGTGATTTGTTGCGATTTGTTGCGATTTGTTGTGATTTTTTCTGATTTGTTGCGATTTGTTGTGATTTGTTGCGATTTGTTGTGATTTTTTCTGATTTCTTGCGATTTGTTGCGATTTGTTGCGATTTGTTGCGATTTGTTGTGATTTGTTGCGATTTGTTGTGATTTGTTGCGATTTGTTGCGATTTGTTGCGATTTGTTGTCATTTGTTGCGATTTGTTGCGATTTGTTGCGATTTGTTGCGATTTGTTCTGATTTGTTGCGATTTGTTGTGATTTGTTGCGATTTGTTGCGATTTGTTGCCATTTGTTGTGATTTTTTCTGATTTTTTCTGATTTGTTGTGATTTGTTGCGATTTGTTGCGATTTGTTGCGATTTGTTGCGATTTGTTGTGATTTGTTGCGATTTGTTACGATTTGTTGTGATTTGTTGCGATTTGTTGTGATTTGTTGCGATTTGTTGCGATTTGTTGTGATTTGTTGCGATTTGTTGTGATTTGTTGCGATTTGTTGCGATTTGTTGCGATTTCTTGTGATTTGTTGTGATTTGTTGTGGTTTGTTGCGATTTGTTGCGATTTGTTGCGATTTGTTGCGATTGGTTGTGATTTGTTGCGATTTGTTGCGATTTGTTGTGATTTGTTGCGATTTGTTGCGATTTGTTGCGATTTGTTGTGATTTGTTGCGATTTGTTGCGATTTGTTGCCATTTGTTGTGATTTTTTCTGATTTTTTCTGATTTGTTGTGATTTGTTGCGATTTGTTGCGATTTGTTGCGATTTGTTGCGATTTGTTGTGATTTGTTGCGATTTGTTACGATTTGTTGTGATTTGTTGTGATTTGTTGCGATTTGTTGTGATTTGTTGCAATTTGTTGCGATTTGTTGCGATTTGTTGTGCTTTGTTGCGATTTGTTGCGATTTGTTGTGATTTGTTGTGATTTGTTGCGATTTGTTGTGATTTGTTGCAATTTGTTGCGATTTGTTGTGCTTTGTTGCGATTTGTTGCGATTTGTTGCGATTTGTTGTGATTTGTTGCGATTTGTTGTGATTTGTTGCGATTTGTTGCGATTTGTTGCGATTTGTTGCGATTTGTTGCGATTTGTTACGATTTGTTGTGATTTTTTCTGATTTGTTGCGATTTGTTGTGATTTGTTGCGATTTGTTGCGATTTGTTGCGATTTGTTGTGATTTGTTCTGATTTGTTGCGATTTGTTGCGATTTGTTGCGATTTCTTGTGATTTGTTGCGATTTGTTGTGATTTGTTGCGATTTGTTGCGATTTGTTGCGATTTGTTGTCATTTGTTGCGATTTGTTGCGATTTGTTGCGATTTGTTCTGATTTGTTGCGATTTGTTGTGATTTGTTGCGATTTGTTGCGATTTGTTGCGATTTGTTGTGATTTGTTGCGATTTGTTGCGATTTGTTGTGATTTGTTGCGATTTGTTGTGATTTGTTGTGATTTGTTACGATTTGTTGTGATTTGTTGTGATTTGTTTTGATTTGTTCCGATTGTGATTTGTTGCGATTTGTTGTGATTTGTAGTGATTTGTTCCGATTGTGATTTGTTGCGATTTGTTGCGATTTGTTGCGATTTGTTGGGATTTGTTGTGATTTGTTCCGATTGTGATTTGTTGCGATTTGTTGTGATTTGTTGTGATTTGTTGCAATTTGTTGCGATTTGTTGCGATTTGTTCCGATTTGTGATTTGTTGTGATTTGTTGTGATTTGTTCCGATTGTGATTTGTTGCGATTTGTTGTGATTTGTTACGATTTGTTGCGATTTGTTGTGATTTGTTGCAATTTGTTGCCATTTGTTCTGCTTTGTTACGATTTGTTGCGATTTGTTGCGATTTGTTGCGACTTGTTGCGATTTGTTGTGATTTGTTTTGATTTATTGTGATTTGTTGCGATTTGTTGCGATTTGTTGCGATTTGTTGCGATTTGTTGCGATTTGTTGTGATTTTTTCTGATTTGTTGCGATTTGTTGTGATTTGTTGCGCTTTGTTGCGATTTGTTGCGATTTGTTGTGATTTGTTGTGATTTTTTTTGATTTCTTGCGATTTGTTGCGATTTGTTGCGATTTGTTGCGATTTGTTGTGATTTGTTGCGATTTGTTGCGATTTGTTGGGATTTGTTGCGATTTGTTGCGATTTGTTGTGATTTGTTGCGATTTGTTGTGATTTGTTGTGATTTGTTACGATTTGTTGTGATTTGTTGTGATTTGTTCCGATTGTGATTTGTTGCGATTTGTTGTGATTTGTTGTGATTTGTTCGATTGTGATTTGTTGCGATTTGTTGCGATTTGTTGCGATTTGTTGTGATTTGTTGTGATTTGTTGCGATTTGTTGTGATTTGTTGCGATTTGTTGTGATTTGTTGCGATTTGTTGCGATTTGTTGATTTGTTGTGATTTGTTGCGATTTGTTGTGATTTGTTGCGATTTGTTGCGATTTGTTGCGATTTGTTGCGATTTGTTGATTGTTGCGATTTGTTGCGATTTGTTGTGATTTGTTGCGATTTGTTGCGATTTGTTGCGATTTGTTACGATTTGTTACGATTTGTTGTGATTTGTTGTGATTTGTTCCGATTGTGATTTGTTGCGATTTGTTACGATTTGTTGTGATTTGTTGTGATTTGTTGCGATTTGTTGTGACTTGTTGCGATTTGTTACGATTTGTTGTGATTTGTTGTGATTTGTTGCGATTTGTTGTGATTTGTTGCAATTTGTTGCGATTTGTTGCGACTTGTTGCGATTTGTTGTGCTTTGTTGCGATTTGTTGTGATTTGTTGCGATTTGTTGCGATTTGTTGCGATTTGTTGCGATTTGTTGTGATTTGTTGTGATTTGTTGCGATTTGTTGCGAGTTGTAATGATTTGTTGCGATTTGTTGCGATTTGTTGCGATTTGTTGCGATTTGTTGCGATTTGTTGCGATTTGTTGCGATTTGTTGCGATTTGTTACGATTTGTTGTGATTTGTTGTGATTTGTTGCGATTTGTTGCGACTTGTTGCGACTTGTTGCGATTTGTTGCGATTTGTTGTGATTTCTTCCGATTTGTTGTGATTTGTTGCGATTTGTTGCGATTTGTTACGATTTGTTGTGATTTGTTCCGATTGTGATTTGTTGCGATTTGTTGTGATTTGTTGTGATTTGTTCCGATTGTGATTTGTTGCGATTTGTTGTGATTTGTTGTGATTTGTTCCGATTGTGCTTTGTTGCGATTTGTTGCGATTTGTTACGATTTGTTGTGATTTGTTGTGATTTGTTGCGATTTGTTGTGATTTCTTGCGATTTGTTGTGATTTGTTGCGATTTGTTGCGATTTGTTGTGATTTTTTCTGATTTGTTGCGATTTGTTGTGATTTGTTGCGATTTGTTGCGATTTGTTGCGATTTGTTGTGATTTTTTCTGATTTGTTGCGATTTGTTGCGATTTGTTGCGATTTCTTGTGATTTGTTGCGATTTGTTGTGATTTGTTGCGATTTGTTGCGATTTGTTGCGATTTGTTGCGATTTGTTGTCATTTGTTGCGATTTGTTGCGATTTGTTGCGATTTGTTCTGATTTGTTGCGATTTGTTGTGATTTGTTGCGATTTGTTGCGATTTGTTGCGATTTGTTGCGATTTGTTGCGATTTGTTGTGATTTGTTGCGATTTGTTACGATTTGTTGTGATTTGTTGTGATTTGTTGCGATTTGTTGTGATTTGTTGCTATTTGTTGCGATTTGTTGCGATTTGTTGTGCTTTGTTGCGATTTGTTGCGATTTGTTGTGATTTGTTGTGATTTGTTGCGATTTGTTGTGATTTGTTGCAATTTGTTGCGATTTGTTGTGCTTTGTTGCGATTTGTTGCGATTTGTTGCGATTTGTTGTGCTTTGTTGCGATTTGTTGTGATTTGTTGCGATTTGTTGCGATTTGTTGCGATTTGTTGCGATTTGTTGCGATTTGTTACGATTTGTTGTGATTTTTTCTGATTTGTTGCGATTTGTTGTGATTTGTTGCGATTTGTTGCGATTTGTTGCGATTTGTTGTGATTTTTTCTGATTTGTTGCGATTTGTTGCGATTTGTTGCGATTTCTTGTGATTTGTTGCGATTTGTTGTGATTTGTTGCGATTTGTTGCGATTTGTTGCGATTTGTTGTCATTTGTTGCGATTTGTTGCGATTTGTTGCGATTTGTTCTGATTTGTTGCGATTTGTTGTGATTTGTTGCGATTTGTTGCGATTTGTTGCGATTTGTTGTGATTTGTTGCGATTTGTTGCGATTTGTTGTGATTTGTTGCGATTTGTTGTGATTTGTTGTGATTTGTTACGATTTGTTGTGATTTGTTGTGATTTGTTGTGATTTGTTCCGATTGTGATTTGTTGCGATTTGTTGTGATTTGTAGTGATTTGTTCCGATTTGTTGATTTGTTGCGATTTGTTGCGATTTGTTACGATTTGTTGGGATTTGTTGTGATTTGTTCCGATTGTGATTTGTTGCGATTTGTTGTGATTTGTTGTGATTTGTTGCGATTTGTTGCGATTTGTTGCGATTTGTTCCGATTGTGATTTGTTGCGATTTGTTGTGATTTGTTCCGATTGTGATTTGTTGCGATTTGTTGTGATTTGTTACGATTTGTTGCGATTTGTTGTGATTTTTGTTGCAATTTGTTGCGATTTGTTCTGCTTTGTTACGATTTGTTGCGATTTGTTGCGATTTGTTGCGACTTGTTGCGATTTGTTGTGCTTTGTTTTGATTTATTGTGATTTGTTGCGATTTGTTGCGATTTGTTGCGATTTGTTGCGATTTGTTGCGATTTGTTGTGATTTTTGCTGATTTGTTGCGATTTGTTGTGATTTGTTGTGATTTGTTGCGATTTGTTGCGATTTGTTGCGATTTGTTGCGATTTGTTGCGATTTGTTGTGATTTGTTGTGATTTGTTGCGATTTGTTGCGATTTGTTGCGATTTGTTGCGATTTGTTGCGATTTGTTGTGATTTGTTCGATTTGTTGTGATTTGTTGCGATTTGTTGCGATTTGTTACGATTTGTTGTGATTTGTTCGATTTGTTGGATTTGTTGCGATTTGTTGTGATTTGTTGTTTGATTTGTTCCGATTTGTGATTTGTTGCGATTTGTTGTGATTTGTTGTGATTTGTTCGATTGTGCGATTTGTTGCGATTTGTTGCGATTTGTTCGATTTGTTGTGATTTGTTGTGATTTGTTGCGATTTGTTGTGATTTGTTGCGATTTGTTGTGATTTGTTGCGATTTGTTGCGATTTGTTGTGATTTTTTCTGATTTGTTGCGATTTGTTGTGATTTGTTGCGATTTGTTGCGATTTGTTGCGATTTGTTGTGATTTGTTCTGATTTGTTGCGATTTGTTGCGATTTGTTGCGATTTGATTTGTTGCGATTTGTTGTGATTTGTTGCGATTTGTTGCGATTTGTTGCGATTTGTTGCGATTTGTTGCGATTTGTTGCGATTTGTTGCGATTTGTTGCGATTTGTTGATTTGTTGCGATTTGTTGTTGCGATTTGTTGCGATTTGTTGCGATTTGTTGCGATTTGTTGCGATTTGTTGCGATTTGTTGCGATTTGTTGTGATTTGTTGCGATTTGTTGTGATTTGTTGTGATTTGTTGCGATTTGTTGTGATTTGTTGTGATTTGTTGTGATTTGTTCGATTGTGATTTGTTGCGATTTGTTGTGATTTGTGTGATTTGTTGCGATTTGTTTGTTGCGATTTGTTGCGATTTGTTGCGATTTGTTGGATTTGTTGTGATTTGTTCCGATTGTGATTTGTTGCGATTTGTTGTGATTTGTTGCGATTTGTTGCGATTTGTTGCGATTTGTTGCGATTTGTTCCGATTGTGATTTGTTGCGATTTGTTGTGATTTGTTCGATTGTGATTTGTTGCGATTTGTTTGATTTGCGATTTGTTGCGATTTGTTGTGATTTGTTGTGATTTGTTCTGCTTTGTTCGATTTGTTGCGATTTGTTGCGATTTGTTGCGACTTGTTGCGATTTGTTGTGATTTGTTTTGATTTATTGTGATTTGTTGCGATTTGTTGCGATTTGTTGCGATTTGTTGCGATTTGTTGCGATTTGTTGTGATTTTTCTGATTTGTTGCGATTTGTTGTGATTTGTTGCGATTTGTTGCGATTTGTTGCGATTTGTTGTGATTTTTTCTGATTTCTTGCGATTTGTTGCGATTTGTTGCGATTTGTTGCGATTTGTTGCGATTTGTTGTGATTTGTTGCGATTTGTTGCGATTTGTTGCGATTTGTTGTGATTTGTTGCGATTTGTTGCGATTTGTTGCGATTTGTTCTGATTTGTTGCGATTTGTTGTGATTTGTTGCGATTTGTTGCGATTTGTTGCGATTTGTTGTGATTTGTTGCGATTTGTTGCGATTTGTTGCGATTTGTTGCGATTTGTTGTGATTTGTTGTGATTTGTTGCGATTTGTTGCGATTTGTTGTGATTTGTTGTGATTTGTTGCCGATTGTTGATTTGTTGCGATTTGTTGCGATTTGTTGGATTTGTTGCGATTTGATTTGTTGCGATTTGTTGCGATTTGTTCGATTTGTTGATTTGTTGCGATTTGTTCGATTTGTTGTGATTTGTTGTGATTTGTTGGGTTTGATTGTGCGATTTTGTTGCATTTGCGATTTGTTGCGGATTTGTTGTTGCGATTTGTTGGATTTGTTGATTTGTCGATTGTGATTTTTCGATTTGTTGTGATTTGTTGCGATTTGTTGCGATTTGTTTGCATTTGTTGTGTTGATTTGTTGCGATTTGTTGATTTTTGTTTGTTGGATTTGTTGCGATTTGTTGCGATTTGTTGCGATTTGTTGCGTTTTGTTTGTGCGATTTGTTGCGATTTGTTGCGATTTGTTGCGATTTGTTGCGATTTGTTGCGATTTGTTGCGATTTGTTGCGATTTGTTGCGATTTGTTGTTGTGCGATTTGTTGCGATTTGTTGCGATTTGTTGCGATTTGTTGCGATTTGTTGCGATTTGTTGCGATTTGTTGCGATTTTTGTTGCGATTTGTTGCGATTTGTTGCGATTTGTTGCGATTTGTTGTGATTTGTTCGATTTGTTGTGATTTGTTGCGATTTGTTGCGATTTGTTGCGATTTGTTGTGATTTGTTCGATTTGTTGTTGCGATTTGTTGCGATTTGTTGTGATTTGTTGCGATTTGTTGCGATTTGTTGTGATTTGTTGTGATTTTTTGTTGTGCGATTTGTTGCGATTTGTTGCGATTTGTTGTGATTTGTTGCGATTTGTTGCGATTTGTTGATTTGTTGCGATTTGTTGATTTGTTGCGATTTGTTGCGATGATTTGTTGTGATTTGTTGCGATTTGTTGTTGATTTGTTGTGCGATTTGTTGTGATTTGTTGCGATTTGTTGCGATTTGTTGCGATTTGTTGCGATTTGTTGCATTGTTGCGATTTGTTGCGATTTGTTGTGCGATTTGTTGCGATTTGTTGCGATTTGTTGCGATTTGTTGCGATTTGTTGTCGATTTGTTGCGATTTGTTGCGATTTGTTGCGATTTGTTGCGATTTGTTCTGATTTGTTGCGATTTGTTGTGATTTGTTGCGATTTGTTGCGATTTGTTGCGATTTGTTGTGATTTGTTGCGATTTGTTGCGATTTGTTGTGATTTGTTGCGATTTGTTGTGATTTGTTGTGATTTGTTACGATTTGTTGTGATTTGTTGTGATTTGTTGTGATTTGTTCGATTGTGATTTGTTGCGATTTGTTGTGATTTGTTAGTGATTTGTTCCGATTGTGATTTGTTGCGATTTGTTGCGATTTGTTACGATTTGTTGGGATTTGTTGTGATTTGTTCCGATTGTGATTTGTTGCGATTTGTTGTGATTTGTTGTGATTTGTTGCAATTTGTTGCGATTTGTTGCGATTTGTTCCGATTGTGATTTGTTGCGATTTGTTGTGATTTGTTCCGATTGTGATTTGTTGCGATTTGTTGTGATTTGTTACGATTTGTTGCGATTTGTTGTGATTTGTTGCAATTTGTTGCCATTTGTTCTGCTTTGTTACGATTTGTTGCGATTTGTTGCGATTTGTTGCGACTTGTTGCGATTTGTTGTGCTTTGTTTTGATTTATTGTGATTTGTTGCGATTTGTTGCGATTTGTTGCGATTTGTTGCGATTTGTTGCGATTTGTTGTGATTTTTTCTGATTTGTTGCGATTTGTTGTGATTTGTTGCGCTTTGTTGCGATTTGTTGCGATTTGTTGTGATTTTTTCTGATTTCTTGCGATTTGTTGCGATTTGTTGCGATTTGTTGCGATTTGTTGTGATTTGTTGCGATTTTTTGCGATTTGTTGCGATTTGTTGTGATTTGTTGCGATTTGTTGCGATTTGTTGTGATTTGTTGCGATTTGTTGTGATTTGTTGTGATTTGTTACGATTTGTTGTGATTTGTTGTGATTTGTTCCGATTGTGATTTGTTGCGATTTGTTGCGATTTGTTACGATTTGTTGTGATTTGTTGTGATTTGTTCCGATTGTGATTTGTTGCGATTTGTTACGATTTGTTGTGATTTGTTGTGATTTGTTGCGATTTGTTGTGACTTGTTGCGATTTGTTACGATTTGTTGTGATTTGTTGTGATTTGTTGCGATTTGTTGTGATTTGTTGCAATTTGTTGCGATTTGTTGCGACTTGTTGCGATTTGTTGTGCTTTGTTGCGATTTGTTGCGATTTGTTGCGATTTGTTGCGATTTGTTGTGATTTGTTGTGATTTGTTGCGATTTGTTGCGAGTTGTAATGATTTGTTGCGATTTGTTGCGATTTGTTACGATTTGTTGTGATTTGTTGCGATTTGTTGCGATTTGTTGCGATTTGTTGCGATTTGTTGCGATTTGTTACGATTTGTTGTGATTTGTTGTGATTTGTTGCGATTTGTTGCGACTTGTTGCGACTTGTTGCGATTTGTTGCGATTTGTTGTGATTTTTCCGATTTGTTGTGATTTGTTGCGATTTGTTGCGATTTGTTACGATTTGTTGTGATTTGTTCCGATTGTGATTTGTTGCGATTTGTTGTGATTTGTTGTGATTTGTTCCGATTGTGATTTGTTGCGATTTGTTGTGATTTGTTGTGATTTGTTCCGATTGTGCTTTGTTGCGATTTGTTGCGATTTGTTACGATTTGTTGTGATTTGTTGTGATTTGTTGCGATTTGTTGTGATTTCTTGCGATTTGTTGTGATTTGTTGCGATTTGTTGCGATTTGTTGTGATTTTTTCTGATTTGTTGCGATTTGTTGCGATTTGTTGCGATTTGTTGCGATTTGTTGTGATTTGTGGCGATTTGTGGCGATTTGTTGCGATTTGTTGCGATTTGTTGCGATTTGTTGCGATTTGTTGCGATTTGTTGTCATTTGTTGCGATTTGTTGCGATTTGTTGCGATTTGTTGCGATTTGTTGCGATTTGTTCTGATTTGTTGCGATTTGTTGTGATTTGTTGCGATTTGTTGCGATTTGTTGCGATTTGTTGCGATTTGTTGCGATTTGTTGTGATTTTTTCTGATTTTTTCTGATTTGTTGTGATTTGTTGCGATTTGTTGCGATTTGTTGCGATTTGTTGTGATTTGTTGTGATTTGTTGCGATTTGTTGTGATTTGTTGCAATTTGTTGCGATTTGTTGCGATTTGTTGTGCTTTGTTGCGATTTGTTGCGATTTGTTGCGATTTGTTGTGATTTGTTGCGATTTGTTGCGATTTGTTGCAATTTGTTGCGATTTGTTGTGCTTTGTTGCGATTTGTTGCGATTTGTTGCGATTTGTTGTGCTTTGTTGCGATTTGTTGTGATTTGTTGCGATTTGTTGCGATTTGTTGCGATTTGTTGCGATTTGTTGCGATTTGTTACGATTTGTTGTGATTTTTTCTGATTTGTTGCGATTTGTTGTGATTTGTTGCGATTTGTTGCGATTTGTTGCGATTTGTTGTGATTTTTTGTGATTTGTTGCGATTTGTTGCGATTTGTTGCGATTTCTTGTGATTTGTTGCGATTTGTTGTGATTTGTTGCGATTTGTTGCGATTTGTTGCGATTTGTTGCGATTTGTTGCGATTTGTTGCGATTGTTGGATTGTTGCGATTTGTTGCTGATTTGTTGCGATTTGTTGTGATTTGTTGCGATTTGTTGCGATTTGTTGCGATTTGTTGTGATTTGTTGCGATTTGTTGCGATTTGTTGTGATTTGTTGCGATTTGTTGTGATTTGTTGTGATTTGTTACGATTTGTTGTGATTTGTTGTGATTTGTTGTGATTTGTTCCGATTGTGATTTGTTGCGATTTGTTGTGATTTGTAGTGATTTGTTCCGATTTGTTGTGATTTGTTGCGATTTGTTGCGATTTGTTAGATTTGTTGGGATTTGTTGTGATTTGTTCCGATTGTGATTTGTTGCGATTTGTTGTGATTTGTTGTGATTTGTTGCAATTTGTTGCGATTTGTTGCGATTTGTTCCGATTGTGATTTGTTGCGATTTGTTGTGATTTGTTCCGATTGTGATTTGTTGCGATTTGTTGTGATTTGTTACGATTTGTTGCGATTTGTTGTGATTTGTTGCAATTTGTTGCCATTTGTTCTGCTTTGTTACGATTTGTTGCGATTTGTTGCGATTTGTTGCGACTTGTTGCGATTTGTTGTGCTTTGTTTTGATTTATTGTGATTTGTTGCGATTTGTTGCGATTTGTTGCGATTTGTTGCGATTTGTTGCGATTTGTTGCGATTTGTTGTGATTTTTTCTGATTTGTTGCGATTTGTTGTGATTTGTTGCGCTTTGTTGCGATTTGTTGCGATTTGTTGTGATTTTTTCTGATTTCTTGCGATTTGTTGCGATTTGTTGCGATTTGTTGCGATTTGTTGTGATTTGTTGCGATTTTTTGCGATTTGTTGCGATTTGTTGAGATTTGTTGCGATTTGTTGCGATTTGTTGTGATTTGTTGCGATTTGTTGTGATTTGTTACGATTTGTTGTGATTTGTTGTGATTTGTTCCGATTGTGATTTGTTGCGATTTGTTGTGATTTGTTGTGATTTGTTCCGATTGTGATTTGTTGCGATTTGTTGCGATTTGTTACGATTTTTTGTGATTTGTTCCGATTGTGATTTGTTGCGATTTGTTACGATTTGTTGTGATTTGTTGTGATTTGTTGCGATTTGTTGTGACTTGTTGCGATTTGTTACGATTTGTTGTGATTTGTTGTGATTTGTTGCGATTTGTTGTGATTTGTTGCAATTTGTTGCGATTTGTTGCGACTTGTTGCGATTTGTTGTGCTTTGTTGCGATTTGTTGTGATTTGTTGCGATTTGTTGCGATTTGTTGCGATTTGTTGTGATTTGTTGTGATTTGTTGCGATTTGTTGCGAGTTGTAATGATTTGTTGCGATTTGTTGCGATTTGTTGCGATTTGTTGTGATTTGTTGTGATTTGTTGCGATTTGTTGCGAGTTGTAATGATTTGTTGTGATTTGTTGTGATTTCTTGCGATTTGTTGCGATTTGTTGTGATTTGTTGTGATTTGTTGTGGTTTGTTGCGATTTGTTGCGATTTGTTGCGATTTGTTGCGATTTGTTACGATTTGTTGTGATTTGTTGTGATTTGTTGCGATTTGTTGTGATTTCTTGCGATTTGTTGTGATTTGTTGCGATTTGTTGCGATTTGTTGTGATTTTTTCTGATTTGTTGCGATTTGTTGCGATTTGTTGCGATTTGTTGCGATTTGTTGTGATTTGTGGCGATTTGTGGCGATTTGTTGCGATTTGTTGCGATTTGTTGCGATTTGTTGCGATTTGTTGTGATTTGTTGCGATTTGTTGCGATTTGTTGTGATTTGTTGCGATTTGTTGCGATTTGTTGCGATTTGTTGTGATTTGTTGCGATTTGTTACGATTTATTGTGATTTGTTGTGATTTGTTCCGATTGTGATTTGTTGCGATTTGTGGCGATTTGTTGCGATTTGTTGCGATTTGTTGTGATTTTTTCTGATTTCTTGCGATTTGTTGCGATTTGTTGCGATTTGTTGCGATTTGTTGCGATTTTTTGTGATTTGTTGCGATTTGTTGTGATTTGTTGCGATTTGTTGCGATTTGTTGCGATTTGTTGTCATTTGTTGCGATTTGTTGCGATTTGTTGCGATTTGTTGCGATTTGTTGCGATTTGTTCTGATTTGTTGCGATTTGTTGTGATTTGTTGCGATTTGTTGCGATTTGTTGCGATTTGTTGTGATTTGTTGCGATTTGTTGCGATTTGTTGCGATTTGTTGTGATTTTTTCTGATTTTTTCTGATTTGTTGTGATTTGTTGCGATTTGTTGCGATTTTTTGCGATTTGTTGCGATTTGTTGTGATTTGTTGCTATTTGTTACGATTTGTTGTGATTTGTTGCGATTTGTTGTGATTTGTTGCAATTTGTTGCGATTTGTTGCGATTTGTTGTGCTTTGTTGCGATTTGTTGCGATTTGTTGTGATTTGTTGTGATTTGTTGCGATTTGTTGTGATTTGTTGCAATTTGTTGCGATTTGTTGTGCTTTGTTGCGATTTGTTGCGATTTGTTGTGCTTTGTTGCGATTTGTTGTGATTTGTTGCGATTTGTTGCGATTTGTTGCGATTTGTTGCGATTTGTTGCGATTTGTTACGATTTGTTGTGATTTTCTCTGATTTGTTGCGATTTGTTGTGATTTGTTGCGATTTGTTGCGATTTGTTGCGATTTGTTGTGATTTTTTCTGATTTGTTGCGATTTGTTGCGATTTGTTGCGATTTCTTGTGATTTGTTGCGATTTGTTGTGATTTGTTGCGATTTGTTGCGATTTGTTGCGATTTGTTGCGATTTGTTGTGATTTGTTGCGATTTGTTGCGATTTGTTGCGATTTGTTGTGATTTGTTGCGATTTGTTGCGATTTGTTGCGATTTGTTGTGATTTTTTCTGATTTTTTCTGATTTGTTGTGATTTGTTGCGATTTGTTGCGATTTTTTGCGATTTGTTGCGATTTGTTGTGATTTGTTGCTATTTGTTACGATTTGTTGTGATTTGTTGCGATTTGTTGTGATTTGTTGCAATTTGTTGCGATTTGTTGCGATTTGTTGTGCTTTGTTGCGATTTGTTGCGATTTGTTGTGATTTGTTGTGATTTGTTGCGATTTGTTGTGATTTGTTGCAATTTGTTGCGATTTGTTGTGCTTTGTTGCGATTTGTTGCGATTTGTTGTGCTTTGTTGCGATTTGTTGTGATTTGTTGCGATTTGTTGCGATTTGTTGCGATTTGTTGCGATTTGTTGCGATTTGTTACGATTTGTTGTGATTTTCTCTGATTTGTTGCGATTTGTTGTGATTTGTTGCGATTTGTTGCGATTTGTTGCGATTTGTTGTGATTTTTTCTGATTTGTTGCGATTTGTTGCGATTTGTTGCGATTTCTTGTGATTTGTTGCGATTTGTTGTGATTTGTTGCGATTTGTTGCGATTTGTTGCGATTTGTTGCGATTTGTTGTCATTTGTTGCGATTTGTTGCGATTTGTTGTGATTTGTTACGATTTGTTGCGATTTGTTGTGATTTGTTGCAATTTGTTGCCATTTGTTCTGCTTTGTTACGATTTGTTGCGATTTGTTGCGATTTGTTGCGACTTGTTGCGATTTGTTGTGCTTTGTTTTGATTTATTGTGATTTGTTGCGATTTGTTGCGATTTGTTGCGATTTGTTGCGATTTGTTGTGATTTTTTCTGATTTGTTGCGATTTGTTGTGATTTGTTGCGCTTTGTTGCGATTTGTTGCGATTTGTTGTGATTTGTTGTGATTTTTTCTGATTTCTTGCGATTTGTTGCGATTTGTTGCGATTTGTTGTGATTTGTTGCGATTTGTTGGGATTTGTTGCGATTTGTTGCGATTTGTTGTGATTTGTTGCGATTTGTTGTGATTTGTTGTGATTTGTTACGATTTGTTGTGATTTGTTGTGATTTGTTCCGATTGTGATTTGTTGCGATTTGTTGTGATTTGTTGTGATTTGTTGTGATTTGTTGCGATTTGTTGCGATTTGTTGCGATTTGTTGCGATTTGTTGCGATTTGTTACGATTTGTTGTGATTTTCTCTGATTTGTTGCGATTTGTTGTGATTTGTTGCGATTTGTTGCGATTTGTTGCGATTTGTTGTGATTTTTTCTGATTTGTTGCGATTTGTTGCGATTTGTTGCGATTTCTTGTGATTTGTTGCGATTTGTTGTGATTTGTTGCGATTTGTTGCGATTTGTTGCGATTTGTTGCGATTTGTTGTCATTTGTTGCGATTTGTTGCGATTTGTTGTGATTTGTTACGATTTGTTGCGATTTGTTGTGATTTGTTGCAATTTGTTGCCATTTGTTCTGCTTTGTTACGATTTGTTGCGATTTGTTGCGATTTGTTGCGACTTGTTGCGATTTGTTGTGCTTTGTTTTGATTTATTGTGATTTGTTGCGATTTGTTGCGATTTGTTGCGATTTGTTGTGATTTTTTCTGATTTGTTGCGATTTGTTGTGATTTGTTGCGCTTTGTTGCGATTTGTTGCGATTTGTTGTGATTTGTTGTGATTTTTTCTGATTTCTTGCGATTTGTTGCGATTTGTTGCGATTTGTTGTGATTTGTTGCGATTTGTTGGGATTTGTTGGGATTTGTTGCGATTTGTTGCGATTTGTTGTGATTTGTTGCGATTTGTTGTGATTTGTTGTGATTTGTTACGATTTGTTGTGATTTGTTGTGATTTGTTCCGATTGTGATTTGTTGCGATTTGTTGTGATTTGTTGTGATTTGTTCCGATTGTGATTTGTTGCGATTTGTTGCGATTTGTTACGATTTGTTGTGATTTGTTGTGATTTGTTCCGATTGTGATTTGTTGCGATTTGTTACGATTTGTTGTGATTTGTTGTGATTTGTTGCGATTTGTTGTGACTTGTTGCGATTTGTTACGATTTGTTGTGATTTGTTGTGATTTGTTGCGATTTGTTGTGATTTGTTGCAATTTGTTGCGATTTGTTGCGACTTGTTGCGATTTGTTGTGCTTTGTTGCGATTTGTTGTGATTTGTTGCGATTTGTTGCGATTTGTTGCGATTTGTTGCGATTTGTTGTGATTTGTTGTGATTTGTTGCGATTTGTTGCGAGTTGTAATGATTTGTTGCGATTTGTTGCGATTTGTTGCGATTTGTTGCGATTTGTTGCGATTTGTTGCGATTTGTTGCGATTTGTTGCGATTTGTTACGATTTGTTGTGATTTGTTGTGATTTGTTGCGATTTGTTGCGACTTGTTGCGACTTGTTGCGATTTGTTGCGATTTGTTGTGATTTCTTCCGATTTGTTGTGATTTGTTGCGATTTGTTGCGATTTGTTACGATTTGTTGTGATTTGTTCCGATTGTGATTTGTTGCGATTTGTTCTGATTTGTTGTGATTTGTTCCGATTGTGATTTGTTGCGATTTGTTGTGATTTGTTGTGATTTGTTCCGATTGTGCTTTGTTGCGATTTGTTGCGATTTGTTACGATTTGTTGTGATTTGTTGTGATTTGTTGCGATTTGTTGTGATTTCTTGCGATTTGTTGTGATTTGTTGCGATTTGTTGCGATTTGTTGTGATTTTTTCTGATTTGTTGCGATTTGTTGTGATTTGTTGCGATTTGTTGCGATTTGTTGCGATTTGTTGTGATTTTTTCTGATTTGTTGCGATTTGTTGCGATTTGTTGCGATTTCTTGTGATTTGTTGCGATTTGTTGTGATTTGTTGCGATTTGTTGCGATTTGTTGCGATTTGTTGCGATTTGTTGTCATTTGTTGCGATTTGTTGCGATTTGTTGCGATTTGTTCTGATTTGTTGCGATTTGTTGCGATTTGTTGCGATTTGTTGCGATTTGTTGCGATTTGTTGCGATTTGTTGCGATTTGTTGTGATTTGTTGCGATTTGTTACGATTTGTTGTGATTTGTTGTGATTTGTTGCGATTTGTTGTGATTTGTTGCAATTTGTTGCGATTTGTTGCGATTTGTTGTGCTTTGTTGCGATTTGTTGCGATTTGTTGTGATTTGTTGTGATTTGTTGCGATTTGTTGTGATTTGTTGCAATTTGTTGCGATTTGTTGTGCTTTGTTGCGATTTGTTGCGATTTGTTGCGATTTGTTGTGATTTGTTGCGATTTGTTGTGATTTGTTGCGATTTGTTGCGATTTGTTGCGATTTGTTGCGATTTGTTGCGATTTGTTCGATTTGTTGTGATTTGTTGCTGATTTGTTGCGATTTGTTGTGATTTGTTGCGATTTGTTGCGATTTGTTGCGATTTGTTGTGATTTGTTGCTGATTTGTTGCGATTTGTTGCGATTTGTTGCGATTTGTTGTGATTTGTTGCGATTTGTTGTGATTTGTTGCGATTTGTTGCGATTTGTTGCGATTTGTTGTGATTTGTTGCGATTTGTTGCGATTTGTTGCGATTTGTTCTGATTTGTTGCGATTTGTTGTGATTTGTTGCGATTTGTTGCGATTTGTTGCGATTTGTTGTGATTTGTTGCGATTTGTTGCGATTTGTTGTGATTTGTTGCGATTTGTTGTGATTTGTTGTGATTTGTTGCGATTTGTTGTGATTTGTTGTGATTTGTTGTGATTTGTTGCGATTTGTTGATTTGTTGCGATTTGTTGTGATTTGTGTGATTTGTTCCGATTGTGATTTGTTGCGATTTGTTGCGATTTGTTGCGATTTGTTGGGATTTGTTGTGATTTGTTCCGATTGTTGATTTGTTGCGATTTGTTGTGATTTGTTGTGATTTGTTGCGATTTGTTGCGATTTGTTGCGATTTGTTCCGATTGTGATTTGTTGCGATTTGTTGTGATTTGTTCGATTGTGATTTGTTGCGATTTGTTGTGATTTGTTACGATTTGTTGCGATTTGTTGTGATTTGTTGCAATTTGTTGCCATTTGTTCTGCTTTGTTACGATTTGTTGCGATTTGTTGCGATTTGTTGCGACTTGTTGCGATTTGTTGTGCTTTGTTTTGATTTATTGTGATTTGTTGCGATTTGTTGCGATTTGTTGCGATTTGTTGCGATTTGTTGCGATTTGTTGTGATTTTTTCTGATTTGTTGCGATTTGTTGTGATTTGTTGTGATTTGTTGCGATTTGTTGCGATTTGTTGCGATTTGTTGCGATTTGTTACGATTTGTTGTGATTTGTTGTGATTTGTTGCGATTTGTTGCGATTTGTTGCGATTTGTTGCGATTTGTTGCGATTTGTTGCGATTTGTTGTGATTTGTTGCGATTTGTTGCGATTTGTTGCGATTTGTTGTGATTTGTTGCGATTTGTTGCGATTTGTTGCGATTTGTTGCGATTTGTTGCGATTTGTTGCGATTTGTTGTGATTTGTTGCGATTTGTTGCGATTTGTTGCGATTTGTTGTGATTTGTTGCGATTTGTTGCGATTTGTTGCGATTTGTTGCGATTTGTTGCGATTTGTTGCGATTTGTTGCGATTTGTTGCGATTTGTTGCGATTTGTTGCGATTTGTTGCGATTTGTTGCGATTTGTTGCGATTTGTTGTGATTTGTTGCGATTTGTTGCGATTTGTTGCGATTTGTTGCGATTTGTTGCGATTTGTTGTGATTTGTTGCGATTTGTTGCGATTTGTTGCGATTTGTTGTGATTTGTTGCGATTTGTTGCGATTTGTTGCGATTTGTTGCGATTTGTTGCGATTTGTTGCGATTTGTTGCGATTTGTTGCGATTTGTTGCGATTTGTTGCGATTTGTTGCGATTTGTTGCGATTTGTTGCGATTTGTTGCGATTTGTTGTGATTTGTTGCGATTTGTTGCGATTTGTTGCGATTTGTTGCGATTTGTTGCGATTTGTTGCGATTTGTTGCGATTTGTTGCGATTTGTTGCGATTTGTTGCGATTTGTTGCGATTTGTTGCGATTTGTTGCGATTTGTTGCGATTTGTTGCGATTTGTTGCGATTTGTTGCGATTTGTTGCGATTTGTTGCGATTTGTTGTGATTTGTTGCGATTTGTTGCGATTTGTTGTGATTTGTTGCGATTTGTTGCGATTTGTTGCGATTTGTTGTGATTTGTTGCGATTTGTTGCGATTTGTTGTGATTTGTTGCGATTTGTTGCGATTTGTTGTGATTTGTTGCGATTTGTTGCGATTTGTTGCGATTTGTTGTGATTTGTTGCGATTTGTTGCGATTTGTTGCGATTTGTTGCGATTTGTTGCGATTTGTTGCGATTTGTTGCGATTTGTTGCGATTTGTTGCGATTTGTTGCGATTTGTTGCGATTTGTTGCGATTTGTTGCGATTTGTTGCGATTTGTTGCGATTTGTTGCGATTTGTTGTGATTTGTTGCGATTTGTTGCGATTTGTTGCGATTTGTTGCGATTTGTTGCGATTTGTTGCGATTTGTTGCGATTTGTTGCGATTTGTTGCGATTTGTTGCGATTTGTTGCGATTTGTTGCGATTTGTTGCGATTTGTTGCGATTTGTTGCGATTTGTTGCGATTTGTTGTGATTTGTTGCGATTTGTTGCGATTTGTTGCGATTTGTTGCGATTTGTTGTGATTTGTTGCGATTTGTTGCGATTTGTTGCGATTTGTTGCGATTTGTTGCGATTTGTTGCGATTTGTTGCGATTTGTTGTGATTTGTTGCGATTTGTTGCGATTTGTTGCGATTTGTTGCGATTTGTTGCGATTTGTTGCGATTTGTTGCGATTTGTTGCGATTTGTTGCGATTTGTTGTGATTTGTTGCGATTTGTTGCGATTTGTTGCGATTTGTTGCGATTTGTTGCGATTTGTTGTGATTTGTTGCGATTTGTTGCGATTTGTTGCGATTTGTTGCGATTTGTTGCGATTTGTTGCGATTTGTTGCGATTTGTTGCGATTTGTTGCGATTTGTTGCGATTTGTTGTGATTTGTTGCGATTTGTTGCGATTTGTTGTGATTTGTTGCGATTTGTTGCGATTTGTTGCGATTTGTTGCGATTTGTTGCGATTTGTTGCGATTTGTTGCGATTTGTTGTGATTTGTTGCGATTTGTTGCGATTTGTTGTGCTTTGTTGCGATTTGTTGCGATTTGTTGTCATTTGTTGCGATTTGTTGCGATTTGTTGTGATTTGTTGCGATTTGTTGCGATTTGTTGTGATTTGTTGCGATTTGTTGCGATTTGTTGCGATTTGTTGCGATTTGTTGTGATTTGTTGCGATTTGTTGTGATTTGTTGCGATTTTTATGATTTGTTTCGATTTGTTGCGATTTGTTGCGATTTGTTGCGATTTGTTGCGATTTGTTGTGATTTGTTGCGATTTGTTGCGATTTGTTGCGATTTGTTGTGATTTGTTGCGATTTGTTGCGATTTGTTGCGATTTGTTGTGATTTGTTGCGATTTGTTGCGATTTGTTGTGATTTGTTGCGATTTGTTGCGATTTGTTGCGATTTGTTGCGATTTGTTGCGATTTGTTGCGATTTGTTGTCATTTGTTGCGATTTGTTGCGATTTGTTGCGATTTGTTGCGATTTGTTGCGATTTGTTGTGATTTGTTGCGATTTGTTGCGATTTGTTGTCATTTGTTGCGATTTGTTGCGATTTGTTGCGATTTGTTGCGATTTGTTGTGATTTGTTGCGATTTGTTGCGATTTGTTGCGATTTGTTGCGATTTGTTGCGATTTGTTGTGATTTGTTGCGATTTGTTGCGATTTGTTGCGATTTGTTGCGATTTGTTGCGATTTGTTGCGATTTGTTGCGATTTGTTGCGATTTGTTGCGATTTGTTGCGATTTGTTGTGATTTGTTGCGATTTGTTGCGATTTGTTGTGATTTGTTGCGATTTGTTGCGATTTGTTGTGATTTGTTGCGATTTGTTGCGATTTGTTGTGATTTGTTGCGATTTGTTGCGATTTGTTGCGATTTGTTGCGATTTGTTGCGATTTGTTGCGATTTGTTGCGATTTGTTGTGATTTGTTGCGATTTGTTGCGATTTGTTGCGATTTGTTGCGATTTGTTGTGATTTGTTGCGATTTGTTGCGATTTGTTGCGATTTGTTGCGATTTGTTGCGATTTGTTGCGATTTGTTGCGATTTGTTGTGATTTGTTGCGATTTGTTGCGATTTGTTGCGATTTGTTGCGATTTGTTGCGATTTGTTGTGATTTGTTGCGATTTGTTGCGATTTGTTGCGATTTGTTGTGATTTGTTGCGATTTGTTGCGATTTGTTGCGATTTGTTGCGATTTGTTGCGATTTGTTGCGATTTGTTGTGATTTGTTGCGATTTGTTGCGATTTGTTGCGATTTGTTGCGATTTGTTGCGATTTGTTTGATTTGTTGATTTGTTGCGATTTGTTGCGATTTGTTGCGATTTGTTGCGATTTGTTGTGATTTGTTGCGATTTGTTGCGATTTGTTGTGATTTGTTGCGATTTGTTGCGATTTGTTGCGATTTGTTGCGATTTGTTGCGATTTGTTGCGATTTGTTGCGATTTGTTGCGATTTGTTGTGATTTGTTGCGATTTGTTGCGATTTGTTGTGATTTGTTGCGATTTGTTGCGATTTGTTGCGATTTGTTGCGATTTGTTGCGATTTGTTGCGATTTGTTGCGATTTGTTGCGATTTGTTGTGATTTGTTGCGATTTGTTGCGATTTGTTGCGATTTGTTGCGATTTGTTGTGATTTGTTGTGATTTGTTGCGATTTGTTGCGATTTGTTGCGATTTGTTGCGATTTGTTGCGATTTGTTGCGATTTGTTGCGATTTGTTGCGATTTGTTGCGATTTGTTGCGATTTGTTGTGATTTGTTGCGATTTGTTGCGATTTGTTGTGATTTGTTGCGATTTGTTGCGATTTGTTGCGATTTGTTGCGATTTGTTGCGATTTGTTGCGATTTGTTGCGATTTGTTGCGATTTGTTGTGATTTGTTGCGATTTGTTGCGATTTGTTGCGATTTGTTGCGATTTGTTGCGATTTGTTGCGATTTGTTGCGATTTGTTGCGATTTGTTGTGATTTGTTGCGATTTGTTGCGATTTGTTTGTCATTTGTTGCGATTTGTTGCGATTTGTTGCGATTTGTTGCGATTTGTTGTGATTTGTTGCGATTTGTTGTGATTTGTTGCGATTTGTTGCGATTTGTTGCGATTTGTTGCGATTTGTTGCGATTTGTTGCGATTTGTTGCGATTTGTTGCGATTTGTTGCGATTTGTTGCGATTTGTTGCGATTTGTTGCGATTTGTTGTGATTTGTTGCGATTTGTTGCGATTTGTTGCGATTTGTTGTGATTTGTTGCGATTTGTTGCGATTTGTTGCGATTTGTTGTGATTTGTTGCGATTTGTTGCGATTTGTTGCGATTTGTTGCGATTTGTTGCGATTTGTTGTGATTTGTTGCGATTTGTTGCGATTTGTTGCGATTTGTTGCGATTTGTTGCGATTTGTTGCGATTTGTTGCGATTTGTTGCGATTTGTTGCGATTTGTTGTGATTTGTTGCGATTTGTTGCGATTTGTTGTGATTTGTTGCGATTTGTTGCGATTTGTTGCGATTTGTTGCGATTTGTTGTGATTTGTTGCGATTTGTTGCGATTTGTTGTGATTTGTTGCGATTTGTTGCGATTTGTTGCGATTTGTTGCGATTTGTTGCGATTTGTTGCGATTTGTTGCGATTTGTTGCGATTTGTTGCGATTTGTTGTGATTTGTTGCGATTTGTTGCGATTTGTTGCGATTTGTTGTGATTTGTTGCGATTTGTTGCGATTTGTTGCGATTTGTTGTGATTTGTTGCGATTTGTTGCGATTTGTTGTGATTTGTTGCGATTTGTTGCGATTTGTTGCGATTTGTTGCGATTTGTTGCGATTTGTTGTGATTTGTTGCGATTTGTTGCGATTTGTTGTGATTTGTTGCGATTTGTTGCGATTTGTTGCGATTTGTTGCGATTTGTTGCGATTTGTTGCGATTTGTTGCGATTTGTTGTGATTTGTTGCGATTTGTTGCGATTTGTTGCGATTTGTTGCGATTTGTTGCGATTTGTTGCGATTTGTTGTGATTTGTTGCGATTTGTTGCGATTTGTTGCGATTTGTTGCGATTTGTTGTGATTTGTTGCGATTTGTTGCGATTTGTTGCGATTTGTTGTGATTTGTTGCGATTTGTTGCGATTTGTTGCGATTTGTTGTGATTTGTTGCGATTTGTTGCGATTTGTTGCGATTTGTTGCGATTTGTTGCGATTTGTTGTGATTTGTTGCGATTTGTTGCGATTTGTTGCGATTTGTTGTGATTTGTTGCGATTTGTTGCGATTTGTTGCGATTTGTTGCGATTTGTTGCGATTTGTTGCGATTTGTTGCGATTTGTTGCGATTTGTTGCGATTTGTTGTCATTTGTTGCGATTTGTTGCGATTTGTTGTCATTTGTTGCGATTTGTTGCGATTTGTTGCGATTTGTTGCGATTTGTTGTGATTTGTTGCGATTTGTTGCGATTTGTTGTGATTTGTTGCGATTTGTTGCGATTTGTTGCGATTTGTTGCGATTTGTTGCGATTTGTTGCGATTTGTTGCGATTTGTTGCGATTTGTTGTGATTTGTTGCGATTTGTTGCGATTTGTTGTGATTTGTTGCGATTTGTTGCGATTTGTTGCGATTTGTTGCGATTTGTTGCGATTTGTTGCGATTTGTTGCGATTTGTTGCGATTTGTTGTGATTTGTTGCGATTTGTTGCGATTTGTTGCGATTTGTTGCGATTTGTTGTGATTTGTTGCGATTTGTTGCGATTTGTTGCGATTTGTTGTCATTTGTTGCGATTTGTTGCGATTTGTTGTGATTTGTTGCGATTTGTTGCGATTTGTTGCGATTTGTTGCGATTTGTTGTGATTTGTTGCGATTTGTTGCGATTTGTTGTGATTTGTTGCGATTTGTTGCGATTTGTTGCGATTTGTTGCGATTTGTTGCGATTTGTTGTGATTTGTTGCGATTTGTTGCGATTTGTTGTGATTTGTTGCGATTTGTTGCGATTTGTTGTGATTTGTTGCGATTTGTTGCGATTTGTTGTGATTTGTTGCGATTTGTTGCGATTTGTTGTGATTTGTTGCGATTTGTTGCGATTTGTTGCGATTTGTTGCGATTTGTTGCGATTTGTTGCGATTTGTTGCGATTTGTTGTGATTTGTTGCGATTTGTTGTGATTTGTTGCGATTTGTTGTCATTTGTTGCGATTTGTTGCGATTTGTTTCGATTTGTTGCGATTTGTTGCGATTTGTTGCGATTTGTTGCGATTTGTTGCGATTTGTTGCGATTTGTTGCGATTTGTTGTGATTTGTTGCGATTTGTTGCGATTTGTTGCGATTTGTTGTGATTTGTTGCGATTTGTTGCGATTTGTTGCGATTTGTTGTGATTTGTTGCGATTTGTTGCGATTTGTTGTCATTTGTTGCGATTTGTTGCGATTTGTTGTGATTTGTTGCGATTTGTTGCGATTTGTTGTGCTTTGTTGCGATTTGTTGCGATTTGTTGTCATTTGTTGCGATTTGTTGCGATTTGTTGCGATTTGTTGTGATTTGTTGCGATTTGTTGCGATTTGTTGTGATTTGTTGCGATTTGTTGCGATTTGTTGCGATTTGTTGCGATTTGTTGTGATTTGTTGCGATTTGTTGCGATTTGTTGTGATTTGTTGCGATTTGTTGCGATTTGTTGCGATTTGTTGTGATTTGTTGCGATTTGTTGCGATTTGTTGCGATTTGTTGCGATTTGTTGTGATTTGTTGCGATTTGTTGCGATTTGTTGCGATTTGTTGTGATTTGTTGCGATTTGTTGCGATTTGTTGCGATTTGTTGTGCTTTGTTGCGATTTGTTGCGATTTGTTGTGATTTGTTGCGATTTGTTGTGATTTGTTGCGATTTGTTGCGATTTGTTGCGATTTGTTGTCATTTGTTGCGATTTGTTGCGATTTGTTGTGATTTGTTGCGATTTGTTGCGATTTGTTGTGCGATTTGTTGCGATTTGTTGCGATTTGTTGCGATTTGTTGCGATTTGTTGCGATTTGTTGTGATTTGTTGCGATTTGTTGCGATTTGTTGTCATTTGTTGCGATTTGTTGCGATTTGTTGCGATTTGTTGCGATTTGTTGCGATTTGTTGTGCTTTGTTGCGATTTGTTGCGATTTTTTGCGATTTGTTGCGATTTTTGTGATTTGTTCTGATTTGTTGCGATTTGTTGCGTTTTATTGTCATTTGTTGCGATTTGTTGCGATTTGTTGTCATTTGTTGCGATTTGTTGCGATTTGTTGCGATTTGTTGCGATTTGTTGTGATTTGTTGCGATTTGTTGCGATGTGTTGTGATTTGTTGCGATTTGTTGCGATTTGTTGCGATTTGTTGTGATTTGTTGCGATTTGTTGCGATTTGTTGCGATTTGTTGTGCTTTGTTGCGATTTGTTGCGATTTGTTGTCATTTGTTGCGATTTGTTGCGATTTGTTGTGATTTGTTGCGATTTGTTGCGATTTGTTGCGATTTGTTGTGCTTTGTTGCGATTTGTTGCGATTTGTTGCGATTTGTTGCGATTTGTTGCGATTTGTTGCGATTTGTTCTGATTTGTTGCGATTTGTTGCGTTTTATTGTCATTTGTTGCGATTTGTTGCGATTTGTTGTCATTTGTTGCGATTTGTTGCGATTTGTTGCGATTTGTTGCGATTTGTTGTGATTTGTTGCGCTTTGTTGCGATGTGTTGTGATTTGTTGCGATTTGTTGTCATTTGTTGCGATTTGTTGCGATTTGTTGCGATTTGTTGTCATTTGTTGCGATTTGTTGCGATTTGTTGTCATTTGTTGCGATTTGTTGTCATTTGTTGCGATTTGTTGCGATTTGTTGCGATTTGTTGTCATTTGTTGCGATTTGTTGCGATTTGTTGTGATTTGTTGCGATTTGTTGCGATTTGTTGTGCTTTGTTGCGATTTGTTGCGATTTGTTGTCATTTGTTGCGATTTGTTGCGATTTGTTGTGATTTGTTGCGATTTGTTGTCATTTGTTGCGATTTGTTGCGATTTGTTGCGATTTGTTGCGATTTGTTGTGATTTGTTGCGCTTTGTTGCGATGTGTTGTGATTTGTTGCGATTTGTTGCGATTTGTTGCGATTTTTGTGATTTTTTTCGATTTGTT